>VXAU01002076.1:272468-434790 GCA_013399695.1 Formicarius rufipectus
AGAGGAGGGAAGGAAGGAGGGAAGGGAGGGAGGGAGGGAGGGAGGGAGGAAGTAGGTTAGTTGTCTTTTTTGACATTATAGACTAATTTTCAAAGTACAATACAATTAGATGAGTAAATACACTTTGGAATATCCTGAAGGTCCCAATTATTTTTTAAAATAGATCTTAAGAAATTAAAAAAATACATGTTCTTTCTTACCTATAAATAGTATGGGGAACATACACTTCTCTAACTGGGAATTCCAAAATCTCTTTGTGAGGACGATTACGGTTTTCTGGAAATGGATTCACTGGGAGTAGTTCTGGTGTCAGACAGTAACTAAGGTTTTCTGGAGCTGGGGAAATCTCCAGTTTAAGTATTCCTTTAAAATTAAATCACAAAATCTCAGCAAAATACAGAAAGTAACCAATGCATAGTAAAAGAAAGATAAAAACCATATGTCAGGTTACATAGCAACAGTGCAGAAATAAGAACTGGATCTTGCGCTGCATGAGAAGGAAAGCATGGGTGTAGAAAGATACTGAGGAAGGAGGCTACACACATTCCTTCACATCAGGACAAAACATGGCTTTTTATGTCTACCCTGTACTGTTTCAAAGAAATAGAAATAAAGAAAGAATATTATACACTGGGTGGATGTTCTAATATCTTTCACACACAATACAACATTTGTCTGGGAGACAAATAAAAGATAAAAAGGCTGCTGTCTAATACAGTTTTCTCTCACTCTAGCCACTCCCCTCAGATTCTGCTCTGATTAATCTCTGCCAAAGTAGACACCACCCAGCAGGAAAGTTGGTTTGCTGTGGTGAGCAGTTTAACAGTTAATATTGATAACATTTACCCAAATATAAACAGACTTTCAGTATAAATTTTCTGCTATGATAACTGAAAACCGTTTGTGGAGCTCAGACTTGTAACTTCTGGCAATCAGCCAGAAAGGAAAAAGAGCTTTGCGTTCAGTTTGTGTTTTTTTTTTTTTTTAAGATTCCTCTGTGACCCAGAAGAGCTTGAGCTGGAATCTGTATACAATGAAAAATTAAGCTGGTCAGGTGTTTGACAGCAGCCAAACACTATCTCTCCTTCTCTACTTTGATAACTAACACTGACCCAAAAAACAAACAATGATGACCACTTTAATCTCTCTCTTTAAAATATGAGCCATTTCAAAGCATTGCAGGGAAGCAGCAAAGATCTTAGAAACCAGTTTTAAAGTACTGTTTTCAAACAGTTTGAACAATAACAAAAGTCATCCAACAGATACACTGTAAATTAGCAAGGAAAGCAAAGAAGTTTAGAATATGAAGTTAAATATTAATCTCCATACAAATTCACACAGGAAAATAGCATCTGTGTTCAGGTTGACACTGGGAACCCAGGAAGTTCCACAATGGAACACATTATAGGCATCAAACCCAAATTAATGGTATTTTGCAGTTGGAATTTACAGAAGAATTTAGAGGGGAAAAAAGCACATATAACCTTTTCCATCCAAAATTAATTACATACCTGGTAAAGTTTTAATTCTTCTTTGCAAGGAAGATGATCTTTTGAAATCAGCTAAAAATTTGAACAGATCTTCATCACTGAGCCTGTCTCCTTCCTACCAGGAGACAGAAAAAAATCAGTACCTTTAACAATACTCCATAATATTGAGAAAAGGCTTGTGAGTGAACTGTGTCCTTGAGGCATGCAAAGCAAGTGCATTACTGTTTGCTTTACAGTAGTTATCCTCTGTCCCCACACAAATATCATTGGTAGCTTTTTCCAACATAATTCACATTACATAGATGAAAAATATCTTAGGAAATCAGAAATAAAGAGAACCAAATACCTGTTTAAAGAAGGTGCCAAGGGTCAGAGAAGTTGTTTTGAAGTTGGATGCTGGATAGCTGTCCTCTGAGGTGAGACTTCTCTCAGAAAGCCTTCTCGCCTGCAGCAGTGTTGCCCTCTTGTCACTAGCTGATCCCTTCCCTTCAAATGGAAATCAAATGAAGCATCATCTTGCTTTTGCTTTAGCCACAGTGCAAAGATTGTTATAATACCCAAACACTTATAGCTTCCCAGCAACATCAGAGGATAGACAGAGTACCTTAAACATTCCACTTCTTTTATTACAGACTATGTGAAATAGTGGAACGCCAGGACAAATCTAAGGAAGTGACATTATTTCTGCTGCAGAGCATAAGTTTATTCAGATTTTTAGTTCATGGGTTAAAAAGCACATTGGTCAGTGGTGTTGAACAGTGGTCCTGCATGCCCTAGAAACTGCATGTGGCAAAGGGGGTATTACTTCTACAAAGCCAGTGATTAATGAAAATTGGATCTAAACCATTAAACAATATTTTGCAGACACTATTTAGCAGACAAAAATAAATATGCAGAGATGAAAAAGTTTTAAGTGCTTGTAGCACTGAAAATCAAGGCTGAAAAGACATGACTTTGAATCTGTTCACTCTTGATGCCAGAGTGAATTACATTGTTTCCTATATTCAGTCCTACTGAAGAGTCATTTTGCATTACTTAGAAAAGTTGGACAACTACCGTTTAAACCTTCAGTTTCTGGTATTTCTCGTTCAAGTGTTGAAAGGTTGAAGAAATTATTTAGACTTATGGGAATCCAGGCAAATGGCATCCTGTATTTCCCCAACCGCTGACAAAAAGCTTCAGCTTGTGCTTTCAGTTTTTCAATCTTCTCTTTTGCCTAAGACAAAGACAATAATGACTGTTTGAAAACTAATCAGTTATTGTAATGCTACCTGGATGAAAATGTAAATTATGTATTTCCAGTTCAGTAAATAATTTGCATTGTTTTCTCTCATGTTTTCTTGCCACATCACAGTCAGAGTTGTAACTGTTTTGATTTGTATACTCACTTCTATTTTCAATGTGTTAATTTACATTATAGAAATGGAGAAGACTGATCTTTTAGTAGTGACCCACACAGTCCAGCATGAACAATCACCATGAAATGTTTGCAGGTTCTACTTCTTTTATTACATACTGAGAAAATATTCTACTGAAGGTAATATTCTAAAAGAGAGATGTGTGGAAATCCAGCAAACAGTATCAGTCGGTCCAAGGGAGGTAAAGGATTATGATTTCATTGAACAGATCTCACATTATATATGAATGACAGTACTGAACTGGCCAGCTACACACCACAACAGGTTGTCTGCCCATCCAAATCAATCACATGTCTCTGAGATACAAATATTTCTGCTAATTCTACATTTCAGTCACCACCTTTGCTCCCCTCTATCTGCTTCAAGACTCAAGAATTTGTCAGTATTAATTTCCAAAGAGGTCAGTAATGAAAATGCACTTTTCCCTCCCATGACTTCTTTCTGTCAATCACAGACACCAAACTGCTTCCACCATGGATGCACTAACTGGCTTCCCCTCCAGTGTTCCTGGTACTCTGTCCTGTAACAAAGGATCTGCTAGTTATCTGGGAATTTTTTCTTCATTTTTTTTTTTCCTCTTTGAGCATGCATTTTTTGATCTAAACATTCTTTATAGTTATTTACTTACCTTGCCACCCTCACTTTCTTTAAGAACCATGTAGGGTTCTGCACAGTCTCCAATTTCTCCTTGCTGAAGCACTTTTTCTATCTACAAAAAACAATAAGACACTCATAAATGAAAAATATCACCCAAAAAGTAACACATTGAAAGAGCCTGCCTAAACATTTCAACATGAAATGTCTTAAAGCTGTGTTTATAGAGTGACTGATACTAAACCTCCTAGTCTCCCATCTGTTGGAGAGCAGAAAACATACATGTGACAGACAACACTGTCAATCAGTTACTCCTGTATTTTCACTGAAATCAGGAAATTAACACATTCCAAATGAAGTGGTTCAGGCTAACTCAGTGTCAATTAACAAACTAAATGATGCAAAGAGCACTAAATCAAAGACCAAAAAAAAACTCCAAAGAATGTAAATACAATTTTTTAAAGCATCTTATTTCATTATACTTTTAATTTCCCATAGCCAGAGATAGGAAATTTTAAGTACTTAGTAGAAATAGAATACAGAATATCAATATAACTTCTAAGATATAAAGTGAGATATACTGAGTGGACAGCTGCACATATACTATTAAAAGCTATCAGAATTCATCTCATCTAGAAGAAATCCATGTTTGTCAGCTCCATGACCTCCGACAAGAGGCACAGCTGAAAACAGGCAGAAGGGTGTTGAAGTAACACTATAACATACCTTTATTACCAGGTATATGTCTGATGAGGGATAAGTGACAGAAAATACCGCCGATCTTGCCTGAGTTGACAAGTCAATGGAAGGTGTATGACCACGCAAGAATCCTCTTAATGAGTCGGGGTTGAGGTCACAATGAAAATTTTCTGAGATCTTGAAAAGAAAAAGGATTAAAATATATTTCAAAGGAAGAGTTCTTCAAATTCTATTTTAAAACAAGTCAAGTGTAGTAACTAGAATTATAAAATAAACAATTGCAAGTGTGTGACTTTGAGTGAATTAAAAGAATCCTGAAGCAGACTGCATGTGTGAAAAAGTTGCAGGTTTTTTGTATGTTTTCCTAAATTATTACTCCAGAGATAAAAACCCAAGCCAACTCAACAAAAATACTGTGTGCACACTTACCTTTTTTCTTTCCTTTATGTCATAGAGAGCTATGCATGCAAACAAAGGTTCGATCTCTATATCAAACCTGTTAGGGAAAGACACACAAGACACTGATTGCTACTGCACTCTTATGGCTCTGTATAATTAAAAAAAGAGAAAAGGCTGTATTTTGATTGGCACTTTTGTCAGAAAATAAGGAAAAATACTTAGTTCCCTCAACTCTCTCAAAATCTTCAGAATTTTTTTATTAGTGCATTATATTAGATGACTTCAAGAGAAAAAGAAGGAAAGTACACTGCATTCAGTGTGTTTTTGACATTTGACAGAAAGGTGGTCTCATATAGCAGTTAAAAACTATCGTATCTTCCTGGATTTTTTTCCCCATTTATGAAATTGTGCTGGTTTTGGCTGGGGTAGAATTAGATTTCTTCACAGTGGCTGGTATGGAGCTGGGTTTTGGATTTGTGCTGAATATAGGGTTGATGATATAGAGAGGATTTTTACTGCTGAGCAGGTCTTGCACCGAGCCAAGGCCTTTTCTGCTTTTTATACTGCCATGGTCATAAGGAAATTGGGAGGCATGGGAGGTTGGGAGGAGACACAGCTGGGACAGGTGACCCAAACTGATGAAAGGGATATTCAAAACCTGTAACATAGAGTATGACATCATGGTCAGTATAGAAAGTGGGGAGAAGAAGACGGAAAGGGGGGATGTTTGGAGTGAAGCTGTTTGTCTTCCCATGTAACCTTTACATCTCCTGGATGATCACTGAACACCTGCCTGCCCATGGGAAACAGTGGCTTAATTCCTTGTTTCAGTCTACTTGCATGTCCAGATTTTGCTTTCCCCACTAAACTGCCTGTGTTAAACCACCACTTTTCTGGCTTTTCAGTTTTCTCCCTGATCTCACTGGTAGGGTACCGAGTGAGTGGCTGCATGGAGCTTGGTTGCCAGCTGGAGCAAAACCATGACAAAAGTCTAGTAGTGTGTAGGAACCAATGTAGTTGGTTTGAAATACATAATTTGGGCTCATTCTCAACTCCTTTTCAAACTGACAAGTTTAAGAGTTCTGTGATGATGGATTGAAATAGTCCTTTGTGACACTAAGAACACATGAGCATGTGAATTACTGTGTAGGACACCTGCAGTGGTATCATGGAGTGGGCAGGTGTTCACTACTGTGAACTGAGAAATGGTGAGTGGGGCTTGTGAAGGATACTTACTTCAGAGTCTGCAGTTTCACTAAAATCCTGTTGCCCAGATGTTCCTTTGGGCAATCCGGCACTGGCCGTATCTCCACTGCATCTTCCTATTGTTAAACAGTAATTCTAGTCATACTCAATCAAAACAAATGTAAATTTACATACTCGCATAAAACCTTTCTGTGATGGTAGCTGGGCTGCTGCTAAAGACTAGCACCTTCCCCCACTCAGTGGGCATGTAATCTCTCCAGAGATGAAAGAAAATTGATTTATTATTTCTGAATATTTACATTCCTGACCCCCAAATATTTACACTTCTGCACTCCAAGTAAGAGTTTTAGAGAAGAGTAGCACCCTCACATAGCCCTATTACCAGGATGTGGCTTGACTCACGCTGAGTGGGGTATAATGGAGCCTTACGCAACATGATAAATCCAACCCTCTGGATGAAAACTGAAGACAGCTGGCAGGACCCCACAGTGCCATGCCTTCACCCTGTTGTTATCCAAGGGTGACACCTATCCAGGCCACAGACCCTCTTTTTGAACAGAGGTGCATCTTAGCCATACTCATGCCAGCACAGCTGGCTGGGAAAGAGTAACAGGACCGCCAGCCTTCCATCTCACCTCATCCACAGAGGGGTAGAGGGCGAGGAGCTCAGGGTGCCTGTTGGTGCGCCGCGCCTCCTCGTTTTGCCTCTCGAACTCCTCGGCACTGACGTGCCACAGCAGGCTCTCCAAGCGGGGGTCTGGCTGCAGGCTGCGTAGCTCCAGGTCAGAGGAGGCGACAGTTGTCCTTGATGCCTCCTCGGGGAGAGCATGGACATGTTGAGGTCCTACCTGCTGGAAAACAGCAAAAAGGCAAGCTGTGGCTTGAGCACTGGAGCGTCACAGAATGACTTGTGGTGGTCCGGCAAGGGGGACCTTGACACCGTCTCTGCCATGAAGCCTAATGTTGAGCACTTGACACCATTCCAGAGAACCTAGGATGCTTCTTTTGAGGGAAGCTGCAGTATTTGAATGCTTTTGCCAAAGTTAAGAAAATGTACCTGGTAATTTGCATCTCCAGAATCCAATGTTTCTGATTCAAATGTTTGTTTCTGAAGCATCTTGTGAAAATCCTTTCGGGATCCCTTGTTTTTCAGGCTACAAGCATCTGAATTCCCTTGGTTCCTTTCTCGGACAAGCCCGAGAAAGTCAGGATAGCATGAGAAGGAGTTAAAGGAAAATAAAACAGAAAAGATAAATAAAAAAATATTAAGGAACTGTAGAAATTGTTCTGCAAAAGAGCAGCATAGTGCAGCTTTTATGCACAAATGTGATATTTCACAACTTTGTTTTAACATACCACTGCAACTCTATCATATGTATTAAGCACAATTTTAAAAGGAAGAAAATTAATTCATATCACTTTTGCATAGACCACAAGACTGAGACAACAACAAAACCACACCTAGGTACAAATTCATCTCTGATCTGCTGATTATTTCAGTGACCTTAAGAACATGGACTGGGATCACTTATATTTTGCTTCTGCAATTATGCATTGAGGAGCTTAGTGCTCTTATCCTGGACCTGGCCAGCATCCCAAGTCTATCACAGGAAGCAATCCACTCCTTTCAAACAATGCCTGTTTTTGAAGAGGGCTATTCCTATGGCACAATGTAACCCTCTCTGCTGGCAACTTTGCAAAATTTTGCAGCAAGGTACCAATTTTAAGTTACATTTTTGAGGCAGACATTAAAAAACATCAGGTATTCTGAAAAGAAAGATACCAGATACATCCTGAGTTCGGTTTCTTTCACTAGCATGCAATTTGCTAAATCTTGCTATAGCCTTTTTGCAATCACCCTCCTTAGTTACAGGATCCTGTTTTGTTCATTTTCCTTTCCATAACACTCCCAAAGAAAGACTAAACATCTGAGTGCTTTCATAAAAAAAAACCACAATAAGCAATTATTGATCAGGGAGACACCGTTTTATTACATTTTGGGAGTCACCGAATTATATGCTCTGATGTGTTTTAATTTTAACTGTTGGCATTTTAATCATTTACCAGTCAACTGCAAAGAAAACTAAAGTTGTAAAAGAGACAATCCCAGCTCTCCTTAGATGTGACCTTGTTTTGAAACCACCATAATAATCCAGAATGGAAGATGGAAATTCTGCATCACTTTAAGGTATTTAAGCATCCAAAAGAGACTGTGTGGATTACTTTTTCACCACCTCCAGTGGCAAATGATTGGTTGAGAAATTTATGTACCTGAGTTCACACTTTGCCTCTAGTTTACAAGCCACAGTAGAGATGTCTTTCCCCTAAGGTACTCCTGGAAAATTTATTTATATTGTTTATTTATTATGAAAAGCATGGTAACAATTAAAACTCACCAAGTGGCAAATGATACTTTCAGCACATATGTCAGTTTAATGGCCACACACTGAACTAAGAAGATGGAATGAGGAAAAGGAATAAAGGACAACCAAAAGGAGAAACAGGCAGAGGAACAAGCCTCCCATTCAGTCTCTGGCAAAAAAAAACAACACGGACTCCAGCTGTGTCCAGCTTCAGCCACATAGCTCTCTGTCCTGGGGCACAAGGATCACCTCTGCTCATGTCACTCACAGAAGACTCCTCAGTCTCCTGTTCTGAACATTCACATTCATGAATGGATAAAAGTCACACACCCCACTCATCCATAGCTCACCATTCAGCATCCTATCCTATTAACCTGTCTCCTAAGAAGACAACTACAGTTTTTCCAGCCTTTTTCAAAACAATGGAAAGCCTCTTTACTCACTCTCCTTTTGATATCTTTTCTTTGTGTACTGAAAATAGGGTCCAAGCATAACTCAAGATTCCCAATAACAATCACTTGTTTATGTGACAGTGCAGCATATTTGACACTGTCTTGTCCTTTGCAATTTTTAAAAATTTCCTTGCATTGTTAGCCATTGCCATCAAAGCTCAGCTCTCTAGCAGAGTCCATTATGTTTTCTACAAAGTCAATTGCTCAATAAAGGTTTTGAATACAAATTTACTTCAACTGAAAGAATGAAGTAGTAAAACAGAAGAAAACTTTCCACATACATGTATTTCTATTACTCCATTCACATTTCTACCAATACACCTAAGTACAAATATAGCTATATTCTGGTTTTCTCCTCACCTACTTAAATGCTCACTGCCTTCTGTGCACAAACAAAGCTGTGTGCTGGCTCTTTAGAGCTTGCTCAGAGCAATACAGTGTGAAAGAGTTAGTACCTCTGCTCTGAACAGGACAGGTGGAGACCCGCAAAACCCACGAATATATTTTTAGTGACTCACTGTGGAACAGTTCTGAGAATTCAATCAATTTCATCAGCACCCCTGGAGGAAGTATCTCAATAACCCTCAGCAGTTGCTCTGCTAAGGAGCACAAGCTGCACAGTTAAACAATGCAATTTCTTTACAATCACCAGGAGTCAACCCATGAAGCACTGCCGGTTGAAGTACACCAAGTCAGAAGAACAGAGAGCACCCAAGGTGGGCGAAGGGGCACAGCACAATGGTAGCAAATGTGCCAGCATTCTACTATCAGCTGCCCCTACTGCTTCTTGAGAACAGGGCACGAGTGCAGGAGGGGATGAACAGGAAGTGTTACAGAAAAACAGCTCTAAAAACAACTTTCTGAAGAACAGGGTGGGTTCATGGGGAAGGAGGCTAGACATCCCCATCTCCCAGACTCCTCTAAGAGTCTGCGACAGACACCCCTGCACAGAAAGCAATGACTGAGGGTTCTCTTCACATTTAATATATGAAATGGAATAGACTGAAATGAAATTAAAATACAATAAACTAGACTAAAGGAAATTAAATCACTTATAAATACTACAGGCCCAGTTCTGTATGTTGAGTTACACTGACCTCAAACACAGAAATATTTTTTTTTACTGGTGTGAAATAGTAAAGGTGGATATAACACTAATAATCCTATGAATACACTCAATCACTGCTGGGAAAGCGCATAATCCTCGAGTTTTCAGACACCATTAGAAATCAGATCATGCTGAATTTTCAGGGCTTGGATAGGAGCAAAGCATGTAATTTTTATCCCTGTTATCTTTTCCTTTAGTGGGATCAACTAGTACTAGTATTCCTGATTGGTTAATCATCATTACAGATGATTAATGTGTAATTCTTCCCACTTAACTCCCAGAGTGCCTGATAATTAAGAAGCATATGCAACAGCATTTAGCAATAGCTCACCATCACAAACAAGACAATGTAATTATATATACTACTGGAAAGTCAGTTCTTGTCTTCAATCACTTATTAAAATCATTATTCTGTAGGAGTACTTAAAACAGCAAGCATCCCCTCTTTGATAAATAAGACTGAATGTATTTTTTATTTAATTTAATTGTATGTAGCTTACTTTCGATTCACAATCAGCCACTCACGGGTGTATGTCTGAACACAGTCTTTGACATGTGAGTCCAGTTCAACCCTGTGGAAAAAGCAACATTGTAAATATTTTAGCAACTAAGCCATACTTAGTTGCTAAAGGACAAAGAAATTTATCTAAACATACTATTCAGATGAAGGCCTCTCTATTAGCCCTCTTTTTTATATTTATTTTACTGCTAAATGCCTGTTTGAGGTTTAAAAAATCCTGTGTGCCACATGAATTCCCTGATGCAGGTTTTTGTTACTGTGTTTATCAATTTACAGAAATCTACTTAACATGATTCCTATTTCTTAACACCACTGTTGCTGTAAAATACAGTAAAATGAATTAAATTATACCACCTACCCAACTTTGTGATTTTCAAAACTTGGTAACAAACCTCAAGATACAGAGAGAATTTCCAGCTTCTTAAGCTCCTGGACTCTTGCAAATACATAGTTTTTATGTATGTTTCTGGTGCAACTTTCTCCTTCTCATGGAAATGAAGAAAAATGCAAAAAAGGACCCTAAGCTTTTAATCAGGTAGCATAGCAAAATTTTAAGATCTAAGAATATGTTATAATTTAATTTGATGGTTTTCAAATATATATATTTTAATGTAGGGGGTTGTCAGTTCTGTCTGATAGGCTGGATACTGTTTAGAACCGAAATGCTATCAGCCAAAGTCAGTGTACATGAATTCGATGTCATGATGCTATAGTGAAATTCCCTTACTCCTACTCTAAAATTTTTTAATGGCCTGTTCCAAATAATTTGTAACATTTTCTGATCCAGGTGAGTAAAAGAGTAAATCAGATACACATTCAATACAGGAGTGGGTGAAAGGTAGGATAATTGTAAGCACTTTCCATACAGAACTTCTAACACATTTGCAACTGATTATCAGGATGGGGTAACAGCAGACCCAGGCTCACGTGTGCACTGCAGGGCGGAGCCTTGGCTGATTCCAGGCTGCTTTGTGCTCCTGCCACGGGTGGTTCCTGCATCTAGTTCAGGGTGGGAGGTATGTTTGCAAGCAGCTAGCACATGAATCCACTTTGGTCGACGGTATCTGTTTCCTGCTCTCTGTGCAGACAGACATCAAAGGCCACACTGCCTGCAGGCCAATCTTTGCTGCATGCCCTTCCTGTGTTCGCATCTTCCCTAACACATCCTGGCATCCCTGACCAGGATTTTCTCTGAAAACACTATTATCAAGAATAGCAGTGTGACCGACTAAATGGCAAGCTGCCGTGTAAAAAAAGAAAAAAAAAAACCAACCTGCTGAAAGCATATTTATTGGTATTGACTATTTCAGCTTTGCAACAGATTCCTTATAAGACCCTCAATCATTCTGTGGTGTAAACCAGGCCTAAAAATGATTGTATAACATGAGTCTATGTGTGCTCTCATTGGAACAACAAATAGATAACTGCTGTTTCAAACATCAAGCATGTTGGGAAATAACCTTGGAAATACGGAAGAAATATTTTAGATCTAATTTCAAAAGTTAGATGCTTTAAAACATATTTTCATTCATCATTTAAATAAATGTGAACTTCAAGCACCAAAATATTCAGTCTCCCACAACAATTCTCTCTCTCCAATGCACAGGAAAACAAGAATTTATTATAAAGATTGGAAATTTCTCTGTGAGTAACTTCAAGTGAAAAACACCTTTTCTGCAAATGTTAGACAATCCCTGAGGAGCTGTGGAATTCTCAGGCAAACTAGTATAGTGTGCCTCATTTCTGCTCCCTTTGTTCTCCTGAACTTCCTGAGGTATGCACTGGTCCAAAAAGAAACTTGCAGACTGAGACCTTGTTCAGAGAAGGGTTCTCAGATAGTCTACAGCTGGCAGAAATCATACAGACTTTGTTTCCTGCTTAGTCTTACTGCATTTGGTATGCTGGGCAGAAAAAACTGAAGTTGTAGGGATCTCTTTTTCATACAGCTGGCTGGTATGAATTAGGGCAGCCTATAGCAACATTTCCAGGAACTCAGGGGGATGCAGATCTACTCCATGAGCCAAGACACCATAAACTAAGCCTGTTTGTCTCCTCAGCATTCGGGTTCAGTACAGCAGAGAATATAGACTATGCTGTTCATTTGCTGAATATACTGGTAGGAGCCAGACCCCTATCCCACATTGCACAGTTAGTCATCTTTGCAGACATAGCAGTTTAGGGATAAACTGGTACTGGCTTCAAGTTTATCTCATGGTTACTGCTTGCAAAACTCAATGGGCCCTTGAGATTCAACTCAAAGGTACCATTTACAGTGAAATAGACTTTGAAGAGTATTTTGTATACAATGCATAGACTCTGTTAAACCACATCAGAAAACTCTGATGGATTTTTTTCATTCTGAAAAATTCTGCTGCCCATAGTGTGCCTGCTTATCAAACCAGTTTAAATATGTGCAGGACCGTTGAGTGCCACTGTCAGCACATGCTACCTATTTAATTTAAGCTGTTGAAAATAGTGGAATTATTTCATCAATGTCAGCCTGATACTGAAAATGACTTCTACACTAGAAATTAACACTTTTTTCCCCCTCCAAACTTTGAGAAATATGAACTAATTCCCAACCATTTAAGCAAGACAGGTACTGAGAAAAGAGTATTTGTGATCTGATCAATGTCACATAACACAAAGCTGGAAAAAACAAAGGGGGAAAAAACAAGAAAAGAAAAAACTCTCAATTCTATGCTTACTATACGATCAGAATCAACTTCCATCTCTGGTATCACAGCTGCAAAAATTTCATACTATTCTCCTGCTTTTCTTTACTCTTCTTCTTTGTCTACATCTGCCTCACTTCTGCTCCTACCAGCAAGCTCAGGAAGTTGTTTAAACACTTGTGTAATTTCAAGTGTGCAAAGAGGCCTAACAAAATCAATAGCAAAATTCAAACATTCAGAAACTGTGTAATAGCTGGATGATTAGCAAAATGAGGTGTTTGGATCAGCATCTTCAAAACTATTTTTGAACCTCTAGCATTTCAGAGGGAGAGAAATTCTCCTTACCCATCTTCTGGCACAGAAGGTTGCAAAGTCCTGCACTCTTTGGGTGTAAAGACAACATCCAGGTCATCTTCAGGAAAGTCCCCAAGTTCTTGTGCTAGTTCTGAGTCCAAGTTGTTCAGCTGTGTCATTAGGAAGCCTTCAAAATCTACTGGGTCTACTGCGTCATAAAAGGAAGGCTAATGAGAAATAAAGAGGCATTTATTTTAGAAACAGTTGTCTTCTCAATAGTGTAATTTAGGCTTATTTATGTAATTATTGTAATTGTACCATTATTTATTAAACATCAGAAACAAACTTCCAACTTTCTAACCTAGGAAAAAATAAAGTATAAGGGCAGGTGACCAAAATGACAGTGACAGGCAGCACCAGCTGGCAGGGAGCTGCTGATGGGCAGGAGACACGAGAGGAAACACACCAGGAATAACAACGCTAAGTCTTGGAAGTTATTCAGAGCAAAGGACCAACTATAAGCATCATGGGTGCTGTCATGAGGATGCCACTCATTTGAGGTTCTGTGCCTGAAAGACACTACTACAAATGCTGTGTGTTTTTGACTGCGAACAAAGCTGGGCAGAATATATATTCAAAATTCAAAGAAAATACTATTTTCCATCTCTGAATGTTACTGGTTTGTATACTACTGGAGTTCTAATTTTATCATATTTGTCAAGGGTTCATACAGTACTTATGGAAAATATGACATGGAACTACTAAAGTTATTACTGCAAACCTTACATATTTATCATTTCTACACCATATGACATTGCATCTTGATAGAGAGCAGTTGTGTCTCATTACATTTAATTAGCAACTCTGACAGAGAATGTCCGATCGGAACAAAGTTAAATTAATACAAGCTCTACCACTCATGCTATTAAGCTGTTGTTTTTATCTGTCTAGTGACAAAAACAGAGGCAGAAAATCTTGTTTGATTTCGTACCTAGAGATGTTCCACACACACATAAATGTGACTTCATATGTCAAAAGTGTATGTTATTCTGTGTAGAGATAAAACTGAAAATTATTTTGTTCGCTATATAGCTCATAAAAATACCCTGTATATATTTATGAAATAAAACATCTGTCCAGTTGAGTAGGGAGACTAAAATCTCTTCTCATTGATTTTCCTGATAAGTCAAAAATAGGTCTAAAAACTACAGCTTTAGAAAATGTATACTTTTATGTACTGTGACTTCCAGAAAAGCTGATGACATGCCAGCATAGTAAGAGTGCAGAAAATTAGTTACAGCATTTGAACAGCAGCACTGGAATAACTTATTTAGTAGGTGGCAGAATTCCAGCAAAAAATAGCTATCGAATCATCCCTGTCTGTAAAGAGCAAGGATTGCATTCCACTTGTGCGCTGACTAACCCAAATACCTTTCACTAGGTTGTCTTCTGAAGCTGCCAGCAAAAAATAAGTCTGTGGTGCTGCTGATGTTGTGTGGGGAAAAGAAGGCACCCAATGTGCCTGGTATCAAAACTGCCTTTATATTCAATGTTACTGTGGCTACTGTCTCATCCAACATTCCTTCTTGAGTTATCCTCCTTATACTTTCTTCTGCACAAACAAAATCAGCAAGTCTTCACTCATTAATATGAGTCCTGCTTATACAAGGCTCTCATGGAAGTCAACAGGATTTTCACCTGAGCATGAAATGGCATTTGGACATATCACTGTTACATGTAAAACATTAGGAATTTTAGCTCAACAGGACAATGAGAAATTTCACAATTTATGAAACCTGTAAAGGTTTCATAACCTTTACAAAGCTCTGGTAACTCTGAACTAAAGTGGCTCACACTTAATATGCCATGTCAGACACTGCAGATAAGAAGAAGAGTGAATACTGATTAGTGGCAAGTACAGGTTTTGAACCTTTGTAGTGTTCTGGAAATGTGAGAAAATTTTTCAGTTAAGAAAAACACAGAAATATCTTGTATAAAGTGAAACATATTTAGAAGAAAAGTGCTGGAACTATCTAGCGGAAGCAACCCAATTCGAACTTTTGAAAAAAAACAGATGTGGCAAATACTCATGCTAATAATGTAGTAGAGACCTTTGAATACAACAACGTACCACCCCCTGCTCCAAGTTCCCCTGTTATAGGAAAACTATATTGATCTCTGCATAAATACAGACTCTGAGCTCACCCCTCTGCCTATATATTTACTGAAATTATCTGAAAATATCTTTGGGAAAATCTGTTTCTTTGCTCTATTTTAGCCAAATGGAAAACCTAAAACTATCAGCAAGTCCAGAAAATCGTAAGGCAGCCAATCAAAGAAATATACTGTGCTGTTTATAAGTTTAAGTACTATCTCTGGTTGGTACCTAGGGTAGTGCTAAGGATACTGGAACAACTATTATAAGTAAATTGTGATTTTTATTTGCTACTCTGTTTTTATTAATTATCAACATAATATCCTTAAAGCTCACTTACTGTACTGCCAGTGGTTAAAATATGCCATGTTAATATATATATATAAATATATATATATATATATAAAATAACTAATATATAAATACATAAATATGTAGCATATATTTAGATCTACTAAAAACCAAATCACAAAAGATTAAACAAAATCACAATTTAAAGTATACAAAGGCATATTACATCTTTTCAGTTGTTGAAAACATAATGTTTTAAATGCAAAATATTTTTGCTTAAACAACATAATTTTTGATGAAGTGTTGCAGTTCCTTTCAGAAGTCACACTTCAATTCTGACAAGTCAAATCCATTGCATTTCATTGTGTCTTCTTTATCTAGTTCAAGTGTTAACAATTATTTTTAATCACTAGTAGTGTGTGCTGTTGACTATCGTAACATAGACACAGATGTAAAAAAGATGATGTGAAAAGTAAATGCAGGTGGAGGTTAATAGTCTACCTAACATCTAGTGCAAATTTTCAAAGGAAACACAGATAATGGTTAAACTAAGAAGCCAACATTCCTTTTCACACATCATAAAAGTGTGCAAAACAACTTTCTACAGAAAATGTCACAAATCACTACTGTAAACATACCTTTTTAAGGATGATGAACTACAGGCACGTGGATTGTGACAGCACACAAAATGGCTGCAATACTTGGTAAGTGCAATGCTACCAAGTTTCTCAGGAGCCAGAGCGGCTGTCTGCATGCAGAAGAAGGAACCCAGCCTCCTCAGGCTGAATAACCGCAAGGAACAAGTGAGACACCACCACATTTCAGATTAAGGAAGTGAGGAGTGGCGGGTGGCCCCAACACACAGGAAGGAACTGCTTACATCTAGTGTTCAACAGTTTAAGTCTAAATATTTCTCCTGCTTCTATTTAACAGATCTCACAAAAAGAAGTAAAAGATAAAAAGGGAGGGAGAGAGAGAGAGTAACAAAATCATAGTTTCATTTATATTCGTTCATTCAGTACGTTTGTAGAACAGCTATACTACTGAAAGGCAATAAAAAGTTCTGGGATTTTTTCCTTTTGTCGTAAGGGTGCTGTCTTATGATCTGAGTTCTTTAGAGGAGGTTACACACGGGAGGTTGAAGATGATTTGACGACACATAGCAGTTGACTCAATCATATCTACACCAATTGGGGCACACCTTGGCATTTCTCACTTAACATGCTTACACTACAGCACTGAGAAACACGCAGCATGCTGTCCTTGCTGCTATCTCTGGAAACTGTGTATTAAGCCAAGCTTGTTGAGCTCTACCTTACTCTCTTTTTCTCTTTATTCACTTATCTCCTGTGCAGGTTTTGGCATGGGAATAGTTTATTTTCTTCATAGTAAATATTATGGGATATGTTTTCGATTTTTGCTGAAACTTGTTAACACAGCAACGTTTTCATTATCGCTGAGCAGTGTTTACAAAGAGCCAAGGCCTTTTCTCCTCCTCACACCAGCCCATCAGCAAGGAGACTGGGGAAGCACAAGAAGTTGGGAGGGGACACAGCCAGGACAGTTCACCTCAACTGACCACAAGGATATTTCAGACCACATGGCATCATGCTCAGTATGCAAAACCAGAGGAAGAAGAAGGAAGGGGGGACTGTTTGGAATGATAGTATTTGTCTTCCCTAGTCACCACTGGATGTGCTGAAGCCCTGGTCTCTGGGAAATGACTGAACTTCAACCTGCCTGCCTGTGGGAAGGTTTTGCTTTGCTTGTGCATGTGGCTTTTTCTTTACCTATTAAACTGTCTTTATCTCAATTCATGAATTTTCTCACTTTTGCTCCTCCTATTCTCTCCCTCATCCTACCAGGACAAGAGCAGTGGCTGCAAGGAGCTCAGCTGTGAGCTGGCAACAGCACCTCCCTTTGCAAATGACCTCTGATCACCATACAAAGCAGTTATTTGATGAAGCTGAATGGTGCCATCGAGGATAGAATGTAATACACTCCAACACTTACTAATTAACTTTGATTTATAGTAATACACAAAAAGACCATCTGTTTCAGGCACCAAGGAACAGTCTCATTTTTTTTCAAATGTGTAATTTCTTCAGCTCACCAGAGAGTAATTTTTAACAGTTTCAGATAGAACCTGGTGGGAAGCAAGACAACTTAAGAAAATCACTTTATTTACCCTAAAACCATCAAGTAATGTAGATGCCAAACCTGTGTTAGGAAGATAAACCAAACTTACCAGATGAAGAGTAGAAAAGCCAGGGGTACTTAAGCTTCGTTGACAGAACTGTGCAAAGCCTGGTTGAAGAGTAAATTGCTTTCTTATTTCCGCAGAGGAGTGCCTTTAATTATGAGAGAAAAATCCTTGTAATTACAATTACCCCTGTACAAATTCCAAATCCCAGAGTTTAGCCAATTTAGTCTCACGTCCCAGTGTTTAGAAGTGTATTTTTGTGATGGTCTAGACTCCTCTTGTTTTGTAGTTGATGTGAACCTCAAAGTAAAACCCCTATATAATTAAGATTCTGTCATTCTTCTAAGAGATTTCTATCATTATATTGCAACTCTTACAACTGGGGAAGGCTATGCAAGAAAGAACAATCTTGCCTTAAGTGAAGCGTAACTGCAATCTGTAAAGCAATACTGGCAAGATTCACTTCTGCAAAGCAAAAATACAAGATAGTAAAGTAGAGAAAAAAAAAAGAACATCACAAATATTTTAATTGACCAAGGGATAAAAACAAGGTAGAATCACACACTGAAGAGTGTAAGCCCAGACTTATGTTAATAATGCAGTTTGCTCTGAAAAGTCCCAGACAAACCAAAGAATGAATTTAAAAATCAGTCTATACTGTATCAGCTGAACATTTGAGAGAAAGGCTTAAGTGTTAATTAGCCAATTTCATTAGGAGCTGAAAGAGGCCAGTACTGAATTTTTCAGAAGTCCCAGGGTGATAATAATGTACCATGACTGAAAATCCAGTAATCAGAGTAACTTGGTCATTTTTCATGGAAACGAATCAATTAATATTTAATAGTATTTCAAATCATGAGTTTAAGAATAATCAGCCATGAAATAGTAGCTAAACATATACAATATATTTCACCATGAGCATTCAGGACAAGACTTTTAAAACAACATGCAGTTAAGCAGAGTCAAAGTAAAAATAATAGCTAGCAGCACATCAGGGAAGTCAAATGGGAGACAGGAAAATACAGAGGTAAAAAGACAACCCCTTCCATAAGAGACCCTTCCAACTCCAGCAAGTACTAATAGGCATCTTAGAAGTACGAGATGCCACAGGACAGTTTTCCTGCCTGGTCTGCACTTTCTCTCCTCTGTGGTCTCTTGATTTCTGTGACTACTGTACCTATTCTGTGACACTTACTACTGCTTTTCTGAGCAAGTATGACAGAAACCTAAACTTGGCTCAACACATTTCTGCTCATGTTAAGAGACAGGCACCTCACAGAAGAAGTTAGAGATATTATGCCTAATAGAGAAGACAAAAGTTGCATAAATGAGAGTAGTTGCTTGCAGGTCAATAGGCCATGTCAGGTGCGAGTGAGATATTGCTCCAATTTGAAGTGAGCAGTACTGCAGACAGAACAAATCGGATATATAGAGAAAGAAAAGACATCCATTTGGAGAGAATTTCCTACTCATCAGTGGTATTCAAAAAACCAGAAATGGGTTTTTTTAAAAGGGTATTCAATACTCATATAAGCAAGAAGCCTTGCAGGGAAAGTGACAAAGTATGTACAACCCTCAGACTATCTTTGACCTATCAAAAAATACCCCAAAACCTGCTTATATACCAGGGTTGTTGTTACTCATTTTCCCACTAAAAATAATCTCTAATATTGAATGTATTTAAAAACCTCAAATTATTCAAAATTATTATTTTCCTGCAAACTGAGTCAGTTTCTATCCTGTGCAGAAGTGCATGCTACTGATGGAAACAATAGAGGTACCAGCAGATGCTGGCTTGATGCATGTTAAAACTGTGTTACAGTCTATTGCAGAAGTTCCTGCTGTAAAAATGATATAAAATGTCTCAGAATTACACCAGATATGGGGTCATAAGTCCCTTCAAAGAGGAAATTGTACGAATTTTCAACTATAAAAGAGGAAGCACAAATATGGATGAAGGGCCAAATTTGTTCTCTGGTATAAGTTTGTGCAAACCTAGCTAACCAAGAGCAAATACATTTCTTAGGAGGCACTGACATTTGTTCCACTGTCTCATCAATAGAAAGAACCTGCAAACTAAATCAGTTCAAGGGAAGACGAATCTTGTAGTCTATAATGACAACTATAATAGCTCAGGTGATTGATTTCATAGTTTTCCTATGACTGAAATAAGAAAGGGAGAAGAAATACAGTAAGAATAACAGCAAAATACAGTAAGAAGACAGTTACATTAATTTGAACCAACTCAGAAACTACTGGCTAGATCTGCTAGGATTGTATCACTGAAAGACACAGCTGCTAAAAGACACTAAACCAGAAGCACAAGTTCGGTACACTGACATGAAGAAAAAGTGGGCTTAACAGTCAGAGATGAGTATGGAAAGTCTTGAAAACTTAAGAACTGAAGTGGAAACAGAGGTCCTCTAGATGTCTCTTTGATTATGCCAGAATGGCTGCTATCTGTGACATGCCTGTTTTCTGACCAAATAGATAGCTTAGACATGGTCCATGTACCTTCAGAAAAATAGTGGTCCACATTAACCTAGTGCATATCATGTCTGAGCTTTTATGGAGGCTGAAGTCCATCTATGCCATGGCTATTCTTTTGTCATCCTTGCCGATACAGACCTCTGGTTCTGGGGAGAGCTTTACAGTCACCTTTAGCTGCAGCAAGGTCTATCTATGTGGTAAAAGTCAGTAAGAAAAGAAGGCAAATGATTAAGGATGAATGCAGAGTCACTGAAAAATCTGAGAAAAAACCCCTGTGGTTTCCATCCAGTTGAAGCAAGGGGACCATGAAATTGCACCAAACATTAACACGTACATCACTGTAGACATGCCTGTTTATTAATAATCTGATGATGATATGTATGGTGGGCAACTAGAAAATGTGGACTGTAGTCAACTATGGTCCAAAATGTTTGGAAATTATTGGCGTATTATTGACAATTATTAGGAGATGATGAACAGCCATGATGGATTTATCAGAGAGCAGTCACATAAAGCCAATCAAATGCTTTTCTGTGATAGTTCAACTGGCACAGTAAGGCTCTTGATACTGTCCCTCATAACATTCCTATACACAAAGTAAAGAAATAGTGGCCAGATTAAATCATTTCAGCTGATTCCAAAACTCATTAATAAAACATTTTCAAGGCATAATCATCAATAGTTCAAAAGAAGATTGAAAAGAAATTTTATTGTGACAAGTAAGTTAATTTTTCCTCAGTCTAGTTCCAGTCCATTCTTAATTTTACAACATCGATATTGACATAGATAACATAGGACTAAAACTGGGGATCACATCAAACTGGAAGAAGTTGTGAGTATTTTAGAATGCCTGAAATCAGCACAGCCAGATTGAATAAAAATAAAAGTAAACACCTTAATTTAGGAAAGAAAAAAAATCAAATGCAGAAATACAAAGAGGGAAATTAACTGTATGAAGAAGCAGCTGTGCCACAAAAGAGACACTGTGATAGTATACTGGCACACTTACTAACAAAGTACCATGAGCAATGAAAAAACTGACATTATTTCTGTTAATTTAAGCCAGTGAGACAGTGTTAGGCTGAAAATAACATAACACCACAGAGTAAGGTGCAATCAAATTTAAAAGACTTCAAAAGACAGCAGGCAGAATGCTAAAAACTTTGGGAAGGATAACCCATGAGGAAAGACTGAAAAAACAGATGTGTCACAAAAAGGATGACTGAAGGGAGACAGCAGTTGTCCTTGACTATGTGAAAAATAGCAATATGTAAAGAAAACAGTGAACAATTCATGTCCATAGAGAGAAGAAGTAATGTGCATAAATTGAAGTAAGAAAGTTCTAATAAGTTATTAGGAAAAAAGTTCCTACTGCAACAGCAGCAGGACACTGGAAGTGTCCTGGAGGAACTGGCTTATGTTGCCAAGCCATTCTCCATCACCGCTGAAAAGTCATGGTAGTCAGGAGAAGTCCCAGGTGATTGGAAAAAGGGAAACATTGCTCTCTTTTTTAAAATGGGGAGTAAAGAATATCTGGGGAACTGCACACCGGTGAGCTTGACCTCTGTGCCCAGGAAGATCATGGAACAGAGCCTCATGGAAGCAAGTTCAAAGAGCAAGCAATACAGGGAGGTGATCCAAGGCTGCCAGCATGGCTTTACTAAGGGCAAATTGTATCTGGCCAACCTGGTGGTCTTCTATGATGGAGTGTCTGCAATGGTCAACAACTAAAGATATATGGGTGTCATATACATATGTTTCTGTAAGGCCTTCAATATGGTCCCACATGACAAGATATCTCCAAACTAGAGAGAGACACGGCTATGATGGATAGACTAATCAGTGAATAAGAAATTGGATGGAGGAACATAGCCAAAGATCTGTGGACAATGGTTCTTGTGGAGCTTCCAGGTAGAGGTCAGTGAGAAGGGATGTCTCTCAGGGCTCAGATTGGTGCTCTTCAATACCTTCATCAATGACAACAACAGCATGTTTGCAGATAACATGAAGCTGAACAGTTCAGCTGACACAATAAAAGGAAAGGATGCCATCCAGCGGGACCTGGACAAGCTTGAAAAGTGAGCTCAGAAGAACCTCATGAAGTTCAACAAGTCCAAGCGCAAAGTTCTGCCCCTGGGTCAGGGTAATCCCAGACACAAGCACAGCTTGAAAGAAGAAATCATTGAGAGAAGTCCTGTGGAGCAAGACATAGATGAAAAGCTGGATGTGAGTTTTTCATACAGCAGTGTGTGCTCACAGCCCAGAATGCCAGCTGTATCCTGAGCTACTTCAAAAGGTAAGTAGCCAGCAGGCTGAGGGAAGAATTTTGCCTCTCTACTATGCCCTTGTGGGACCTGCCTGGATTACTACATCCAAGTCTGGGTTCCCCAGCACAAAAGACATGTACCTGTTGGAGCAGGTCCAAAGGAGGGCCCTGAAGATGATCAGAGGCCTGAAGCACCTCTTGTACAAAGACAGGCTAAGAGAGCTGGTTTTGTTCAGTCTGGAGAAATAACTGGGAGGACCTCAGTGCAAGCTTTCAGTACCTAAAGGGAGCATGTCAAAAAGAGGGAGAACAACATTTTACATATAGGGCAAAGGGGAAACAGTTTCAAACTGACAGAAGAGAGATATAAATAAGATATTAGGAAGAAATTCTTTACTGTGAGGGTGGAGAGGCACTAGAGCAGGTTGTGCAGAAAAGTTGTGAGCGCCCCATCCCTGGAAGTGTTCAAGGCCAGGCTGACTGGGGCTCTGAGCAACCTAATCTAGTGGATGGTATCTCTGCACGTGAAGGAGAGGGTTGAATCTAGGTGATCTTTAAGGTACCTTCCAGCCCAAACAATTCTGTGACTCTGAGTAGCCATCTGGTGACTACATAGTGGCAAGAGCACACTGGTGATGTAGACCATGTCTGAACTACCTGAAGCAACAGCATCTGGGCCACTGGAACCCATTCAAAGACTAGCAATACTAACAGGTCTACAGATCATCATGACAGTTGTTCCTTTTCACTAGCTGAAAAAGAAAAAGATGCAGATTTGGTGAAGATTTTTCCACAAAGATCACCACTGAATTCACAGTTCATCATCATTCACATGGCATATTGAAAGACAGTGTAAACCTGTTGAAAGACGGGAGGAGATGGATCTTCCGGAGTTTTTAGGTCTTAGGCTGAACCATGGTATTGGAGCAAAATAACATCGATTATAATTCATTGCTCTACTCTATGATGTCATGGGCCCCCATCTGAACGATGATGCCCTACTCTGATGCAAACACTGAAAAAGCTGGAACTCACCAGGACTTCCTGATCCACCCAGGTGGGAGAGGAGGATAGCCAAAAATCCCAACGAAACCACAAAAAACTCAAACCCCAAACTGGTGCTGCTTAATCTGAATTTCACCAGTGTCTGTCTCACAGGTAGATGTAAACCTCCAGCAACTGCTAACAAAAAGTTGAAACTTAGTTTTTTTATTTCACAAATACTCTCCAATGCAAAGCGTAGAGTTTGCATAATATATTAAACCAACTGTGTAACCAAAGTAACAGACTACACCCAGAGGTTCTTAAAATTAAATTAATCTTGTAGATCAAATCCTGGGATGTTTCTCAGAGTAGAGCTCATTGAAGGATTTGGAACCTGGAGATTTGGGTTATTAGTTTGGCCTAGAGGAGGTATCAGCAAAAGAAGATAAAACGTCCATTTATTTTCTCCCTGTAATATATGTTAGATCTGAAGCTGAATACTGATGGTTCTATAATTAAAACTATATAAATGCTTACAATGCATAAAGCTGGTTCTGCAGTTTCATTGTAAATTATTCTCAATGATACAGATATTTGAATATGCAATTTAAAAGCAAGTACAATGGGTATTTTGTGAGTATGTATATAATACGAAAATTTAAACAGAGAACAGCAATTCAGAAATAGAAAGAGGACAGCTTTAAAGATCACCTATTAAACGGAAATCACAAACTTCATAAGAAAAAACATAACTTTAGAAGTATGCTTCACATGCCTGGATAAAATTCTTCAAAGTTACTTACTATTAGAAGATAGGCAGGAAGAGTAATCCTTAACAATCCTGAACAATCCCTTCCAGCAGACTGAGGAACAGTGAGTTGTATTCTGCAAAAGCTTCATACACAATTAGACAGCAAGGAAAGACAGAAAAAATAAACAAGAAGATAGTACAAGAAATATTGCCAAAGATAGAGAAAAATTCACATATAAATGTACACAGATGGCAGAATCATAAAGCGAAATAGTGAAAACTTCTACTTAATAGGTAAAATATTCAGTCTTGGCTACCCTGAAGAGCAATCCCTTTCATGTGACAATGACAGAAAATTCACAACTAGCTTTTTTTCTTTTTTTTTTTTTGAGCTTAAAATGAAGCTTCTCTAATTACAACTGAAAACAACTACCTAAAAAGCTCTGGAAGAGAAAAATATAACGATTACCTACCGCTCTCCTTCACTCCCACATGCAAACACACATAAAGTTTTGGGCAATGATCCAGATCTTTAACTAGCAAATATGGGAATCTTGCTTAGAAGTCCTTGTCTTACTGCCAGTGGAACTGCCTGTTTTACTTCTAAGTTTCTAATTAGTCCTTAAGGCACCAGAGCTCTGCTTTGTTAGTCACTATTTACAGCAGTCGTGGACCTGAACTCGTTGCTGTTTCTTTCATGACTTGGTCAGGCTGTATGCCCACTGGCACACACCAACTTTGGGGTCTAACACATTAAGACTCTATATCAGCTAAAGCAATAAAGATCCTATTCGAGATGGTTGAAATTTAACAACAATCTTCCTACAAGAGAAGGTGTAGGAACAAAGGAAAAAATCTAGAAGAGGAAATGCTTGGCTTCATCATACTGCCAGCTTATTACAAAGTAAAATGGGCAAGAGGTCAGTTTTTATTTTTGTCCCAGGTCATGCATGACCTTTATTCTGTAACTAATTTTCTCGGCCTTTCAGTTTCGCTGTTTCTCATTCAGGAAGAGATGCAAACACATATAAAAATTAATTTTCTAATCCCAGCCATGCAAAGAAACAGCAAACTTATGATTTGGTCCTCATGAACAATGTTTTTATGCACTTTTTATTCACTGTATTGAAAACATGTAAAAGCCATACTATAACATTTGAGCAGACACTACAAAGGCATCATCGACTGGTTGGCTCTTGCAGTGAAGGTGGCTTAATGTGTAATGTTTCGTATGATACTTTAGTGGTACCTCCTAGAAAGCAGAGTCATATATGTCATCCTATTACAGACTTAAGCTGGTCATGATAGTTTATATATGCAATACAAAGTTTCTAATTAATATCTCATATGATGCTAATTAACCATGCCAACAGAAGACAAATATGTGTGAAAACATCAGAATTGTTTGGTTGTCCCCACTGCCTTAAAATCTATCAGCATACAGCAATATGAACACAAACCTTCCATTCTGAAGGGATTAACCTTAATTTATCTAATGATAATTTTCTGTGGTTGGCTCAGAACACTTCCTGCTTGAAGTACTAAAGCTCACATTAGTGCCTCATTATTTCCTTTCAGCTGAGATGTCTGAAGAAAGGCTTTCTAACAACTGTGCCCCTAGAGCCTCTGGAAGATTCTACAGGTTTATATGCCATTGTAAAACTTTGTAGTCAGGACCTAGTTTTACTTTTATTTCCCTCTCCTCCCTGCCCCGTCCAGCCCTTTTTCCTTGCCGAACTGTTTATAAGGCTACGAAAAGATTCGATTGGCTACAACAACAATGACAATTTCAAAACTGTTAGTGATTATATGTGCCATCCTCCTTTTCTACTGTGCTTTGAAAGCGATAGAAAAATAATCATTTTTTTCTCTTAGATTTTTGTTTTGTCTGCATTATTCTACCAGTTCACAACAGCATGATTATGAAATTATTGCAAGGTCTTGTCTTCAAACTCATATGAATTATCTGAGTTTCAAAAGGCATCACTAAGATAATTATACTGTAATGCCAATAATTACAGTATATAATTACCAAGTTTAGTAGTTCTTGTGCTTTGTTTTCACTACAAAACAATTATTAATAAGTGAAAAAAGTCCTATATTAATAATAATAAATAATATCAAAATAAAGACTATGTAAATGTTACCATAGGGAAATTTTGATTTTTGATCCTATAGGGTTGTTTTTATTTTTTTATCAAAGTCAAGATTGCTGTTTTTATCAACCAAAAAAAGTCTATTTTGTCTCTTTCATGGCTGTCAACTTCAAAGAAATCAACAAGGTATTTCCAAATGGCTTTTCAATACTGAGTACTTGAAAAGCCAGAGGAGGAGATAACCCAAATGGGACAGAACTGGAAAAACAATTTGTGTTAATATTTTGGCACCTCATTTTCTAAGAACATTGGAGCTTCAGTGCAATCCTTCTCTGAAGGTAGAACCATGAGGTTTGTTTTTACTTCACAGTTACTTCTTAGAATAATATTTCTTTTTTCTTGAGAGCTGTAAGTTTAACTAGAAAAAGTATAATCATTTACTAGGGTAGTATAACTGAATAAAAACTGGCTCAAGTTCAAGTGCATGAAGAGATACTGCTATTTGTAGAACAGGGAATTTTTAATCAACTTCAGCGAGAGCCAGAGCAGAAAATAAGACACACTTCAAAGCTGCATCTTTTGTTCACACTTTTAAAAATAAGAATGTCCACAGAATCTGACATATGTTAGCAATTATGTTGTTAAAAATAATGCATTTTTGTATCTGCTGGCTATCCCTACGTAGACAAATTTCATAGAAATTTTATTACACACTCTCACAAAAATACTTAGATGACATAAAACATATCATATGATAAGTTACAAACTGAGTTTCACTAAAGGATTAATCTGGAAAATTTCAAGCATTGAGAAAAGCTACATTTTACTCAATGTTCTAAATATGAGGTTTCGATACTACACTGATTGTAAAGCTCAGATCATGTGACAATTGAAATAATATATGCTCTTACTTAATCCAGTTTGTTTGACTTCAGGAAAATAATACTAATATCAAGTTCAGGTGTGCTGGCCCCTTATAAGAAGTCTCCAGGACATTATTACTAAAGCTCAGGAAACTGATTCAACATATGCAAGTATGATTTCACAAAAGTAGTGAGAAAAAGTACTGTTGACTCTCTGTATAAACTCGGCCCAAAAGCTAATCTAGGCCTTGACCTATTTTTCTGTAACTGCATTCATGGTGGCAAGTAATTGGTGTAATTATGTTATCAGGTATGCACCTTCACAGACTATCCTTCTTCCTCCTGCTACAGACCACTGTATAGTCCGGTGTGTGTTTTTCATATCAAATTTTTAAAAAATCAAGTCACAATAGAAAAAAAAGGTCAACTATATTGACCTATGCTCATGAACTGTACTTTGTAATCACCACAAAACCTGAACATTGTAGAAGGCTTAAATACAACATTAAATATTTCTTTCTTGTTAGTTTTCACTTCATAGTTGAAAATGAAAACTGTTTGAAACAATGAATAAGAAATTTCCATACACAAAACCTGGTGGACATAAAAATGTTTCTCATTTGCATCTACATTTTCCTTTGTTAAGTTTAGGATTTCCAATATCAAAAGAAAACAAAACAAACAAACAAAAACAAACAAAAAACCAACCAAACAAACAAAAACACCAAAAAACCCCAAATGAACCTCATCATAAATTGTGCCCTAGACTTTACCATGCACACAGGTGTCTGAAGTCTAGGAAGGATATAGTATCTTATAAAATGCAGCTTTTCTGCTCACCTGCCCTCTTCCATAGAATAGGCAAATATCCCATTACTCTAATAATGTATCAGATATTATTATGTCTGATTCCAGTAATTGTACAGATATATAAGTACAATACAATACCAGCCCTCAACAATTGTAATAGAAAATACAAGGTTGTATTTTGGACATTATTTAAGTATGCAGTGTGCAGTCAGACAGCTTCCTAGCTGTCAATAACATCTATCTCAACTGTAACAACAGTATTCTGCTTGCACAACCAACTGTTCTCTAAAGACTTTGTTTCTACAGCTGCCTATCAGCTGATAAAGTATACACTTGTATTATGGAGTCTATCTTTCCCACACTTGACATTTTTCAGAGACATAGCTGGGTGGGTCTGTTTTTGTCATCAGCTCCTTACTTAAGTGACTACCATCACCTTGATTATATGGCAGGCAGGCCACTCCAGAAAGGGTATTCATAAAATTTGGGATAAGCAATACAAACCAGAAGTAAGTCACTGTGAGTAACCAAAGGCAACAGTATCTTCTGAAAAGTTATTAAGAGGGCATTTCCTTGCTGTTTCTTTTTTACTTCCTAAAAGTTAGTTGTATTTTAGACAGGAAATATTGCAATCTTTCACAAGTATGTCAAAAGAAACATCTGTGCATTTAGTCTTCATGATGGACACTAGGATGTCAAATGTAGCAAGAGCATCTTGGATATCTTTGAAAAATCAGGAGATACTTTCAGGAATCTTTTACAACACTATGAATTAATGCCCTATGGCATAATTATCTTGATATACAATATTCCAGTCTTTCTCAGCTTACTCTTGTAACTGACTTACAATCCCTCTCTGCTAAAGGGGGAAGCAATCTTCACCAAGCTCCCTGTCAGAATTAGAAACATTTTAAGGACATGCTGCACACAGTCCTGCACAGAATAGCAAGACTTTTCTCATTGTTTGTTTTTCTTTTTATTATTTTTGTGCTTGTGTAAAACATGACATTCTGCAATCCAAGCCTAGTCCATAATAAACATTGCAGCAGTGTTTCTCCTTACACGTAGTTGTCCCTCCTATAGCCTCCAAGCACATTATAATTCAAATGGTCTATAGCACAGCTTACTCCCAGGTACCATTCAACAGGCTGTGAGGATGCAGACAGGTTTTGATACAGTTGATCTTAAATGAAGTAATTATCAATGCCACAATGTGAGGTGTAAAGCAGACAATACTGGTTTCAATTACACATAGTGACCATCCAAAGTATTCTGCTTAAGTTTGACATTTGCTCATGTGTGGTTGTAAAACATATTTACAGGTGTTGCACTGATGCAGATTTAATCTGACTGCTCACTGGAAACGCCCTAGCAAAAGCAAATGAGTTATCTTTAGGGGTGACAAAAAGATAACCTCACAGGTACTAGGAAGTTCCCTCTATTAACATTAGAGCTGTTTACAATAGACTGGATCTATCCCTAGTGGTTTTTAATATTCTTGACTGGGTGGTAGATTTAGAAGGTTGTTATTCCTGTAGTTTACATCTTTCCCTCACAGTGGATGACTACTGGTAAAAATGTCCCAAAAGATGAGAGACAGGCAAGTAAGAGCCATCTGAGACTTTTAATGGCTATTTAGTCATTCATATGTAGTGAACGCTCATAGCTGATACAGCAGGGATGAAACCATGGTATCAAGTCCTCCGTATCTTTTCTGCTCAGATTGCCTTTATTTCAAACTGTGGTGGGATGGAAGGCAAAGCAGTAGGGAGGCTGCAGTAGGGACTGGCCTTTATGAGCAGCATATGAAGGAGTAAAGCTCCCTATCTTCTCTCCCTTCTCTGCACCTGCTGTAGAGCCATGCACAATGTATTCCTTATGCAGAACACAAATCTGGAAGACACCAAGACAATGATGCCATAAAAGCTAGGAGAAAACAGCTTGGAGTAAGCCAGGAATACAGGAATTACTTTTCCTGGAAAGAAGGAGACTGGGTTCTTCATCTGTCCAAAGGAACCGTGACTGAAGCTGGTGAAGTATGGGCTGGATGAGCAGACAATGAGTTGGACTGAAGAGCTGGTGGTGATCAGTGGCATGAAGTCTAGCTCGAGGCCACTAACTATCAATAAATCTCAGGGGTCAATACTGGGTTCAATCCTGACTAACAGCTTTATTAATGATCTGGATGATGGGGCAGAGTGTACTGTCAGCAAGTTTGCTGATGATGCAGACACGGGAGGAGAGGTTGATGCACCAGAAGGTCATGCTGCCATTCAGAGGGACCTCAACAGGCTGGAGAAATGAACTGATGGAAACAATGAAGGTCAGCACATGCAAAGCCCTGCACAAGGACCATCCCTGTGCAACAATACATGACAGGGGCCACCCAGTTGGAAAGCAGCTTTGCAGGAAAGGACCTAGAGGTCCTAGAGGATCATGACTATATTGGTCCTAGGAGACTTCAACCAAGTTGAGCATAAGCCAGCAATGTGCCTAGCGGCAAAGAAGCCAGATGTTATCCTGGGGTGCACTAGGCAAAGTATTGATAACAAGTTTAGGGAGATGATGCTTGATGCTCAATGCTGGTAAGCCATGCTGAGTTTCTGTGTTCAAATCTGGGCTCCTCAGTAAAAGAGAGGCACAGACATACTGAACAGAGACTGGCCAAGAGTGACCAAAGTGATGAGAGGACCAGCATTTCTCCAGTGGGGAATGGATTAGAGAGCTCAGACTGTTCAGCCTGTAGAAAGGAAGACTCAAGGAGGACCTTATCAGTGTATACAAATATCTGAAGGGACAGAGTAAAGAAGACAGAGCCAGGCTCTTCTGAGTGGTACCCAATGACAGCACCAGAGGCAATGGGCACAACCTTAAACATGGGAGGTTCCACTTGAAACATTTTTTCCCATGAAGGTGACTGAGCCCTGGCACGAGTTGCCCAAAGAAATTGGGGGGTCTATCTCCTTAGAAGTCTTCAAAAGCCAACTGGACATGGTTATAGGCATCCAGCTCTAAGTGGTCCTGCTTGAGCAGAGGGCTGGAGAAGATAACCTCCAAAGATTCTTTTCAACCTCAACTATTACATGATTTGGTGAAAGAAATGAGTAGATATTTTGGTCACTTTGTAATCTATCCCTGTAAACCAGAAATAGGAGATACATGCTCTGACAACCGGAAAGAAACACATATTGAACTCAGCTGAAAAACTGGGAAAAATTAATATAAAAGTTAATCAAAGGTGAAAAAGGTATAGTGATGCTGTACATACTCCAGGATTTCCTACAGACAAATTAAAAGATTCTCAAACAAAACCAGTGTGCAGGAAGAGTGTTAATCAGCCCTACCTGATAAGATCATGGAATACATTCTCCTGGAAGCTATGTTGAAGCATATGGAATATGTGGTGATTAAAGACAGTGAACATGGTTTCATTTACAGCAAATTGTACTGGACTCATCTAGTGACCCTCTACAATGGTCTGTTCTACCACTAAGAAAATTTTTGCACTGTGTTTGACTCCTCTGCAACTGCCTTTGTCATTTTGGGTAATTTCTTGGGAATCATCAGACCTGAAATTTGGTACAATATAAGATTAAAGCTGATCTTTTAATTTCAGGTAGAAACAATTAAATTGTATTTTTGTCATTAATGTAAAGAAGAATTCATGACACAATTAGAGCATTTTATAGGAGATGAATTTTTAACACAGGTCTTTTAAAATTTGAAATCTTTAGCTATGTTTTCTTTAATACTGGTAGTGTGAGTTCATTGTTCTTTTTAATACATACTTATGCATATAAACTCATCCTTAGGTACATACCTTCAAAGTAAAACAGGAAAAGAAAATTTTGTTAGGCAATTGGACAACTTCAGGCACAAGGAAATGAAATTATAGAAGCAAATATTGAAGATTCATTTTATAACACTTAATAACACTTGTGAAATGGAGACAATGGTTATCTATAGAGGCAGTAGAGGACTATGACTGTTGGGAGAGTTTTTAATTGCAAGAGTCATATGACTGATATGTTAGGGAGATGTATTGCTGTTCTTGATAAATTTCTGTTTTGCTATTTGCTCGTTGAAATGTCTTGAATGTATAGCATTGGTGACCAGGGCCACAGCTAGGTGCCAAAAGCACAATTTTCTTCACTTGAAGTCAAAACAAATAAATACTACTGCAAGATCTATGTGAAAGGTAAGATAGTAAATTACACTAGCTAAAGAAAAACAATAAAAACAGAAAATCTCTTCCATGAATGTTGTGTTTGCCCCAACACACAGACCAGGCAGACTGATTAAAATTCATCTTTTCTGGTCTCCCAAACTGCTCAGCTGGTACATGTTAGAGCCCACACTTCTAACAATGGTGATTTGTTTTTTTCTCAGCAGTTTACAAAATTATTTTTCAACTTTCTTGATTCCTGTGATTTGAAAGTAGACACATTTACATTACACAGTGCAGGTACCTAATTACTATCTCACACTCAACTCAGCATGGTTAATCTGTTTTTTCACATCCCACGCTGACTTCCAGCTGCCTAACTTGAGGGACACTAAAGGTTTGTTCCTTCACTTCTACATATGAGATGAACATCATTATTCATAAAAGCTTTATTAAAACAGAAGGAACTGCTCACATACACGCATTAAAACATATGTGCAAGTCTTTGCAGGATTAAAAAAGGCAGGAAGCAACAGGTTGGGGCAACAGACAGCAGATGGGTGGAAAGGAGAATGAAGTGATAGGAAGACATGGTTATGTGGGTAGGTTGCAAACACAAGTCTGAAGGCATTTGAAGGCTTGTTTTTAAAGTTTGACCTAGTTTTAAACAAATGTGTTTCTTGTAATGTAACAGCTGTTCCTGAAGCATCTGCAATTCCAGTGCTCATGACTGATAACTCACACTACATTTAAAGAATGATGAGACCATTAACACAGTTTGGATTACATAATTGCTGATTTTTTCAGAACAATGTTATGCATACTTCACAGGTTGGTCAGATATGCATCGTGGCTCACTGACACAAAGGGTACACCTTATGTAACTAGCAGGCTGGTGTTGCACTGAGGAACCAGAACAGAGCCTGAAATTCTGCTGGTACTCATAAAAACAGTATTCAGCTTACCTAAGTCACTGGCAAGAGTAAAAGTGAGGAAAAACCAGGACAGTCTGCATGCAAATTTGAAGTGAGTACAGTGTAATTATACAGGCAATGTACTAACTCCTGTAAATGATCACTTGCCAGAAACTTCCAAGTCTCACTAGGAGTTGCATTTTGAAGTGAAGTGAGGGACTCTGATGAGCAAGGAACAAAATTTTATAGCTGTAAATTAGTATTTTGTGTAAAGGCAAGAAAACTTGCACACTGACCTATTATTCCCCCGATTTTGAAAATTATTTAAAAAAATCCAAAATATAACATTACAAATGCATCTTGCAAAGATCTACCTACTGTCAGCAGACTGAACTGCACTGAAGTAATGTAAAAATGTCCTACTCCTTTTGAGGAAAGGGAGACTTGATGTTCTGCTAGCAAATATGTTTAATTTCTGCTATACTGTATAAAAGAGAATATCCACACTTGCAAAATAGGCAGGCAGATTGTTAAATCAGTCTTATATTCAGAACAGACTGATAATATATTTCAACATTTAACTTGCCATGAAAAATACTGAATACTTCACTGTTGACTCAAAAGAAAAAGAAATTTAAAAAATTGTAAGAGTAATTTGATTTCACAACAGTTCTTACTACCAAAACCTTTGTGAACCTTTGTTAAACTAAGCTGGATTGTTATGACTCCACTGCTTTTTAAGGCTTCAGTCATACAGATGAGCAGTGACCATCACCACAGCTGAAGAAAGCTGCCAGAAAGCTGACCCTAAAAATAGGAAGAAAGAAAATAACTCAAACCCTTTAAATATCAGCTACTTATGTTCTCTGTTCAAGTAAGTATCCAAATGATCATGAATTGTGGCAGGATACTGTAGTGAACTGCTCATCTGATAGCTTACAAATACGATGCCTCACTCTTGTGAATATTCCACCATAAATTTAAAACTAATTCCCAAAGGATACAGAAAGGTACACTGATGCATATTCTGCCATGGGAAAGGCACATCATGGAGGAGCTAATTTTATCCACTGACTGCAAACCTCATGTCTTCCAACAAATTGCTGAGGAGGTGGAGTTTCTCTGCATACTTTTTTCTCTGGCACAGGGACTTATCCTCAGTTTATAATACCATTATGCTATTTGTTCTTTTACGTGTCAGCAAACTCAGATACCTGGTACTTACACCAACACCCTGGAAACACAGTTGTTGTCTCAAGATGACAATACTCTTGAAAAGGAGACCTGTTTTTTCCTTTAACCTAACAATATGAAAATAATTGTCTTTGTTTCTTCCTGCCACCACAGACCAACTGAGAGTCAGCACTTCCCTGGTAAAAGACACCAAAGTCTATCAGACAGCAGGTTTAGTTGCAAGAGTATGGTGTTCCAACAGCTGAGCTCTAATTTATTTGGTTTAGGGAGGGAAGGGGGGAAGCTAGATGTATTTTCTATTATCTGAGGATTTTTTCTTTTTATACATGAAAGGATGAAAAGGAGAAAAAAACTGAGGGATGTATGTCATTGCAGTACTGATGCCCTACATAAACTCCTCATTTCCCAGGGATGCTAATTTAGAGACCAGGTCAATTTGACACTTCTTGCGGAGGGGGAATTTCAACTCTGCTTCGTTGCCATCGACCAGCCCTGCAAGCGAACTCGGGACTTGCCCGGATTGAACAGATGGGGAACAAACTCCTGGGGAGAGACTGGAAATCATGTCCCTGCCAGAGGACACGGATCCACAGCCAGCTTCGTCTGAGAAGCCTTCACCAGAGCCAACCTGGCTGCAGAAGCGCACCTGCAGGGGCTGGCTAGCCCGGCCCTCTGCAGATGGCAGGTGGCTCCCCGCCCCGAGGGTCTCCAGAGGAGCCGCCCCGCCCCTACTCCCTCCACCTTGTCTTGGATGGGATAGGACTGGCCAAGGATGGTTGCCAGGTACGAGGAGAGCCCCTTACCTGTTGATTTTCAGGGCGAACGCCCTCCTGTCTGCGGCGGGTAAGGTTGCCATGCGGGCGAGCAGCTGCGGGTGTCGGCTGCCGGTGGGGACCGAGCCCGTTGTACGGCTACACGGCGGCTTTATTTCATTTATTTATTTTTCTTAATTGCATGCTCCAGGCTAAACCCCGACGATCTGCTGACTATTCTGGGTGTCAACTTCCGCATTTCACCTTCCTCACCGAAATCGGCTGGAGTGGGAGGGATCTGTCCCAGTGCACAGCTGGCTCCTCGCCCCTTCGCCCCTTCGCCCGCAGCGCCCACTCGGCATCCCGGGCACCCGGCGGCTCCCACCGGCTGCCCTCCGGCCACTCCGAGCGAGCAGAAACTTCCCCTCCCTCTTTAACACGGGCGAACTTTGAACCCCTTGCCCGTGGGCATTTTGGAGGGAAGCAGCGAGGAAGGCAAGTGCTTAGGCACAGTCAGGAAGGGAAGGCACCTCTGGAACACACATAGCTGCGGGAACCCTTGCGCATCCCCCCCAACCCTTTTTCTTTCGGAAACCTCACTGCAGGTGTCAGACACCCCCACCGCTCCCCACAGCCATACCCACGCCGCTCTGCGGGGGCGGGCGGGGAAGCAGCGGGCACCGCTGAGGTCAGATCGGCCCCGGGCGTCCGCGACCCAGCCCAACTTGCCAGGTGGAGCAGGCGTGGCCGCCGGGCAGGGCCAGGCAGGATCGGGCAGGGCAGGCCTGAATAGGGCTGCTCGAGGCAGGGCAGCACCGCGCCGACCGCCCTTCAGGCAGCCGAGATAGCCAAGGTCCCTCCTTCAGCTCCGCTGGCGCAGGGATGGAGTTATTCGGGCAGCTAGGGACAGCTCTTTACCTGGGAAGATATTTTACCAATACACAGGTGCACTCTGGGCATATGTTTCTCATACACATGAATTGAGTGAGAAAACTGACAGGTACTTACACTAGATACCAGCTCAGCTTGGCTCAAAGCTGGCCTCACTGCTGCTCACTCCACCAGCACTTTGCACTCAGCTTTTTTAAAAGGCCATTTGTATTAAGTATCTTGTGGTTGTGTCACCAAGTGATGTTTCTTAACCGGTAATTTACTGCCTTGGTGCATATCTCACTACTTTTACAGATAAGCAGAACTTAACCTTTATTTGAAAGGGGAAACAGATTCCAAACACGGTTTTTGCATATGAATTCTGAGGTAGTAGAGGCAATTCAGTTTTTGCTTGTCCTGTTTTTATTAAATCTGGGCTTTGGTGGCAACAACATTAGGATTCACTCAGTGGAAAACAGTAATTACTTGTACGTCCATTTCCAGTAAGCTGGAGAGTATCTAAAGGAACACAGCAGGAACAGAAGACTGTCAAAAACTGAAGGCCTAACATGATACTACTACATTTTACTCCACATGATTCACCATTCTTCAGAGCACTGTTAAGTGTATGTGGCCTCCAATATGAATGTTGACCTCTAGAGTCTTGGAAGAGTGCTGGCTAAGGACCCTTAGGAAAGTGAGAGAGGCTGAAGAGATGAAAGATTTAAAAACAAAAAACCCAACAAACAACAACAACACAACACAAAAAAACCCCACAAAAACACAACCCCAAACAAAAAACCCCCACCAAAACCAAAAACCAGACGTAAATAAAAATAGTTGAAAATAAATATGAGTATCTTTTGGGGAAAAAACCCACAAGGATCTGCAGCAGAACAAGACCTGAAATACTTCAGACAAATTTCAGAAAGAATAAAATCAATAAAATACTAAAATCAAGTATTAATAGAATGTGGTAAACTAGAAAATATTTGCTCTGGAAAGAATAAATTGCATACTTGCTTTCACAGGCCTTACCTACCACACCCATTCTTTATTTACGTCACCAAGATAAAGCTAAAGCCACTTACCTACATGTAATTTGAACTTAAATATCACTCAGTGACAAATCTGTGATATGTAGCTGTGATTTGGTATGTGTATTGGTGACAAGAAAACTTTTGAATGTCATAGATACTGGCTGTGGCAAGAACTACCTAATTTTTTATTCAAGCCATAAAAATGAGTTTGGACTTCACTTCAACAGCTCTTGTGGCATGAAATAGGACCTTCCTTGTTTGCTAAATCTTTCCACAGAGCAACAGAAACAGACCTAGCAGCAATGCAGATAATGTACCAACGTGCACAAATACATCCATTTGGGAGTGATACAACTGTTTATTTTGTTTCATACATTTTTGATAAACATGGACAAAAAGATTGCTCAAAAATACTTTGCCACGTGCAGGAAAACATGTCTGAAGAGACAGACAAAAGTAAAGTTTCCAAAACTTTACAGTTTTGGCTAGTATATAGCCAGTGTACTGTTGTCGTTTAACCCCTGCCAGCAACTAAGTCTCACGCAGCTGCTTACACAGTCTGCCCCAGGGGGATGGGGAAGAGAGAATTGGAAGGGTAAAACTGAGAAAACTCATGGGCTGAGATAAAGACAGTTTAATAGGAAAAGCAAAAGCTGTGTGTGCAAGCAAAGCAAAACAAGGAATTTTTTCACTACTCCCCATGGGCAGGAGGGTGTTTAGCCATCTCCAGGACAGCCGGGCATCACAGGTAATGCTGACTTGCAAAGACAAATGCCATCGCTCTGAAAATCACCCCCTTCCTTCTTCTTCCCCCAGTTTTGTGTGCTGAGCATGATGCCATAATGGTCTGTGATGTCCCTGTGGTCATTTGGGGTCAGTTACCCTGACCCCTCCCAACCCCCTGGGCACTCCCAGCCTCCTCATCAGTGGGATAGGGTGAGAAGTAGAAAAGTCCTTGACATTGTGCAAGTGCTGCTCAGCAATAATAAAACATCACCATGTTATCCACACTTTTTCCAGCACAAATACAGTACACAGCCCCATACCAGCTACTATGAGGAAAATAAGTTCTAAAAAACACCCCAACCCCCCCAAAAAACAATAAAAAAAATAAAAAAACCCCAACAACAAAAAACCCACCCCAAAACCCAAACAAAAATAAAACCAACCAATCAAAACAACAATAAAAATCCCCAACAGCCAAACCCAGCACATCTATTCAATAGATACAGAACATCATCATCATCATTGCTAGACTTCACGAACGACAATTTGGGAGGGTTTTACCCATGCTTGCTAGATACAGAACAAATACTTAGATAATTTTACATTTTCATCTTTTTGGATGAACTGAATTATCACAAGCCGACTTCAACATATGAACAGCAAAACTCATCAAATACTCCTTTTCATCAGAGGGGAAAAAAACAAGAAAAAAGCATCAAATTTTATCAAGAAAGTTTACTTAAACTTATTGGAGTATTACCAAATGAGAAGTTGGTGATTTCTTAAAAGATATTTTATCAAATTAAATATTGTCAATATTAATACTCCAGTTTATTGTTAAACAAACAGTATTGTTTGAATTTCTGCAACAAACCAACCTACTAAATACAAGGTAATGAAGTCTGAACTTTTGTTTAGAACAAGAAGTAGAACAAGAGCTTTCCAGTCAGGAGATTAAAAAATTATGTTAAACTGGTGCAGTGAAGCCAGAAAAAAAAAAAAAAAAGTAAACAAAATAGTACAATTCAGAATAGGCTATGGTTTTCCAAACCTAGCTTGCTTGGGTGTCAGTAACTGTTGGTAGGTTTTGTATATGATCCAGTGGAAACCATGCTTACCCTCCTGATTTCCTCATCCCCATCCTTTCGTCACACACACATGCATCCCAAACGATGGTCCTAAACATTGTTGCATCACTTCAGCCCTAGAATCACTCATAAGATCATGCTTCCCTGTAATTCCACTTGGGTTTCAATGGCTTTCGCTGTGGTTTGGTGTTCCTCCTGCCACCTGACCTGGAGGTGGTGGTTGCATGGCAAGTTGGTTGCTGTACCTGGGCTGTCTGAGGAGCTGGAGGTCCAGCCACAAAGAGCAGCTGAGTGGTGATAACAGCACAAGTTGAGTACAAGTGCCTGGGCAGAAAGGCTACTGCTTTGAAAGAGTTTGCAGGCTGGGGTTAAGGAAACACTGGAAGAGACGGTGATCTGCACGTCTACACACCCCTTACCCAAGGATCTTTATTTTATTTTATTTTTTTTCTGATGAGGCACACGTTTCCAAACATCTTTTTTTCCTAAAAGAGAAAATTAGCAGTCTGTTTTTCAGCAGCTGTGGTGTCACTGGGAAAAGTGCTACTGCATGATAGATTATCACCTCACCATGCACATCATTCATCTCAACTTTCTATCTCAGCATAGTCATGGATTGTCTCCAAACAAAGTGCTGCCTAAGTTCTAAAAGTCACCTGCTTATTTGTAGAGGATGTACCTTTGATGCTTGACCAGCAACTGAGTTAGGTCTATGGGGATTTTCTCAATATTTTTTATAATGTTAAGTTTGTATCTTTGGCAAAAAATCACCAGCAGTATATGACTTCAGTAATGAGTAACTGTTATTTGATTACCCTGTAAGAAGATCTGGAGGTTCACACCAACAGGAAAACTGTGATGATCTCAGCAGTACCTGCCAGCAAACACACAATGCCTGTTAATGTTTGCTCATATTCTACTTCCTACCATATCACTGACTAGAACAGTGTAATGTAGCCAGTGCAAATACACTTTCCTTAAAGAAAGCGGACATGCAATCATTGTCATAGATCTCAACAGTATCTAGTAAAATCTAAGTGATTTATTCAAGACTGTTTTAAATAAAAAAATGTTATATGAAACTTAGTAGGGTAAATCTCAGAAAAATAAGTGTAATTTTCTATTATTCCTATTAATGTTTTAAATAGATTGACAATGAAATACTGAACCTCCCATAAAAATACATTTGAAAAGTCACTCCTAGGTTTAAGTTTCATTTCTGTTGGTGAAACAGAAGAAAGGGAACTTAGATAACTTTTGCAGCCTTCTGGTTTTTTTTTTTTTTTTTTTTTTTTTTTTTTTTTTTTTTTTTTTTTACAAAACACTTTACTCTAAATAAAGAAAAAAAACAGCCTATGTGAAAACATATCTTCTTTTTCCCTCCGTGCAAATTATTCTGGAGGAATAAAAATTTTACTGATCAGATTGACATTCGAGAGTTTATCAAACAGAAATATTTGCTTGTTCACCTTCACAGTTAACAAAACTCAAGCAGAGACAACAGTGACAAAATTTCCCCTTACTGTCACCATCTTCTGATATGAGGCAACTTGTAAGATGATGTATAATATTTAAATTTTGACAATACGCCATACAAAAAGCTACACATTTAATCTAATGTTGTCGATTTCATTAAGTTTCACATTATAACAGCATATTGAGCACATAAGTCATAAAAAGCAGCAGTGTTAAAAAGCAGGTACACTGGCTGAAGTAAGATCTTCTCCTCTTAAAAGACATGTGAATAATCTGCATTCTTCAAATTAAAATAAAGTCTGGTTGTCAGGAGAAACTGTCAATGTAAGTACAGATAAGAAAATATAAATAGTTTAATACAGGAATAAACGCAGATAACAGACAAGGGAGAAGGGAACATAACCTAGGGAGTATGCAAATCATACTGAAGTTATGTTTCTGTTTACCAGCTTATATTTTGAGATCACAAAACTCAAATTTGCAGGTTAACTGATATCATTGTATGAAATTGTAATTCCTTTTTCTGAGGAACATTTATCTGAACTATGTGTATTGTACAATGTACCATACAGGAATCTCCTCGTGGCCATTTTGCCTTAAGACTCATATTCCACATAATATTGAAATGCCAATGATTTTCCTCTCCTGCTGTTTTGATGTGATTATGCTCCCCTTGCTACTGTATCATGAATCGGCAAGTTGCAGTGCCCTTCAATGCATCCTGTTCCTTATTTTCATGTTCCAGCCTTCTGCTCCAGTTCTCCTCTACAGCCTTAAATGCTTTTGTCCATCATCCAAATCAGTCTGAAGCAAATGGCTTTGCTTGCACAGAGATTTTCAGTATGTGGGATTAGATTATTTCAGTTGCAGCCACCTAAGGTAGTAATTAAATATAACTGCCTGGTACCCATCACCACTTTACTGCTTTCCGATATCGTATGTCTTGTCTTCAGATGACTTGGAGTAAAACACTCCAACTGTGCCATCCAGATTTTAGTTTTCTATGCTCATGTTAGCTGCCACCACAATAAAATATACAGATTTTACATTTACAAAGCAGATTTTATTACACAGTTCAGCAGAAATGAAAGAAATACAGCAAAATTCTAGTACTTGAATATAAACTTTAAAAAAAACAAAAGGGAGCCCAGAAACCACAGTGTTTATTTTAGGTAATTTTGTTCAAAAGAAAAAATGTTGAGCAGTGTTATGTGAGCTGATGAAAAGCAGAACTGCTTAAAGAACCACGACACTGGTTTCACCACCTTTTTCTTTCCCAATACCAGATGTCTCAGTGACATGTAACTGAAATTTCAGTATTGCTTGTCTCATTTTTAAAGACAACTTACACCCTTTTTTCAATATGCTCTGCAATGCTAAACTGCAAGTTCCCAGTGCTTTGCTAGTTTTTCCCTCTTTTACCCCATAGCCTTCTTGCAGTGAAAATCTTCCAATTTTTCATAATCAATCCCTTAATAAAACAGAAATGTATAAAGCTGTGCAAGCCCAAGACAGACACTATCTACCAAAAGGCAGGGTTCTAACAGATAGAGCTTTGAGAAGCTGATTAGATTTTTCCTTTAAAATAGGATGCGCCATACAAGGGGATGACCTGAGTGGCTGAAACAAGAATGCAAAATGCACGTTACCATGTACTGGAAATAAAATTCCAGAAATCAACAGACTATATACTTAGATCCTATAATGAATTCATGAGATTTACTGTCTTCCACAGTTAAGGGAACATTAGTTAGTCTTTACTAAAGATATCTTAGCCTGTTGGCTTGCTAAACTCAAAAAATTTCATTCTGCTGCTGCTGCTGCTGACATGGAGCTGCAAGAAAATTTTACAGTATAGGACAACATGAGTTGTTTTTTAAGTTTTTAAACTGGAGTTTCACATTCTTGTTACTAGAATGATAAAGCAGAAGACAACTACTTAGAGTGGAATCTCAAAAAATACTATCAGTATTAAGTATTGCAACCTACACAAATACTGGAAAAGTCAAGGATAAATACTAAATATATTTACTGCCACACAAGCCAATAAATGTACAAATAAGATGAAGCCCAGCATAGTTTACCATAACAGAACCCAAATTGGTGCTACCAGATCTCATTTTGAAAGCAGAGAACCCCACTGAGTTTTGGGGCATATGCATTTATGTGTCAGGCTGATCTATTCTCTGTGCCTCCCCAAATGCTGTTGCATTTACACCTTCTGACATGGAGAAACAGAAGATGTGTTACCTGTTTGTTACATCTATGGCCCACAAAAAGCTGGGGAGTGCACAGCACTGTTAAAATTCATAGTAGCTATGTCTTACACATGTATGTGCACCCTCATGGTCCCTAATGGAGAGCAGAGAAAACCAACACTCAACTCGTTGCTTATCTTTTTTTATGGATGAGAGACAGCACATGCATTCTGCAGGTTTGTTAATGAAAGTTCCTGTCTGACCTAGGCTGGGGGCTGACATGCTGGAAAGCAGCTCTGCAGAGGAGGACCTGGGGGTCCTGGTGGACAAGCTGTCCATGAGGCAGCAAGGAGGCCTTGTGGCCACGAAGGCCAGTGGATCCTGGAGTGTATTAGGAAGAGCATTGCCAGGAGATCGAGGGAGCTGATCCTGTCGGTCTGCTCAGCCTGATGAGGCCTCACCTGGAGTGCTGCGGCCAGTTCTGGGCTCCTCATGAAGCTCCTGGGCCATGTCCAGCAGAAGCTACAGGACTGATTAAGGGACTAGAATATCTCACGAGAAGAAAAGTCTGAGGGAGCTGGGCCTTAAGAAGAGAGGGCCGAGAGGGGGCCTCATCAACCCATACAAGTATCTAACCGCAAGATGCAAAGAAAATGGAGCCAGGCTCTTCCCGGTGGTGCCAAGCAGTAGGACAGGTGACGAAGGGCAGGAACTCATGCACAAACGTTCCACCTGAACATGAGGAAGGACTTCTTCGCTGTGCAGGTGACCGAGCACGGGAACCGCGTTCCCAGCGAGCCCGTGAACCCCTCACACCGCCCGCGCCCTGCGCTGTGGGGCGGACACACCCTCGGCCCCACGCCGGCTCCACCCGCCCCACTGCGCCTGCGCACCGGCGCTTGGGGGGGCGGGGCCGCGGCAGCGACGTCACGCGGGGTGCGGGCGGCGCTCATGGAGGACGAGGAGTGCCCCGAGCTGGTGCCGATCGGCGGCGCGGCGGGCGCTGAGCCCGGCCCCGGCGCCAGGATCCCGGTCACCATCATCACGGGGTACCTGGGTGAGCCGCAGGAGGGCCGCTCGGCACGGCACGGCACGGCACGGCACACGGACGGCGTGCGGGGCGGGCAGGGGAGGCGGCGGCGGGCGCCGCCCCGCGGGCTGAGGGAGCGGCGCAGGGCCCTCCCGCCGCCGGACTGGTTTGAGCGGCGGCGGAGGCTCCCTAGAAGCTGCTGCCTTTAGCACCTCGTTTGCCTCGTCCGGGCCACGATTGACAAATGACTTTTGGCTGCTTACGCCCGGATAGGGCAATGTGCTTGGCTCGGTTAAATGCGGACTGAATTGCAGTCTGAAAAGGAGAGGTTCGGCGCCCCTCCCTTAGGCCAACACATTACTGTGTGCTGCATCACACTCAGAAAAACCCTAAGGGCAGGGAAGGAAGGTTGTCTTATCAAGTTCCTCTGGTAGTGATAATCATCCGGACTGCACTGGATGATGTCCACAGGTCCTTTCCAACCCTTGCAGTCCTATGATCCTCTGCATGGGGTATAACTTTTGGTAAGGTGGTACTGCATAGGTTGTGTGTTGCGTGTTTAGCAGTGTCCCGTTTAAAGGCAGTGGCACGTCTATAGTTACCGATGACGGAAGAGCTATCAGAAAAGAGTCAGAAAAGGCAGTGGAAAAGAGAGGATTAAGTGTGTAAGAAAAACAAAATCAGTTTTCTATGAAAAGACTGCGAAGCTGGTAGGGGACTAGTAAGTTTATCGAGCAGTGACAATTAGTGAATGGATAACGGGGTTGTTTGAGATTTAATGTGCTGGTAGTTCCATGAGGTCAGATATCTACGAATTAATTTCTGCATCGTTACAATAGAATGTAGGGTACCTGACTGAAAACTCTTGTTGCAGAAGAGACTTGCCAGAAATGTGCATGTGCATAGCAGTATTTGGTTTTTATTTGAAATTTAAGCCTTTTTTTAACAAACATTTTAATAAAAACACAATTTGTGTTCTAGGAGCTGGGAAAACGACTCTTCTAAATTACATACTGACAGAACAACATAGTAAAAGAATAGCAGTTATTCTGAATGAATTTGGAGAAGGTATGTAAACATGCAGGAACTCTTTTATTTTTCCACAAAAGATCAAGAATGTTAAATTGCTGGAAATCAGGACCATTGTAATTCTAAATCCATTACTGAAATTATTGACATAGTCCTCAGAAGGGCAGAAACTCTTTTTGCTGCTGTTCATAAAACAGTGCTGTTCATCAGTCTGTTTTGCACGTAAATTCAAACCCTCAAAGTAAAGTAAATGAATATATCACCCTGTTGAAAGTGCTGTAACTCCATTTGTTCTACTCGGTTGGAAATGGAAATTAAAATAAAGTGGTGGTAGGTAATATTTTTTTTTTAAATTTTCTTTCCCCTCAGCCATTTACAGATAGCAAATTATCCTAGACCAAGAGATGGGGAGATGTGAGCTTGTTGTCTGTGGGTCTTTGAACTCTGCTTTCAGCATTTTTAATTCCTATTGCTGTAATTTCATATCTGTGCCATAGTCAGCATTGCTTACCATTTTCACTGTGGTGATGGTGGGCTTTTTGTTTGTTTGTTTGTTTTCATCAGCAAAGATGCATGCTGCTTTTCTGGCCATGGAGCCTAAAATAAAACTTACAGAGCCTTTATTTGATATGGAGGCACAGGCTGACTTTGCTTTCTTTCAGCTAGCTTTGTGGTGCTTACAGTGTAGACTAATTTCTGAAAAACATGTCAGAAACATGGTCTCAGAAGAAAAGAATATAATTCAAGAGTAAAAATGTATACCAACTTGAATCTTTTTCTTTCTCTTACAGGCATTGTCATGCGAGCTTGTAGATTAAAAATATAGTACTACTTGTATTTTCAGGAAGTGCCTTGGAAAAGTCTCTGGCAATCAGTCAAGGGGGAGAACTCTATGAAGAATGGCTGGAGCTGAGAAATGGTTGCCTGTGCTGTTCAGTTAAGTAAGTAAGGACTGTTGTACCAGATCTTAGAGTGGGTATTTGGGTGATTTGAGGAAAGGAGAAGACATCCAGGATTTGATTTCTAAAACTCTTGATAGTACCAATTGAGACGTCTTTTGCCAGATTAAATTAGAATTGGAATTTTGGAGATAGAAATTTGTTTCCTTTGACTGCTTTACTGAATTTAGACTTAAGAGTCGTTCAGAAAATTGACCTAAATACCATCTTGGGGTATTGTGGAGTAGGGAGCTATCCCTCTTATGTTAGTATTACATGCTTCCATGTGGAGAGCTAAAGATTCAGGGAGGCTGGATCTAGGACTCAAGTTTCCCAGTTTTTATATTAGATACTTACTCTGTCTTTCTTTCTTTCTTTGTGTGGTGGTTAATACCTGAATATTGTATACCTTATAAGGGGTGAATGGAGAATCTTTTGTGACCTAATGAAGCACAATATTCAAAATTGTAACCTGATGGTCCTGGTAAAAAAGCAGGAGAGTATTTGTTTCTTTGACATGTTTTTCACCCTGTTTGCTTGAATGCTGGATTGTATGTGCTAAGCTTATAATAAAGGTCTTGGCGTGTTTGTACTGATGATTTGGAAGAACAGGTAACAAGTGAAAAATAGAATACCGTATTGCATTTCATTCTGCATCTTAATTTTGCTGTAGGTGAGGTGGAAAAGGTGGTAGCAGGGGCATTGTTCAGTTCCACCCCACCACTTCTTTCTGTAGTCTCAGCTGCCAAACCAGATAGTTAGATATCTACACAGGATCCTCTTGTCCTTTACAGTGTATTATTCAGTGTCTGAAAATAAGTCTTTGTTTAAGTCATCTTTATGATGCCTGAGGGAGTAGGCAAATACTAATTTCAGACTAAAATGAAACACAAAACTAAAATCTGCCCAATATTAGAACTGCAGCACAATGACTGAATTTTCATTGTAGACTGTAAGTCCTGACTCAGGACTTTTTGCTTTGTTGGTACTAACTGTGTTCTGCATCAGAAGATATATTTCAATACGTATTTTACCTTGTTTTCTCTGTTCTCAGGTTTAATTGTTTCTTCTTACAGGGACAATGGTGTGAAGGCAATCGAGAACTTGATGCAAAGGAGAGGAAAATTTGACTATATATTGTTAGAAACAACTGGTTTGGCAGATCCAGGTAGTTCACATTCTCGTTTTCATAACAATGACAATTACTCTGTTTTTATGAAGTTCTTATTTGCTTACCAGTCAGTTCACTTTGCAAAATGTAATATAAAATGGTGAGTTGTCAAGCACATAGGGTTTGATTGCTGGATAGACTCCAATGAATTGGATAAGGTGCAGATGTGGGGTTGTGGACAGGCTATTTGGTTGGGGTTTTTTTGTTGAACTTGCTCTAAATTGACTTTAAAGCATAATAGAAATCCAGTTAAAATATATTTATATCAAGAGAAGACACTGGTTTTAGAGAAGCATTCCCTGAAACTAGTAGTTTTCAATAGACTTTTAATGTTCAAGTATAAGTTGTTAGCATTGGATGTGTTGTTACACTGGTTGTGATGGGTCTTCTGTTTTGTGAAGTGCTAAAATACACTGTATAACAGACCGAAACAGTCTTCTTACAGAGCAGTAATACCTTTTACAAAGTCCTTGTGTGATTTTTAGTGATACTTATAAAAAGGTACTTAGGTTTGACATCATGTTAATAGCTATCTAAGACAATTTTCCCAAAACCATCCCAATTAAAAATGTGTTGTTGATAGAGGGCGAAGGAAATTCTTACCAGAAATCCAATTGTTTCCCCTTTAGGAGACTGATGTTTTTCAGCTCACAGCTAAATAGTTGTCATGGTGAAGTAATTTCATTCAAAAGACAGGACATTGATTTGGCCTCTGTTACACACAAATTCTGTTTGAGTCAAATTGGAAAACTATTAAGCTTTTTGGGAAAAAAATCAATAGATATCAGAAAACCATTACATGTTGTGGCCCTTGCTGTATCTTGCATGAGTAAGCACTGTTAACAACTGACAGGTATCTGGTGTTGATACAGAGTGATGTTTGGAGAACTGCATCTTACCACTTCAGGTGGACAATTTTAGGTGTTGGAATAACTTTATTTACTGATTTTGTTTTTTCTTTTTTTTTCCCCTTCTAACATGGTTGATAGTCTTAGCCTGATGGAGCTTTGGGCAGCCTTGGGCAGCCTTGTCTATTGGAAGGGGTCTGTGCCCATAGCAACAGGGTTGGAAATAAGAGTCTGTTTTACAGGGCAATTTTAGCAGAAAACAAGAGTAGCAAACTCCTAGGCCATGTGTAGTCCACAGGTATCAGGTCACAGATTGCAAGTCCATCCTAGAATGTTGTCTCAATTGTCCAAATACTTGCTGATTCTTTTTTCTCTGGACTTGTCAATTTAATATGTGCCATTTTACAAGTTACTATACTAAAAAAGAGTGCTATGTGTTCCATTATTCAGAAGCACCCTCGTCTGCATGGAAGTTGAGTATGTGGCATAATCTATAAACAGTGGCTGAAAGCTGAAAAGGGAAAGTACAGAATATTTAGAAATGAGGAAGCCTTGAGATATAGAAGTGATAGATAGTTGATATTACAGAATAAAGGTAATTTAGGCAACTTGCATGTATCTGGAGTTGTGAGATTTTTAAAGGTTTTTGTAGTCATAGCTGTGGATGTGCACACCAGTGTAATGCTTTGATAGCTTTTGTTAGGTCAAATGTGTGACTTGACACAGGGTACTTTGACATCTGTGATACCTTCTGAGTTTGAAGAAGCGATTTGAAGTACAGCGCTACAGGTATAGTTTTTCTGAGAAATGTCTGGATGTTAAGTAATTTACTGAAAAATCTGAATTTTGCAACTCTGTATAAACTGCATTTCTTAGGAGCTGTGGCCTCCGTATTCTGGGTTGATTCTGAGCTGGGAAGTGACATCTATCTTGATGGTAAGAAGTGCAAGCTTGTTTTCCTATGGATTTGAATTCCTTATCTGGAGTTAGTGTAATGTATTCTTAGCATTTAAGGCAAAGTTTCAAAAAATGTTTGAAGTGATTCTCACATCATCAGACTGACCACAGAGATACCCTTGCTTATTCTGATGCTTGTTTATCTCCTGGGGGAGATGTTTCCATTTGCTAATTCCAACAAAAGTTGTGTAGTGCTTTACTAAGGGATCAGATATGGAGGAATCTTGATTGTCTCTTGATCCTCATTAGCTAGATGTTATGAAATATTATTTACAAGTAATACTTTTTTTTCCCTCTACGCATTGTTTCCTAAATGGTTTCCTTTTGTAATGAACTTGTAGCTTGTCAACATCTGGCTGCTTCTGCCTTTTGTTTTTTGCTTTCTCTGCCTATTGTACTCTTGTTAGCTCTGGTATTTGATGTGTTTCAGTAAAAACCTGGATTTACTGAAATATAAATCATCTCTCTTTGTAGTTAAAGAGCATTTTTTTAAATATAGGAAAAGAAACTAATTTTGGGCTTAAACAAACGCCCTACTAACACTTCTTTCAGTTTGTGAAATACCCATTTAGCCAAGGAAGGAAACATTGAGTTGAGTAAGAAAAAGCTTCCGAAGTTTCTGCCAGACACTTGCAAATTCCTGGTCACTTAGAGTCAGAATAACTGCATACCTCAGTCAGCTCCCTTAATTTGTTTCTATATCCTGTCAAAGCATACCTCTGCCAGTCTGCTGTTCTGGAAGAAGGGATGTCCATTTTGAGAAAATTTATCTCTCTTGATTTTGTAGATATTTTCTTACAGATAAGAGCAAAAATTAAAAAAATATTTGGGTCACAAGTCTAATGTTCAGATAATTTCAGTGTTGCCATTTTATTATAACCAGTTCTAAATGTGCTGATACTGTTACTTTTGTACAGGAAGTTTACATATTAAAACTGTCAGCTGCTTTTGGTGTGTTTCTATTCCATTTTAGTGTTCTCTTTTAGGTATTGTATCTGTTGTTGATGCAAAGTATGGATTGCAGGTAAGTTACTGAATTCATTACATATTTTAAAACTGCATCATGAGAACAGCTGTTCCAATAACGTTCATGTGGATGAATTAACTTTTATAATAGCATTAATTCTTCTATTGAACGAGGATGTGTTTCAGTGGTACTGTATTTTGGATGGGAGCAAAGGATTACTGATATTCATGGGAATTCAGATTCCTACCGACATAGCTGCATGTCTGCTAAGAGCTGTTGGGTTGCTAGGTACTTGGTTCCTTCTAGTTTTATCACTTCATTCAGGAATCTTGCTTTCATTCCAAATAGGCATTCGGCTTACTGTAAAAACAGTGCAGATACTGGTCTTCTAGAGTGTCATTGGTCCATGTTAGTTGAAAGGAGAGGACTGAGAACAGATGTGGTAACAATTGTGTTAGGGCTCAGACTGGTTGCTAATGTAATGGTAGCTGTGGTGAGGAGAAGTGAGAGTGTCAATGTCTTGGCACTGCTTCACATGAAATGATTATTTCACTAAACGATAGCAGACAAAAAGAGCAGGCATTAGAGTAATCTGTATAAAGTATAATGTGAGAACAGACATACAGAACAGTGAGATTGGCTAATAGCAAAAATTGTGATTGAATCAAGTAGTTTAACTTTTTTAAAATAATAGGTATTAATATAGTTATTAGAAACTTAACTTAGGAAGTGACTGCCTTGATTCGGTATTGATTTTGCAGGATTAAAAATAAAACTGACAATAAGAAAAGATGCCTTCATGGTATGAAAATTTCATCACGCGATGCAAGTGTTTTTAATATTTCTGCATTTTACAATGGCTGCAGAAAGCTTAGAGAACAGAAGAGTAATGCTTTTAAAATAAGGAACTGATCCTTCCCGTATAAGATTATTTTGTTAGGACTGTCTGGGTTTCTCCTTTCAGTTGAGCTGATCTAATAGGTGACTTACCAAAAGAAGAGCAATCCTATCCTCTCATCAATTTGTGGTGCACCAGGACAGAACAAATCCAACTTCATAACAAGCCAGTTTAGCAAGTTCATTGTGTTCTGCAAGATTGTTCATGCAGGAGTTGGTGGACAAGTGAGGGGAAGGTTCCTTTTAAGCAGGAACTGTCTTCTAAATCAACTATCGCAGGAAATCATATCACATCTTCCGTCATGCCCTTTTCAGCTGAGTGCCCTCATACTAGTTCAGATATATTCTATTACTTGCAAAATTGTTGTTCTGTTTATCTTTCTTTTCATGCAATGCTGAATTATTGTCTTGAATCAAATATAATTGTGTTGCGTACAGGAGCACTACATTGCTACTGTTTGAAAAGTAATTTTTAAAAAATATTTAAACTTCAATATATCAGAAACAACACAAAATGTTCTGAAACAATCAGCTTTCTTTTCTGTCTACTAGTTCTTTGACAGCTCAGTGAAAACTCTTACATTATCCCGCCAGTAAGCCTGTAAAACACTGACATCAGAATAGCTGGAATTCCAGACTTTCTCAGTTACATACCAAGTAAACAACTTTTGCTTTGTATAAAGGACTTGCTATTTTGTGCAGTTCCTCTAGTTACAAAGCTTGACCTCAACAGCTGTTTTTGATTCAAAGAATTCTGAAAGCAGTACAGGTGCATATTGAGATAGTAGGAGCAGTTTAAGTTGTCATGCTTCAAAGAACCAAGCCATTGCAAATAAAGCTGACAAATAGCCCTGTGACTTGTCAGCCAAATTGAAACGGAAGTGGTCACTGATATCATGGGTAATCACTGTAATAAGTTTGTCACCCAGCAATCTGAAATACTAACTTTTTTAATGAAGGGCGAACACTTGGACAACTTGAAGTTGTGGTTCTCTGTGTCCAGGACTTGATGTCTGCACTACTGACATTGTTCTTTTCAACAGAACAAATCTGACAACATTTAGTTCAATAGAGTCAATACACAGAGAACTACAAAGGAAAGGTCAGAGGAGAAGTTTCCTCAGAGTCATCTCTGCTTAGGTTGCCCACTATCAGGAAATAGTTTTGTTTGGTTTAAGGTGACAGACTCAGTATGCAGTAGTCTTTATTTTTGTTTTTCAAGTCAAATATTGTTAGATGCCTGGTAATTCCACTTAAAGAAAAAGTAGTTTTCTAGGTTTGGGGTTTTTTTTTTTAATCTATGTCTCCCATGACAGTGAATTCCACTTTCATTTGGTATTTCTGTATCCTGAAAACCAAATTTTAAAGTAATATTCCTGGTATATTATAGCTGATGAAGGAATATACAGGACTCTAATCTTCCCAGAAATATAAGTGTAAGTGGCAAGTTATTACAAATGTTACAGCATTGGTTTAAAGTTTTACTTCTCCAGATGTCTGCAGTGTTTCTCTCCTGGAGATTGCTGCCTCCATGGCAGAGGGCAGAAGGTAACTTGTAGCTAAATCTTTACTGCTTCAGCATGATCTGTGCTGTGCATAAATTAAGTAAGACTTAATGTTGCTAAAATTCACACTACTGCTGGAGGTGCAGGTGTTTTTTTCCCTTTTCCTGATTCTCATGTAAGGACATTAGCTTGGGCAGACAAGTGGAGCACAAAACTGCAGATGATACTTAACTCCTGCAGCCTGACAGAAACGTCTCATGTTGGGCAGACTTTCCAAACAGTAGTGGTTTATTCCTACAGACCTAGGAAAAAGTTACCAGTTTTTATTACCAAAGGAAAGTTTGTCAGCTCTTTCAGAGTAAAGGAATGTGATTAAGTGTACGAAATACTGCAAGCCTAAACCGTTTTTAACAGTTAGGTGAGGTCACACTCATTTGTAAAACCACTGAACTGTCTTTTTTCTCAGATGTATTTTTTCATTATTACTGTATGTCATGGTGACTTTTTTACTCATAAAGCTGAGAAATAATCAAATATAATACAGTTTTCCAATCCTTTAGCATTATAATAATAAAATCAATGAAAAGTGTTTTCATAAAACTAATTATAAGGTTCTGTATTGGTGAATGGATAAATGTACTTTTTCACCATCATTTTACAGAAAAATTTTAGATGGCATCTTCCTCAATACCTTGTTGAAAAAGCTCAGCTGAATTGGATTTGACTTCCCTTAATTTCAAATGAATTTTAATGTAATTAGAATATGATTAATCCAATTATTTTAATTTTTGTCTAGCACTTGACAGAGGAAAAGCCAGAAGGCCTTGTCAATGAAGCATCTCGGTATGGATGTAGAAATCTTGTATATCACAGTTAGGAATTACACTGCATAGAAGGTCATTGAAGTGGCTTCTTTGTCATTTAGGAAAGCTTTTATTTTTTCTTCTTTGCTTTAAACCAAGGTAGATTGGTATAATGAGTTAGGATGTATAAAAGTGATTTCATGCCCCATTTAGTCTTTCTGCCAAGACCTGACTCTCCTACTGTAAGAGTAATGGGATTTTGCCTAAGTGAAGAGGGAGCATCTGTGTTGGTGGGAAGAAGAAATTTCATGTTGGGATCTATTAGCTGCTCCAAGTAGAGCTGGAGACAGAGGAATGTTTTTGGATAGATGTGGTGCCACAGTAATTAATGGTATTTGTAAAAAGAGAAGTCTTCATAAAGCAAAGAGACTTAAAAGTGTCACTTTATAAAGACTGTATGCAAGAGAAATAGGGAGTTGGAAGTTGTTAAATTGGTAAGCACTTTAGATGAGATGATACACAAAGCCCCACCAACCAAACCCTGACCAAAACCTGCTGAAACAAAAAATCTGGCAATCCTTGATTAGAGCACAGCATAACACCTCAAGGAGAAGCTAGTAGTACTTTATTCATGCTCCATGATGTATTGCTGTTGTAACAATGTTCATACTGTTTTCTGGGGCCATGGGAGAAATGATGTTTTTAACAGATAAAGCATTTGCTTGTTCATGTTGTCTTTTTTCTCTTTTTTTTTTTTTTTCCCCTGAAAACACAGGCAGGTTGCATTAGCTGATCTTATAATCATCAACAAAACAGATTTGGTTTCAGAGGAAGAATTGAATAAAGTCAGAACATCTGTGAGGTATGAGGCTTCTGGCCTGATTGTAACAGTTATTTTAATTTAAACATCCTTCTTGCTATTAGTACAGAAATTAGATCTCATGATTCCATTGACTCAAATTGTTAGCTTGTAAGGGAAAAGCCTCTTTATTATGGTATTTCAGTACTTCTGTGTGCTTACACAGTCTTAGCAGTTTGCCTGCTGGGGTAAGATTTGATGTTATTTACTAAGAATAGACCTTTGTCTTAAGGGTCCGTGATTTTACGCTTCTGGACAGCTGTTGCCATTTTTCAGAATCAGCTTCAGGGGAAAAAAAATCTAGTAAATGTGAGTTCACCAGCAAGTGCAAAGGTATATGGAGAAAGTCACAAACAATTATCATGGGAGCAGAAGAACCAGTGGTCTGAATGAAATTAGTGATCAAAGACATTACCCTTTATTAATACCCTTTATCATGATAATTTGAATAAAACATTGACATTTTAAATACTTTACAGCTATATAGATGTTTGAAATCTGAAAGTAAAAATGGGTGCACACAGCAGAGTGTATCATGAGGAGCCTTGGATAAGAAAATGCTCTCACTGTAGTACCTTCTTGTCAGAACTTACAGTTTCCCTGTTTTGAGGGGAAAGAAAATATCTTAAACCAGTTGTCTGTTGGTTTGTTCAACAAGTTGCTAACAGAGTTAGGGAGCTATTTTGCATGGTGCTGTCCATGGTTAACATATTCAAGCATTATATCATGGTTGTATTTTCATCTAACTAAGATTTTTCTGTTTATTTTAGGTCAATAAATGGACTTGTTAAGATTCTAGAGACACAAAGATCAAGGTATTAAATGGCCATTATTAATAGGTACTAGATCCTGCTTATTTTGTGATAATTTTAAGTGTTCTGTTAGATCAGCTTGCTTTAAGGGAAGCTATTGGAATTATAAATATTTAATTCAATATTTTATGATTAAGCATCTAGAGAAAAGAATTCTTTTAAATAAGTAAAAGTGTATTTTTCTTTGTTAGTGTTCATATTACAGACTCATAATGGTTGTTAAGGGACCACAGTGGGTCTTCTGGTGCTCAAGCAGGGTCATCCTAGAGCACATGATTGCACCCAGGTGATCCTTGCATATCTCCAGTGAGGGATACTCCACAACCTCTTTGGACAGTCTGTTGCAGTGCTCAGTCATCTGCACAGTAAAGAAGTCCACCCTTCTTTTCAGGTGGAATTTCTGTGCATCAGTTTCTGCCCTTTGCCTCTTGTCCTGTTGTTTGCACCAATGAGAGGAGACTGGCTTCATCCTCTCTAACAACCATCCTTCAGATACATGTATACATTGATGTGGTCCTCTCTTAGCCATCTCTTCTTGAAACTTAACAGGCCCAGCTCCCTCAGCCTTTCCTCATAAGAGAAATGCTGCAGACTCTTAACCATCTTTGTAGCCTCCGCTGGATATGCTCCAGGAGCTCCATGTCTCTCTTGTCCTGAGCAGCCCATAACTGGACACAACACTCCAGATGTGGCCTTGCTAGGGGTGAATTGAGGGGCAAGATCACCTCCCTCATCCTGCTGGCAGGTGCTCTTCCTGATGCATCCTAGGATGCCATTGGCGTGTTAACCAGACCTTGTAACTAAAGAGAAGCTTGCAAGGCCATAGTGTCTATGAGCTGATAATTGGTCACCTGCACTACAGAGTTTCTGTTGTATCAGATTAAATATTTTTCTCATGATTGCTGCTGCGAGTAAGTTGTTTCTACAAAATTAGTTGGAAAACAGTAGAAGGAAGTTTATAAGAAAGAGCAAAACAGGTGCAATGATTTTCCTCATTTTTGTTGAAATTCTGACTCAGATTTCTTCTTCAATAAGGAGTTAAATGGATATTATATTCCCAGGAACATTGGGAGAGCAATGTATATTCCAGACTGCTAGGACTGATTTGTGTACTTTAACATCAATTATTTGACTATATTGTGATAAATGTTCCTATAACATGGGTTCTTGATTTCAGCAATTATAAAAGGGAAAATAGTGGTCATTACAAAGTATACTTATAGTATACTATAAAAATAGTATATATAAATAGTATATTTAAAGTTATTGTCAAATGTAGTTGGAAATTGTAGACAAAAGTATTTTCTGTTGAGTCATCAGATAGGATCAGTTTTGAAGAAGGTATTAAATGGGTCATTTACTAAAGAATATTTACCAGTAACCAGAGTTGTCATTGAGGACTAAGTATGAGGTCCACTTAATCTCACAACCAAACTTAGTGTCAGTTACTCCAGACACCGGAGAGTATGTGAAGGGATCACATAGTGGATCTCTTACTAGTGGACATTTGAGCCATATTTAGTCCTCAATGACAAGTCTGGTTACTGGTAAATATTCTTTAGTAAGTGACCCATAATGTCTCTTCCATTATTAAGTACTCCAAAAGTGAAACAAGCACAAAATTATTTTACTGGAATGTTATCTGAGAACATATCTTTTTTAACTGGGAGGTTTTGTTCCTCAAAAACCCACATTTAAAAGGGACTAATGTTGTGCTTTCTTGAATTTTCTATGTGATTTTTCAGAATGTTGCTAAGAACAAAAACCTGGCACTGAGCTGGTCATTTTACACAGGGAATGTTTTATGTGTATTACATTTCAAATATTGGGTCTTAGAAACTGCTTTGTAAAACTACTGTTGAATATAAAAATTTAGTAATTCTGACTGTGCTTCAGAGGTGGCTTTTTTAACCTCTCATGTTCATTTTATTTAGCCATATGTCATTAATTGCATTTGAAAAGCTATCAATTGCTATTAGCACTGAAAACTATAGTCTGTATTTCTTTGTAAGGAAAAATTTCTTATGCAGGTTTATACATAGCCATTCTTACAAGCAAATATGATAAGCACTTTCTGTTCTGTATTGCATTTTTCATTTGTCTGTTTCACATCTTAGCATTGAAATTCCTCTTAGTAGTGCTTGCCTCGTATAATTATTTCAGTTTTGTCTGCTAACAGTGTGTCAGTATAAGCTATATATATTTTAGGGGTTTATGTCTATCTTGAGACGCTCAGAGTTCCTTTAACTATTTAGGGAAAATCAGTTAGTATTCATTTATTCGGTATAAGGAATTTTATCATCTTTCATCTTTACCTTCTGTAGAATTCATTATTTCTGTGTATTTTTAAAAATCCTGTTTCTGTGCTTACATATTACTTTGTAAATAAACACAGCATTTCCTTGGAGAAAACAGTACCATCCACTGACATCCAAAAATAGCTAAGCATTAGTCTGGTAGACAGGAAAACAAACATAAGCTTCAGTGAATCCCTTTAAAAGTAATTAGTCAAGTATATACAATAGTTAAATAAATCCAGAATACAAAGCTCCTTTTTTTGCTCTCTGTTTAGAGTTGATCTCTCCAGTGTCTTGGACCTACATGCATTTGACAGTTTATCAGGAATAAGGTATGGTGATAATTTTGCTTCTTTTAGAAATAACTATTGTATAAATATGTGCATCAAACAGACTCAAATCCTGGCTCAAATTCACATCTGTTAGAATTTGTTACAAATTCTAGTTTGCTTACTTTTTGAAAAATACTGCATTATAAGTGGTAATACGAGACAGATTTTTTTTTTCCCCTTGAAATGCCTGCAACAAAAACCTTTTGACTTTGTAAGGTTAAATAAGCCAGAGTGTGCATGGTTGATTGACTTTTTTTTCCCCAAAATGTAGGTTTTGGTTTAATATTAATAGTAGAGTGGATTTGTACCCTCTTTTCTGGTTCTCTTAAAGGATTTGAAACTTTTTGTACTATACATCTTGATGAACTGCAGGCCTCCTTAGATTTCACAAAAAAGAATGGGGTACTGAGGTTCTACAGCAAAGGCAGTACAAGTTCTGGTTACTGTGTTCCGTGTTCCTGGGTTTTTTTTAATGCCAACTCCATGCTTCAGCATGTTGTTTGGGTGCAAAAGTAAAATTTTACATGGTGAAGTTGTTCAGCGAAGACAATGAGGAGTACTGGAGCAATCATAAAAGAGAGGAAGCAATATGCCACTGAGGGAAGTATCAGCTTCATTTTGCTTCCTGAATGCAGACTGATCAGGTAAGGGAATGTAGCCATTTCCTTATTCACAGAGGGGAGAAATTGCAGGACATGCAATTATATTACCTTTAGTAGGTAACATGCTTGTGAGATTTTCCTGTGCACTGGTGCAGTACTATCCAAATGATAGCATTTTTTTTTTTCTTTTTGCTGGCACTGGCTTTTGTTTGATCACTGTTCATTTCTTTTCTGCTCCTTAAGGGGCCCAGTGAGATCGGTACCAATAGCAGCATCAAGGAAGCAACAGACTAGACATCCAAAAGAAAGTTAAGGGAGGAGGAAGGCCAATATGTACTTTAAGGGCAGTAGATAAATATTAGTTCATAGGCCAGATCATAAACCTGTGTCCCGAGTTCTTATAATGGGTCATCTAAGTAAATTGACTCATCCTGGAGCCACACAACAGGAATAAAGCAGTAAGAAGATGTGAACCAGAAATGGATGATTATTCTTGATAATGGCAGTTCACAGTTAGATGTCATTACCTGTAACATTAGGTGGTGTTCCCCAAGGTTTGCTAGGAATTGCTGCACTCTGCAAATCTGAGAAAGTCCTTAAGGAGTTGACAAAAAGAAAAATAACCTTTCTTGCTTTCCCCAATCCAGTCTTCTCTTGTATCTCACTCATAGTTCCTTTAAAAGTTTGGCATTAAAACAAGGGAAACACTCTAAAATGCCAGCTTTAAAGACGTTCTAAAAGCACCAAAGAAGGTTGAAGATTGCTTAAATGAAGTTCAGTTTATTTTGTTTAGGTTTGAACTCTGTGCAGCAAAATTGCTTATCCTGGTGTCAGTTCATAGAGAACCAGTACACTAATAAAATTGTTCTTTTAACTGTATACTGCAGTAAGGATTTCTGCCAGCATAGCAGATAGACACAACATCTGATTGGTGTGACTATACTGGTAGGACCTTGTACATCCCCTGAAGTTACAGGAAACAGGTCAAGAATTCTGAGTTCTTTGGAGGGCATTATGAGAAGAATACAGCAAAGCAAGAAAGATAGGAGAAGTAGGAATGTGAAATCTAACTTCTGTAGCAGAGCATGCTTTTTTCCCCCACCACTAAAAGCTTAAATTTTACAGTCAAATTAGGAGGAATTTTTATGGACAATATTCTTACACAAAGGATTAGCAAGGGTACTGTACTCATTGAAGTATAAATACTTTTAATACCAAAGATACTGCAAATCAGGACTTTTAATTCTGTTTATATTTTAAAAGAACGTTTTCTAACAGGACTATATCAAACAAATATAATCAAACATTTCTATTTTGACATTAGAACAATTAATGAAGCTTTTTTGGAGTATATATCTTTGCAATTTTAGTTTTGCTCTGCAATACTAGAGTTTTTAAAATTTTGAAAAAATGACAGTTTGCTCATGCTACTCAAATGCAAAATTTAACTTTACTTATTTCCAGTTTACAGAAAAAGCTTGAGCATGTAAAGACAACACATGCACATTTGGATAAGGTAATTATGAACAATACTTCTTCAATGGTTTTGTAGCAACAGGATGTTCAGGATAATCACAAGCATTGCATGCTAATTGTGGTACCTTTTCAGAAGGTTTCAGTTAGATTGTAATGTAGCCATTCTAAGGTATTTGGAAGATTACTTGGAATCCATGAAGGGATGTGCATTATTTTAGACAGATTCTAAATGGCTATCTGGTCATACTTTCAAAGATAGCTTATAGGCTTCCACTGCTCCAGACAGTCACATCATTTGTTGATTCACATGGAGAGTATAACTGAAATAAATAGCACTAACTCTTTTTAATATTTTCAGAAACAAGTCCTAAATTTGTAGCCAGTCCTTTTCCTGTAGGTTTTCTGTCCCAAACAAAATCTTAACGATTGAATTGCGGGTCCCAGCCCCCACCATGGTATCCTCAGGTGGGTGGGTGTACTGGTTTAGAGTTAAACTGACAGGAGAAATCAATCCAACTCAGAAGGGGATTGCAAGTCAGAATAACAGTTTAATAAAAGATCACAAAATACACTGAGACAGAAGGAAACTTCGTTTGTGCCACAAAAACAGATGTACAGCCCAGCACAGCAGGGCACGAGCAGAATGGAGCTCACCAACCCCTGTGCTAAACACCATGTAGCCCCTCCCCAAGTTCAAAGTAAGAAGAAAGGAAGAAACCTACTGGTGAAAATGACGGTTGCAGTCCGGTGGCAGTCTCAGTCTGGTCGAGGTTCTGGTCCTCCTCTGGATCTGATGAGAGTTCCCACTCCCACCACCCCAAGCTTATATCTGCTTGAGCTCTGATGGGAACGCCCAGTCCCTCCCCCAGGGTGGAGAGTTTCACAATGGGTGATTTACTCTGTGAGGTGAACAATGGCATATTTTTGGCATCCCTGATGACCCATTAGCAGACATGACCCCTCAGGTGGGTGTGGAGGCAGGAGAACTTCCTTATCTCACAGAAGTTCCTAAACACTCATCTTGTAGCCTGATGGGTTGGGTGCGTCCTAGGCAGCTGCTGCAAATGGACCATTGTGAGCAGTCATGAGAAAAAATGACACAGAGTGTTTAGAATACACGCCCACACAGTGACAAACTGATCCTGGCTACTGTAACCAGAACAGTGGGCTTCACCCATAGGCAGCAATCCCCTCAGGTGCTGCAAAAAAATAAAAATGTTTATAAGGTATCTTAGAAAAAGTGTGCTTTCCTTCAAGAAAGTTGCTACAATTAAATTTAATTTTCAGGTTAAAATATGATGCATACAATGCATGACTTTGTTTCTGGTTTTGGTTGTTTTTGAACTGCACATCTTGACTATGAAGTTAGGTACTTAAGGGAAAAGGCAAATATAATCTCCTTTGGAGCCATTTGTGGAGCCATTTGACCAGCAGGAAACAGAGTTCGTGTTTCTATCTCTGTTTAGTTTAATACCCACATTTAAGATGGTTATTTAGACAGATGAGGCATAAATGAGAGCCAAACACTTTTCACAAAAGGCGACAAGGTCTTGTTGGCTGACAAAGTGTGCTTATTATCTTCATGTGGAAGGTCAACAGAAGCAAACTGCAGTATGTGTGGAGCATAGTGAACTTTAGTCATGTTTTGAAGCTGTACTTGTGTTGACTCCTGGCTGTTTAGATAACCTTACTTGGTCATTCGATAAACATTTGCTGTTTGTTGCTTTAATTTTTTCCCCTTAAATTAGACAAATCATCTGAAAGTAATTGTTGGAAAGAATTTTAAGTTGTGCAGAAAGTAATTCTCTTTCTGTTCTTCCATGCTGTTGAGAGGTTATAGTGACAAAAATAAGACATACTATTTATTTTTAAAATATTTTGCTAATTTTAAACTACATGTTTTAATTTCATATTCTCTTTTGGTAACAGTTGGTCCTGAGCAGTAAGCCAGTGTTTTCTTTGGAACATGGCATAACTTCAGGCATCTTTATTTTCTGAATATATCTCTACATAGTCTGTTTATAAAAGGCTTTTCATAAAAGGCAAATACAGATGAATGAAGACTATCTTGATTATTTTTTGTCTGATGGAATTGTTGTGAAGATCAGTATGCCAAGAAAATAGCATTCTCACCTGTATTTGAAAAATGGAGCTTTTTAGCCTCCAAGAATTAAAATTCTTAGGCTTTCTTTGAGAAAGAACATTAGCTACAGCAAAAAATTGCATGGTAGAATCTAATGGCATTAAACTGTTCAAAGCATTACATAAGTCCCTTAAGTGCACACCCAAACAATAACAACAAGTACAGCATAATTTAGAGAATTAAAGCAGTACAGAGGGTTTTTTAAAAAATTTGACATGGTTATCTAGTTGCTTTTTTATGAGGCCAAGTTTCAAACAACGGTTTTTGAAATTGCTGTAATGAGATGTCCATTCAGTTTCATAATAATAAGTATCTTTCAATTTGCAGGCTATAATTACAGTAACATTTGAAGTTCCAGGAAATATAAAAGAAGAAAACTTAAATCTCTTTATTCAGGTAAGTAATATATTACTCTCAACTCAAAAGTCATTGTAGCTTTTTGTAGATACTCATCCCATGCCATTTTGTTTATGAAAACAACTTTTCATAGAATCTTCTGTGGGAGAAGAATGTGAAAGATAAGACTGGTCGCACCATGGATATCATAAGACTGAAGGTTAGTCAGCCATTACTAGCTGCTTTCTGAACTTTTCCTCTTTATGCCTAAAAATTTGCAGTGTGCTGTCAGTTACAGACCTTTCAACGGGGTTGCTGGATTCCTGTAGGGGAGCATATGACGTGGAGAATAGCTACTTGTCACTGTTCCATGGACAACTCAGAGGAAGATAGCTGGCAGAGAAGCAAACATTGATCCTTCTTGTTTTGAATGGAGAGGGCAGATGTACAGTCCCAAACATCACTGGCAGAATTAATAATCAAGACATAGATAATTTCACAAATTATACCTCCGTTGCTTTGAAAGATTCCATCCATCTCACATATCTAGGATTTGGATACTATAGATTAGTCCTGTAGATTTCTAGGCATAATAATAGTTGTTGCAATAATATGCAGAAGTTGAATTTGGCATAACAGAGGAGTGCAGTGCTAGTTGTGATCTACACTTAGCAACTTTTTACAATATTGTCAGACTGTAAAGATGCAGCTCATTAGTATTTATCTTCTTGGGCACTTCATACGTTTTTCAGTTGCAAGGTTTTGAGAGGAGGAGAGGTGACAATTCCTTATTCCAAGCAGCCAAGTAAATAATTAAAAAATGAGAATCAAGTCAGTAATTTGTTAGGCTGTAAGAAGTAAAAGGAAGTATGCTTCAGTTTGTTTCCTGGGAACACTGGTGCATCATACATAGCAACATAATTATTTTTTGATTTTGTTAGAAGGCAAGTTTTTTTCTTGCTCTTTCAGCAACAGAGTCAGAATATCCTCGTCTTCCTCTTTCTGACAAATAGAAGAAAATAGCCACTGATGCATCATAAGCGATCTGAAAACAGTAATGCCGTGCACAAGTATGTTTTTGTTTTACTGAGCATTGGAATCAAAGTAATTCTTTAGGAAATCTGAGGCCTGTGATGTGTACTGGCCCTCAATCACAGGCAAATGCAGCAAAGCAAATGAATCCCACAATGGGTAATTACATAATGGGTTCCAAAGTTTGTTGCTTTTATATTTATATCTTACCTGCAGTCATCATCCTTTTGGCAGTAATAGAATAGAGTAGAATTACAACTAATAGGTCAAATACAGACCTTTTGTATGAAATGTTTTTAAGTTTTGTTTTTCTTTAGGGAAGTATAAGATGTGTTTTACAGAATGTAGTCCACTAGAGTATTTTAGAAAGTTTTACTATGAAGTGATGAAAACTTAGAACTTTTGATATGTGAGTTAATGGGCTCACTCTTAAAGAAATCCCTTCTAACTCTCTTACTAGTTGTTTTACTTCACTTCTTTCTCCAATATTCAAAGATTCTGTTCCATGTTGAGAATGAGAGCTTAATCAGAATAACCTGAAGTCAAGGATTTTTTCTCAGTTTACATCATCTTTGCTGGCACTCAGGCTTTCGTGGGCTCCCATGTCCACGCTGTATACATACTCAATGTGGCGTGGTAGGTGGTGATATTTTATTTTTGCTCAGGCATGTTAGATACTGACTAAATGAGGAACAGATGCACAGTATCTCTCTAACAATATAAGGAGGTGTGAGGATGGATGGTATGAGTAGAAGTGAGGATGGCCCATGGTTATATTGACTAACAGGTTCATATTGCCAGAAATACTGTTCCCTGCTTGGAAAGGTTTTTTTTCAAAGGTTTTCTTTCCCTCTTACACTTTGTTTTTAAACATTTGTTTATATATCCTAACAGTTATTTTTCTGATAAGGGACTGGTATCTATTCAAGGCAAATCTCATCAAGTGATAGTTCAAGGTGTCCATGAGCTCTATGATCTGGAAGAGACTTCAGTAGCCTGGAAAGAAGATGAAAAGAGAACAAATAGACTGGTCCTAATTGGTAAGAGAAAATTACCTATGCCCTTGTTTGACTTTAAGAAGCGGCTTTTTCACAGGCAGCCCTGTGACCTGTCCAGTGAAAGGCAACCAGGTTAAACTGGCCAGAATAATTGCAGTATGTTCAGCATAACCTCCAGTCAAAGGTTTATCTATAAAACTTGCTGCAGTTTTAATATCCCAGCTGAGACAGATCTACATGGTCTCTTTAAAATTCCATGTAGTTCTAAATTATGTTGACATCTCTAATGTTATTTTAAAAATCCGTAATTGTAAATGAGGTGATTGGGATGGCTTGAATGTTTTTATCAATTATTCTGTAGTTGTAAGAAAGGTGATTATAGCCATTAAAATGTGTAAAATGTGTTGTTTCTGAGAAGCTTGCAGTTTCTGTTTCTATTTTCTGCTTACTACTCTCTGATTTGTAAAGTGTTTTATGACCAAAGATAACACAGTTTTTCCTCCCTTCCCTTACTTGTACAGCTTGAAGTCTGTTGTTGCTTATAAAATCTAAAGTTATCTTGATACCTGCAGCACAGTCTTAGTACTGCAATCATTGATATAATGAATATTTTCTTTGCTGAGAAGACTGGCAGGTTGCTGCTACTTGCCTGCATTTTTTTAATGCACTGTAAAATACAGTTTAGATATTTTATTTCTCTTCACAGGCAGGAACTTGGACAAGGAGACCATTAAAGAAGTATTCGTAGCCACTATGAGAGAAAAACAAGGAAACAGTTGACATCAAACTACAAAAAAGATTAAATGTTTATTCTTAATTCTGCAATCTATTTATGACAGAAAAGACTGAATGATGAGGGATATAGTAGCTTCTCTGTCCTTTTTCAGTTGATACAATAATTAAACCCTGAAGTCTTCCTAAGAATGTCACCTGACTGCTTAAACATTAGCTTTTCTAGTCTGGAATCAAACACAGTTCTACCATTTTGGGTTTGGCTTAAGTTACATCTGTAACGTCATCTACCTATGCAGATAAACAAAAGACTGTTGTTTATGCTCTACATGAGATATTACAGTAGGGATATGGTAAATGTGTTTGAAGCCTAGTGCTTTCTATAGCTGTCTTCTCCTACTTGAAACAACAGTGATTATTGACAGTGATGTAATCTTAGTAAAAATTTAGTGTTTACTATTAAACTGTCTTCCATCTCTTTCTATTTGTTGTGTGATTTTTAAATATATATCTGTCCCAGGTACCACTAAACCTCTTTTGTATGTGAAACTAAAAATATGTAGATTGCAGAGGCTCAAGACCACTTGGAATATATACTGTCTGCATAAAAGCCATGGATGCTACATTTGGCCACATTCAACGGGTTGAAAGATGTAGCTGAACTCTTAAATCTTCTCAGGCCATTACCCTGCCAATTCAGGATTTGTGGGATGGGAGACAGCACATTTTCACTGTGTTGTCTGGGATTCCTTGTGTGATACTGCTTTGAAAACTTAGTTTGAAGGTTTTATTTCTGTACTCATTAAAATTTAGAGTTGAACTTCTACCTTGCACCTTCTCCAGAATTCTTTGTTCCACTCAGCTTTAGAGGGATATTTTGACTACAGCTGGGCAAAGTAAATGACTGCAAAAAGATAATGCGGAATTAAAAATGTATGGAGTCTTAGCTACAGTTCTACATGAATGCTTGCTGATGTCTAAAAAAGTAGAAGTCTGTTTTCAGTACTGGAGGTTTCTTGTCCCACACCTAAAATAAAAAAAGGGGGCCATTCCCTTATCAGCAGTCTTAAATTTTTTCATTTTGCTTGTACTGAAATACATGACTTTGGAGTTTGTTTTCAAAAGAGCTGAGGAACAAGACACTGTTAATCTTATTTAATTAATTAATTAATTAATGTTAGTGCTGCCAGGAGCTGGTGTTTCATTTGATTAAAATACTTGTCATGTTCTTAATTAAGAGCTCCTCAGTTTTCCTGTGGATATGTCAGCAGGCATGACTTCATCACTCACATGAAAAATAGATAGCTTGAAGGAATTTCCAGAAAATATTTTTTTTTTCTCTAAAGATAAAAAGAAAGAACAATCTACTTGCAATATTTCTTTCTGTTTTGTGGAACTTGGTGGCATTTTAGTGAACTGGCTCTATTGCTGAGCAATTCTGTGACAGTGTCCCTTAGCAGTCACTTCATTTTGAAAACCAGTACATATTCTCGTGCTGATACATGTTTTGGAGTGCAAAAATGACCAGTCCAGTATGAAAATCCATGAAGTGATTGCCATCAGTGTTACTGATTGAGTAATACCACTTCAAAATGATGCACAATTGTGGATAATGCATTTGTATTTTGCTTTTGCTTCCATTTTTCATAGGAAAAGTGATCAAATACTTTCTATCTTACAAATGTCTCATGTAACTGAAGAACTCGATTCTCTGAGAAGGATTAGTCTTTGAAGTGTCCAGCTATCATTAACTTTACATTTGAAAAAAAGTTCAGAGATTTAATAAGAAGAGCTTCAACTATGAGTCTTAAGGGAAAAAGCCACTGTCATATTTGAGATGCTTATATTTTAATACTTGCTTACTAGCCACACACTCCAACACACTCTAAATATACGGTATATATATATATGGTATTTGTTCCTCTAGTGAGTCATCTCTGCAGCTGGAAATCTGTATAGCTCGTGTTGATACTGCTTTGTCTTTCTCTCTAGACTGTCCCTGACACTGCTTGCAGTTGTAGTGTCTGAAAATCTTAAGTCAATGTGCACAGCATTGTCTCTGCTTGTCACCTGGAAATTGCCTGCATATTTCCAAGGATCCCCTGGGATGGAGAGCAAGCAACTCTCAGGCAGGGTGGGAGTGTGTACCTCTTGTCCTTGCTGGCTGTCAGGATGCCCAGTGCTTTGTCCTCTGCTTTGTTGACACATAATGATACTGGTAACACCAGCCAAGGACCTCATCTTTATCCTCTCAAGACCACTGTTTTTTTGAGGATTTATTTAACCGACTTTCTGGTCTGTTGTTACATGTCCAGGCTGGGGAATGCTAAGTCTTGTTTTAACATCATGCCAAAATGAAGAGGAGGAAAGGTAAATGACAGCTCCAGAAAAAGCTGCCTGTAGTGAACTGCTTCCTGTGTTTGTGTTACTGGGAGTTATGTTAAAGATGGCCTTCTCCAAGGACATGGAATTGGGTTAAAGTGAGGTTGTGCAGGAAGATGAACCGTACAGGCAGGCACCACTCAGAGCCATATCCTGAGGTTGTGGTGGCGTGGATGGTGGGGCAGCTCAGGGACACTTAGGCTGGGGCAAAGGGGTCTGGTGAAGAAAAGCATCTCGCCCCATGCAGGTCCCAAGAGGGGCACAGCAGGGAGCAAGCTGCACCTTCTGAAGGAATGGTGGCCACTCACAGCCTGGGCTTATTTCCCAAATAAATAACTCTCAGGGTAATGGTGGTTCATGCTCCTCCACCAAGACAGATGAAGCAATAGGTATAAAGTGATCTTGTCAGCAAATCCCACACATTTTGTTCATTATCAGAGGCAGAGGAGATTCTGTCCTAGAGGCAAATTGCAATGATTTGATCACCTCTGTACATTAATATTAAATGTCTACAGCAATCAGCTTTCCAAAACAGTGTTTTATTCCACAGTGTTCTGCTTTCCACATGTTTTTATAAGCTCTGTTAAACTTGAAACTAACAGAAATTATGTCCTTGCACTAACTCTTGTGCCATTTGTTTATATCAGCTCTTGGGTTTAATCTTCAGGAATTATCCAGGGAGATGGATGGATGGATGGATGGATGGATGGATGGATGGATGGATGGATGGATGGATGGATGGATGGATGGATGGATGAGGTTTAATTTTTCTGTTTTATTATGCCCTTTAAAATTTAAGGACTTCTGAATTTGGTAGATTTCAACTAGATTCTTAGTTTTTATTCCTTATGCGTAACCTCCCATTGCACTGGAGCAGGTTGTGCATGTCCCATCCCAACCCTTGTAAGCAGGATGTGGCCAGAGGGAACAGGATGCATAGGGTTAGGATTCCCAGCCACCTGCTGTCCCCGTGAGCCACCCTGTTTCTCTGTTGCTGTAATCAGCCTAGCTTCCTTACAGAGCCCAAAGAAGCTGCATCTGCTTCTCCTCGTAGGGCATTGCCCCTGTAACTAGGAGTGATGACCCAAGCAGTATCCATTGCTTTTTTTCCTCCCTCAGATCCACTTGGGCATTGTTTTTTGTATGTTTGCTGCCATGATTTGCTGATCCTGCACTGCTCTGCAGCTTCACATCACAGCCAAACTTACTATGTAAATCATTATATACACTATATGCGGGTCCAGGTCTTCATTGTTTTATCTGATTGTGGGTGAGTTGTTTATAGCTGTGGGATTCTAGTGCCCTCTTTCTTACCCATCCCATGCCAGTGCTCCTCTACACCACCTCCTTGTCTCTACTTCTCAAGGCCAGTGATACTGTATCAGTCATGTTTCTCTACGCTGCATTTTTACATTTTAGCCATAAATATCCTGCACAGAACAGCAGCTTATTACTGCTAGCTGTAAAAAAACTACAGTTGTAACATTTAAGGATAAAAAAGTAAAGCAAACGTGCAATTTACATCTGGCCAGTTAGAGAAACTGTTGTCACAGGTAAACCGAAGAACTTCAGCCCCGAGGTGCTGCACACTCAGTTCAAAGCTTACGGACTGCTACTGACAGTGGCAGTGGCATACTGCAGGATGACAAGCTTACATTCCCATCCCAATGTCCTACAGACTGTCCTTTATTCTTCCAGCCACAGACATGAAGACAAGGAGAACAAAGAGAAAGTCCAGGTTGGCCAGCAGCTTCACAGAGACAGTCTGCTTGAGGCATCAGGGCCACAGTGCACCTCAATCTCAGTCCTGCATCCACCTACATCCATAGAAATTATGGGAAAAGAATGCCGCTGTATCAGATCAAGCATCAAGCAGTCTGGGATGTGTATTGTCTGTTAAGAAATATGTAAAACACTTGTCACTTGTGTTTAATTATAAATATTGGTCTAAAGTGTGGCTTGTATCACAACTTAGTGCCATTCTAACTTTATAATAATATGAAGGAGCCTCATAAACTGATATGGCTGCCATCAGTGTACTAGGGGCTACCTGAACGAAGGCTGGACATTCATATGACATATAAACTGTCCTCCTCCCAGGAGGACTCAGTCATAACCATAGAATCACAGAATGATAAAATAATTTGGTTCGCAAGGGATCTTTGAAGATCATCTAGTCTAATGCCATGCACTGAGCAGGGACATCTTCAACTGGATCAGGTTTCTTATAAACAATAAATGGAATAAACTAAGCTTCCTAAATGTAGTGGTTTTATTTGCTTCTTTGTAAAAATTCTGCTACCTGTTCCCAAAAATATGCCTGTGGGATCAGCAACTGCCTTAGCGGAACTGGAGGAAGGTGAGTAAAAATGAAAACTCACACGGTTTCTGGAGTTACAGTCTGCAAACAAGACTATCAGAAAGCCTCATATGTCAAAGGACAGCTCCTCATAAGTAAGAACTGTAAAGCAGCATGTTATATACTTGGTCTGAAAGAAAGAATTTACTACCCAGTAAGTAAATTTTACCCAATAAAGAACTCTGCTGTTGTCTCCATGAGAAAAATAATTTGTTTCCAAATGGGGATTTATCCCAGCTTCTCCGTTTCTTGACCTGTGTTTACCTTCTAGTAGTCACAGATAGGAAAATATCACAGTAATCGGGTATTTGCTGTCATCTAGTGGTAACACTTATTTCAGCAATTACTTGTTAGCTCTGCAACAAAGTGGATTTAGTCTTCTAGGCAATTCTGTATCTGATTTTGGTTTTATGCTCTTTCTAGTTAGTAAGAGATAGGATTTATGAAGAATAAAACACGTTTATAATCATTCAGTCTACAATGATGGTGAGTTCCCACCCCCCCCCNAAGGCAATACTGATTTTATGTTTCTAATGAAGGACTTTGCTGACATCACAAGACTGAATTGTGATGTCACAGATGCCTCAAAAAGAAAGCTTTAGCTTTCCACCCTCACCAGCAAAGGACAAGGGATAACTTTAATCATGTTCTTCAAAAACAATGGACAGAGTGTTTTCTTTACAGCATCTTTTTAGGTTATCATTCTCCCCATGCTCCCCACTTATTCCTGATGCTACAGGATGTACAGTGACATATGAAATCTTGATTACAAAAGGTCAATGTGAGCAAGTCAAACCAGCACTCTTCGTAAAAGAGGTAGGTAGAAATATCCTTCCACTTTTGTGCAAGATGAACAGCCTCAGAAAAAAAACCCTGGTAATTCTGTAATAAATAAGTCAGCATCTTACTTCTCTAAAGGCATGGTGGTATAAATAAGACAGACTTGTTCAAGCTAGGTCCTTAACAGTTTCATTTTTGCAGTGGTTGGCTCCAAAGACCTCAACCCAGGTGTAGACTGCAGATATAATTATATACACTAACTCAGTGCTTCTGGCAAGCTTATGGAAATGCCCTACTACACCTGTGATTTATAGCTAACTTTTTATTGCAACTCCCAAGTACAGCCACACTCATTTTCCACAGCACATCAAACTATTTTTCCAGTTTCACAGAATATAAGAATATAAATGAAAACATCTGAAGCTACCCTGGATTTATCTGAGACCAGACCAAAGTTCAGGCTAGACCAGGAGGGGAAGACACACCAAAATCAAAAGGTTAGGTTATCTGACAAGTTTCCAAAGGTGTACGTCCAAATGGATGCTACCTAAGCACCCTTCCTGGCTTGCAGGTAGTGAGAAGTGAAAGCACATGCCTCAGAGATGAATCTGAGGATATGGTAGGTTACATAAGGGAAAAGTACATCAGACTTTTCCTGCGGACAGAGCCTCCCAGAGCTCGCAGAGAAGACATGCGCACAGAAGGAGGCGCTGCTCGACCACTTTCCACACGTTACAGTGGCACCTGCAGCCTCGCAGGGTTCTCAGCTGCAAACCAGGACTCAGACCTAAATCTCTTGAGGTATCTTGAAACTACGCCTTTGACTCCTGCTGTCTGATTTTTGGCCTGACCTTAGCCAGTGGTTCCTTCCAGATTATTTTTATAATTTATGTCTGTCTAGCCTCATTGGTGGCCACAGAAACAGTCAGACTGACTTGGATGTGCAAAGATTGTTAAGCAGACATGGTATATTGCTGTGAGAATCTTTCCTTCTTTTCATCAACCATTGTCAGAAGATAAAACAAGTTCCCTGGAAAAATCAGTTTGCAATGTAGAATTTAGATTATGCATGCTGAAAAATTACTTGATGTAAGAGAGAGGAGAAGTCTTAAAAAAAGAATAATCTCAAGTGCTTTGTTCAATAGTAGTCCCTTAAATGGCAGGGTCAGACACAGCTGGTATAACAAAATTGTAATTTATTTTTCAGTGGGTACATAAAAACCCAAACCAAGGAACTATGCAAAGTGATCAAAACCATGATATTGCACTTATTAAGGATTACTGGAATTCTGTCTGGGAGCCTTAGTTAAAACAGGGTTTTTTAATCTCTAGGTCTCAAAGTGCATTCTAAAAGGCCAGAGAACTTGGCTGGTGAACTGTGGGACTTAAACATATTGGGCCTTCTCCAAAAGCTCTAAGAAAAAAAGCTGCTATTAAAATCCTCCCCCATTCAAAGACACTATTTTTATGTGCTGTTTTTTGATTCCTTTTTTGTTGTTGTGGTTTTTGTTTTGTTTTGTTTGGTTTTGAGTTCCTGAGTAGTTTTAGCTTTGAGTTCTTGTCAGAAACAGAGGCTCAGAGCAGACCAATGGCATGTTTCTTTTACTTACCTTGCTATTGTTGTAGAAGCTGGCATAAGACAAGGAATCCCTTCACCAATCATTATATTGAATGTGTATCTTCCTTCAAATATATTTGTGAAGTGGTGTTGTGGGAACATTTCTTTCTCTGTGTTTTTAAACTTTTTATATGCTTTGACTTAATGTTAAAATCATGTGCTTTTAAAATGGATGCACAATAGATCTCTATTGTAAATTCAGTTTCTGCTTCATGTACTAATCTGTCAGTAGAGCAAGAAACCCAGCAGTTCTCCTGCAACCTTTTCTACCTAGCATCCTTGGGCTAGTAGGTAGACAGGCAGGATGAATTTGAGAATGTGTGTCTCATTTCTGTATTGTCACTGCACAGCTCCCAGAATCAAATCATTGTGTCTCAGCAGAGATTTTCATTTTACTCAGTAACTCCGCCACTGAGAAAGACAGACATACACAGAGAATGTGCTCACATATAAGGAGTGGATTTAGACATTAAAGTAATTTGTTTTCCAGGAATCTGCAGTGCAGAAGTGGGTGATAATGTGGAAGACGCCATTCAGTTGGCAGCATCTGTAAGACATATTTTGTCCAGGTTCTAGAACATGATGTCATCTGAGCTTTACAGCCTGGAGGCCCCAGTCATCTGTCATTCTTACTGGATGCAATGATAGTACCTATTTCGTGCACCTCTGAAAATCAGACTTGAAATCTGCAGGTCTGCAGCAGTAGGAACAGTCTGTAGATTGTATTTTCTTCTTTCCATATTATGTGCTGGAATGAATAAAGTTTCACTCTTAACTTGTGACATAATTGGTAAATAACCATAAATGTAAATGTAAGGCTTGCACATCAGTGTATGTGGAGTTAATTCCTGCTAAATCAGGCCTTGACGACATGATACTTACTTGGCTGTACAAACAGCTTCTTAATCAGAACATATCTGTCTCTGTCACACAGTCTAGCAAGACTGTGGTGACTGCACACTTGCTTTTACGTAAAGTAAGATTAAATAATTTATTTTCAATTAGCAAAAGAATACAAATCTCTTGATAGTGCGCAAGAATAATGGCGGGATGCATCCTTCCATGTTCAGCACTTCTATATGACGCTTATGTTGGACTCAGGGAATCAGTCACTTCCTGAGCAGGAATTTAATTATTTAATTACAAAATGCTAATATTTGTGAATGTTTGTATTTTATATGGCTTAAGTATATTTCCAGATTTTGTCATGAACTCATATAGGATTAATTCCATACATCTTTGGTTTTTTGGGGATTGCATCTCTGCTACCTTCATTCTGGGCATTAGCTATATTGAAGCATATTTATGGGGTAGGAAGAGGGAATCATACTGCTGAGTGTCCTCTCCAATTGCCTTCTCCTCCAGTTAGGATCACAGAATATTCTGAGCTGGAAGGGACTCTCAAGGATCATCAAGGTCCAACTCCTGGCCCTGCACAGGAGAGCCCCAAGCATCCCAGCATGTGCCTGAAAGAGTTGTCCAAATGCTTCTTGAACTCTGTCAGGCTTTCTTGAACAGAGACCAAGAAAGGAGACCATGAGGCTATGTGCATCTTTCCTGTCCTTAGCCTTTTCCTTATTCAACCCCATGATAACTCTTTCCACCCCTGAATCATGTTACTTCCCAATCTGTATTTAATTAAATGCATGTGCTGATGGTTCATAATTCTATCCTGAACTTTCTGATATTAATTTATTTTTAATCCCCACTAAGGGAAAAAAAATCTCATGTCTGTGTATAATTCCCAACATGAACTCAAGTGAAAAATACAGATTTTCTACCTAGAAGATGCACTCTGCAAATATCCTAACTCCTGATGGCTTGTGGGAGTCCAAATAATTATAAAAGTTTGACAGTTTATTTGACTGATTGAATCTAGCAACACCTACATGTTACTGAAAAATATCAGGAAAAACTTGAACCATGTATTACTTACAGTCTTTTTATCAATTAAGCATTTATTCCAGCTTTGTTCCCCTTGTACCAATCCAGATGGTCTGCCCATCAACAAGCTGCAATTTGTTCAGAAGCACATTCATTATGTCCTGCAGTTCAGACATCCAGCAAAAGACATCGCACAGCAGTGCTTGGTTTGGTCCACACTGCCATCTAGCAATTCTAGCACATGGAGTAAGACTTCATCTTATCAGTTTTTATTTTCCTTAATCTACATGGAATGCATAACAAGTAATGGATCCAAGCAAACTGTGTAAATGAGTACAATGGTGCTCTTGCTAATGAGATGACGAGGGGAAGCACTGCATATCCCCTTGCAGGACAGGAGAGAGAGCTTACTTCGATTACCATTTTGTTTCCCCTCCATGCACATTCCAAGCTAATGTTAAAGCACATTGAAGAGTCAGCTGCTTGCCCCACTCACAGCAGGACTAGAGTGGGGACAGAGACCATTGCTTGGATCCATGTTCAGATTCTGCTTCTTCCCAACATTGGCAAGAACCACCACATGACAAATCTATAGTTCATACACTTGCAAAACATCTCATGGCCTTGCATTCAGTGCCCTTCCTGAGTATTTTCCTTGAATTACTTGTTGAAAATGAGAGTGATGCGACTGGTATGTCAGTAACATTGGAAAAGAAAAAAATTACTAGTGATTCTAAGATAGCCAAAGCCCTAATTTAAGTAGATATATTGTTGTAGTCTTGAAATGGACATTTATCTTGTTTTTCTCTGCTATGTACAAAAGTATATGAATAAACTTTCTGCAGTCTTTGAACATTTTGGAGGATGTTCTTTTTGCAACAGTTGCTTTTTCTGCTAGATCAATGATGGATGATTATCCTGCTTCCCTCCCTCAGTCCCTTCCTTCCTTCCTTGTTTCTCCTGATCAGATGGATAGTAACACGCAATTTTGTAAGTCAGACCCAACTTACACAACATCACATAGCAATGATGTTGACACAGCAGTAAATCAATTATTAGTGATGAGAAATATGTTTTCAGGGAGTTTTTCCTTTTTGGATTTTAAATCAATTGGCACGTCAGTTCATGTGAAAATGTTCCTTAAAACAATTTCACCATAATTAGAGACTTACAACCATAGTGGCGACTAAGTACAATTTCCAAAAAAACAACCTGAGTTGTGGTATTGACGAGATCATGCTTCTCAATAAAGCTCTGCTACAAGGGAGCTAACTTTTCTCTGCCTTTTCTAACCACAACAGAAACGCTTGCATAGAAAAATTTTTGTTTGTGAACTGAAAGACAGATCAAGTCAGTCAAAATATCTATAAATTTTTCAATTTTATTCTTCTTTTTTAATTTCTCTTAACTCCTAAGTAATTTACATTTTGAGATAAAGTAATTGCAAATCAAAAATCCCAAAGTATTCACATGCCTCTGTTGGAAACATTGGGTTTTAAAACTGGTTTTGTTTTTGTTAGCAAAACAATGTATTCATTGAATTGCAATTTTTGGAGTGGTTTAGATATGTCAACATTTTATTTTTAGAACTTTTTTGCAAAATGCTTTCTTCAAAAACTCAGGTTAGCAATCTTCATCTTAAACTAAGCGTATTCCATTTTTCAAGGAGTAATGGCACTGTAAGAGGAACTAGAATATGAAGTTCAGTGGCAGAATGAGAATTTGAATTTCAAAATATGGCACCATGGGGAACAGCTGAATTAATTTTAAGCATCCATATTTCTATCTCAGACATATTTTACATCAAACAACTGGAAAAAGTTGTTTCCACCTAATTATTCAGGTATTATATTCGTGATGAATTGTGAGCTTAATGGTGAAACCGAATGAGTAAAACTTGCTTAGTAAATGGCACTGATTCAATTCTGATGCAGCATTTTCAAGCTGATATATTTTTTCTTAACAGAAAGTAAACTTCAGGTCCACAGCAGGTTCTTGTACATTAGTGTCTAAGTTTAGAGAACTTAGAAAAATTTATAACTAAAACAGAGAGACAAGTCTCCTTTAATTTCAAAACAAAATTTAATTAAGGTATGATAAATGGAAGGATAACAGTTCCTAGCTATGAGATATATATGTATATATATATATATATTCAAGGGAAAAACAAAACAACAAAGATTGAACGAATAAAAAACCCTGAATCAAAAAGCACCACCCCCTCCACACACACACACAGTCTGTCCCTGCCGGGCTCAGTGGTATTTACGGGCAGCAAGCGACGAGATGAGTGACCGATGCTGGGGTGCCCCCGGGGGTTGGTGGATGGGAAGAAAGGCTCCAGTGTGTCCCTCCGAGACGCTGTGCTGGGGTCCTCCTTGCCTTGGCTTGTGGTCTGCTGCCTTCAGACTGGAGCTTCCGATGTAAAAAAAGTTCTCTCATGTCTGGGCTGGCCGCTGCTGGCCCCCCCAGGAAAGTCCCAATGTAAGAGCCCCCCGGCTAGCGACGTCGTGTTCTCTCTCTCTCTTGGGCAAAAGTCAAAAAAAACAATCCAAAAAGGCTCCGTAAAATCCAGAGATGGGAAAAGGGAAGCAGCAGGAAAGGCAAAAGAAAGAAACCAAAAACTCAGGGTTTCTCTCCACGCTGTCTCTCTACTGCCAACCGCAGAAAACCAGTGCGTGCCCTTCTCCCCCACCCTAAATCACCGGTACTCTTGCTTCTTTTGTTAGAGACAAATGGACTGGGGTAGGACAATTCGCTCATCATTCTGAGGGTGGGGAAAGAAAAATTCCATTAGATTCTGAAACTATAACAATTAGCATCCAGTCAAAGTGGGACTGGGCTTCTGTAACCTACCTTTACGAAGATCCAAGAGTAATCTCTGCCATCTTGCAGAGGGGACACCACTGGCCACCAGATCAACTGAATTAGAAGTAATTGTGTGGCTACAAAGGGCTGCTGTTGCTATGGGACAGACTTCTTTCCTTCAAGTCAAAAGGGGCAATAAGCCAAAGCCCAGCCTCAGTGCATGAAAAAAATGAACCTAAAGGGAAAAAGAAAGATGCCAGTACAATGCTGTTAAAGAAAGATGAGCAAACACAAAAATTATAGCTCTTAAAGTAATTAACATTCCCATGTTGTCACAGGACAAACCAGTTACGGTAAATACTTTAGGGCTCAGGAGGATCAAAAGGCTTTAAGAACCAAAGTAAGGGGTGAAAATATTCCTGAACTAGATAGCATGTGTCAAACCAAGTTTCTAAAATTGGCAGTCAGAAAGCCAATCGTTTTATTTGGAAATGGAACAAATTTAACATGTATCCTACCACTCAATTAAGTTCTTTTTTTTTTTTTTTATTTTATTTTAAAATTATTTTTATTTTCATTTTAACAACCTTTCAAAAACTAACTCACTATGGTAATATGAAGAATATATTCAGTTGTTTTCCATGAAGACATTCCAGACTTTTAATATCATCCCATATTGATAATTAGTCATTTGTTAGAGATACGCAGCAGTAATCACTTAATGCACTGAAATCTTGACCGTTTACAGAGACCTTCACTTTTCAATGAAATCTGCTGAGAGCAGAAATGCTGGTTTGACTTGCATTACTATAAGAGACTGTGCTCTACGGTGAACTCGCCACTGGCTGCCGCATAAGAGGAACCCCCAAGAAGAGATACAAGGACTGCCTGAAACAACATCTCAGCCTTGGCCATATTGACCAATGCATAAAGTATGCAAGTTAGGTGCAGTCAGACTTTGCATACTTTGTAGTCTGATATCACTGGTCCACCCTGGCCTCCCATCAGGAGACGTGGAGACACACAAGCTGTAGCGCTGCTGTCTCCTTTGAAATCGCATACAGAATCAGTCTGGAGGAGAAAAGACACCGCAGAAAGAACCGTGCCTTAACAGTACCACCTACAGAAACTTTCTGCTGTGCCTTTTGCAACCGGATTTGCCTATCTTGCATTGGCCTTACCAGCCATCAGTGCGCTTGCAGCAAGCGTGGGTAAAACCCTCCCAAATCTTCATTTGCGAAGTCTAGCCATGATGATGACTATAAAAGAGAAACTGAAATACTTTCCTCTGGAGTAATGTATCAACATAATGCTAATCTGGGTACTGGGAAACTGAAGAATTTATTTAAGAAAGTAAAAAATTGTTCCTTTTCTTGAGTTTTTGTACTGAAATGTTTAGGTTCTCTACACTGACACTTTCCTACTCTGCACTGCTAGGCTGCTAAGTTTTTTTTAAACAGAAAATCTGAACTCTTTCTGAAATTGTATGATCTTATGAAACTGAGTTTTGCAAAGTATTACAAGAACCACAATGAAAGAGGGGTCACATAAGCTTCTGCTTGTACCTACCTCAAACAGAGTTTGAGTCTGAACTAAAATATTCACAATGCTCATTACAACACTTCTGGTAGAGCCATTGTCAAGGCAGTGCTTGAAAAGACTGTAAAACACACTTTCCCATCAATCTTCAGCAAAGTTTACTCAAATTATCTGAGTGGAGACAAGCAATTTTGAAAAATTGTCACTGATTGTCCCTCTTAAATACACATTCTAGCAATACTGGTATATGGAGAATATTTCAAATTGATTAAAACTAATATATTTTCTTCCAAATACTGACTACATTTCCCCAATACATAAGAAAAATACAGTTAATTCTTTATTTCTTCTTACTTTGGTCACATGTTTTCCTTTATTCATCATTTGCATCTATAATTTGCTCTTTCCTATGATTTCTTTGTTGCTGTTTCCTTGTTGGGTACTTGCTGTGGTAGATAGCAGTTATCCAATTCTATTCCAGCTTTCAGTAATGCAGACTATATGTCTGTTTTCACTTCTGGGAGTGCCCAAAATTATTTAAGATATAGCAACCTCATCTATAGCAGTGTCTTGTTTACATTAGGAATATGAGACCTGGCACTTCCATAGGGCAGATTTTTTACCTTTTGCTTTTTAAAATGCATTTTGAATGAGTACAGGAAGCCACAATCACGACTACAGGCTAGGAGGTCAAACAAAAGAGAGATTACTTCTTCCCTGTATGTGTTCTGGCTCTCTGCCAGAGTATATGGCCCAGTATAAAGGTGTTCTGTCAACAGAGCTAGAATTCCTCTATCTGCTTCAGAGGATCAATTTATCTAAACTGAAGTGTTGGACCTTGCTTGCCACAGAATGTATAGTGTTCTACTGTGACAGCAGCAGTCCCTGGCAAAGGTATGGAGGTGTGGCAGAGAATTCTATCTTAAACAGTCACAGTCTGTCTGCTATGAACCACTAAAGACTCTGTAGAAATAGGGCTCAAAACTATGACCGAGTTCCTCTGGTTACCAGTCATCACTCTCAGTGACTCTTAATGAGGTCTTAGTCTATGTAAGAGACAAAAACACTTTACTCCATGTTCACCTGTCACACAGCCATGACACTCCCTTGGGCTTATGAGCAGTTCATGAGCAGACTCCTTCCACAGACCGGAAAAATGCCTTAGGAAACTTTTAACCTGCTCAGGTGCAGCTTGACACCAGGGATTTCTTTAAGACAAGAATGACAGTGAGGTTACATGACTTTTTTCCAACTCTGCAGCCAGCACAGTTGTCCTGTGTGAAATGAGCCTTTGGATGGAAAATTTCTGCAGATGTTTGACAGTTACAGGCATCTGTAAACACAGCCTTTACACTGGGAAATGTCAGGCTCCTTCACAATCACCTCTGCATTTAATTAAAGCAGAATGAATGCGTATGTCAATGAACTCAGCTTTGCCTTAGTTTGTCACAGTTTGTCACCTTCAGAGTTGCTCTGCCTTACAAGAAGTAAGTCTGGAGAGAATGCAGCTTGATCATCTATCAAACCCGTCTGTAAGTTTACTTACTACGGACAAAACTTGCTTTTGAGTAATAAATGAAAATAAATCAATAAATAAAAATCGATTATCCTTCTTCGTTCTTCTATTGCCTGACCCTTTGCCCCTTGCCGGGACAGTACCACCGCTCGGCCTCCCTCCGATCTGGGCACTGATTCTCGGTTTCCGTGGGTGCTGCCCTCGGCCGGGAGCGCTGCCGCTGACCAGATACCGCCGGCAGCTCTCCACGCCTGGGGATCAGCAACTCCTGCAGCTCCTGCGAGGCTCGGCGAGGACGGCCCCAGCTCTGACAGACCGTGATCCCCCCGAGCAAGTGTGTGGCGCTGGCTCGCCCGGTCCTCGCTGCCTCCAGTTACATCCCTGGCAGGAGCCGCGGCTCCCGGCTTCGCTTTCCAGGGTTATTTTTGGCCGGGGCCGCCGCATGCTGNCACCCCGAGCCCGCCGGGCTCCCTCCCCCACCGGGGAGACGCCCCCGGGCTCCCCACGGCCGGCTCGGCAGCCTGCGCTGGGCTGTCGCTCAGCCGCGGGGCCGCGGCCGCCATGGAGCGGACTCCCATCCCGGTGCTGACCGTGCAGACGGCGCCCTACGAGGACCAGCGGCCGACGGGCGGCGGGGGGCTGCGGCGGCCCACGGCACTCTTCGAGGGCCAGCGCAACTACCTACCCAACTTCGTGCAGAGCCTCCTCTCCTCCGTCGACCTCCGCGACCGGCAAGGCTGCACCATGGTGGTGGGCAGCGACGGCAGGTACTTCAGCAAGACGGCCATCGAGATCGTCGTTCAGATGGCCGCGGCCAACGGGGTAAGCACGGCTCCCCCAGCCCCCTGGCGCCCTCCGTGCCGCGGCACCCGCGCCCTGCCGCCCGAGGCGAGAGCCTTGCCGTGTCCGTAACCCGCACAGCGCCCGGCAGGCACACAAAACCGAGGGGAACTTCGCGCTCCGCGCTCGGGCGCTCCGTCGAGCGTTCCCCGCGCTGCTGCGCTGAGGGTGGCGGCCCCGTCGGGGATGACCGTGGCGATGGTGACAGCCTCGGGAGACGCTGTTTCAGGAGGGAGGAATGGGAGCTGAAACATGGGGTTCGCTCGGGAAGGAAAAAATGTAGCAAAATAAGTGCGTGGGAAACCAAGGTATCAGAAATGTACGTGCTGCTCGGGATAATTTAGAAATATTCAAAGAAAATTGTACTATCGAGGGAAGGGTAGTTTAGCATTTTGGCTGCATCTTAAGGAAATAATCGTTCTTTCCTATTGTTCACTTGCAAACAAATAACAAAATGCAAAAAGGCAACAGTGGCAGAAGCCTCCGTGACCACACGGGATACAGATTTCTCTTGGGTGGTTTTGAAAATAGGAAAGAAATTGGGAAGAAAACTGATGTGTTCTGCTAGATACGTGCATATTCCTGTGTGGAAGTGTGTGTACAGAAAGCTGAAAGTACCAGATGATGCTGGCTTGAAGTTCCCACTTCAAAGCAGAGTTGAAGCTGCTGTCTCTTGTTGTGATGACTAAATAGATCGTCTAGAATAGATCCTCTAAACGAAGTGGTGTGATTTTATAGGGCTTCTTTTTGTAGGGAATTTAATTTTTTTCAGTAGCTCAATTCTTTAAATGCAGTCCTGTTTTATAAGGAGTAGGTTTTTCTACTTTGCAATGAATCTCAATACGTATTCAGATTTTCCCTGCTGATTTGTCATATACAAGTTATGTAGACTAGCCTGTCTGATAGAAATAATAAGCATTTTAAATTCGTTCCTAAAGCATATTCTCAACATGCTGCTAGTATCAAGCAGATACTGAGTGATACCTGAGATTTCAGAGACTGTGTTACATACTGGCTACCTTGTGCAAAATAGCCATTCGTACAGGCACTTGGTGTAGAGGCCAGGGTTTATATAGCCCAGAGTGTGAGAAGGGCTGTTGAGGGGGGCACTGGTGAAACTGGGGACAGTTGCAAGGGTAGTACAGGTGAGATAAAGTGCAGAACAGCTAAATCAAGAGCCCCACAGCAAGAACTGCCCTGCTGAGGCTGAGGTCCTTGCCCGCCCTTGCACACTGCCAGTGTGTTGCAGCTGCAGAGTGACCACAAGGACTGAGGTGATGAAGAAAAGAAATTTATGGTTTAGAACAGCAGGGACTTCTCCCAGTTAATGCTGACTGATTTTTTCTGTCAGCCTGCCTCCTTCCTGCTGCTTCTGACACATTCCCCATCTTGCCTTGTCTCCCTTGAGTATCTTTTTGATCTCAGGAGACTTCTAGTTTGACATGTTTCTGGCACCTTGCTGTAATAATGCTTCCGCTTTCTTAAGTTACTGCATGTTTCTTGGAAACACAGTTTCTCTCTAGTGCCTTCTGAAGCCAATCCCAAAACTTTTCTGCTCATGGTTCCTACAAATATCTGAATTTATGCTCTTACTAATGACACAGTCCTCACAAATTCAGTAGGCCAGCTGGTGGGGAGCTACTGATACTATAAAGGTTTCTCCTTTCCATCTGCTAATGCTCTCTTCCCTCTCTAAGATCTTCACCCTTCTCACCCTCTATTTCTCTCAAGCACACTGTAAATGCATAAACCCCACATTTATTTAGTGAGTACTATTTGCGTGTTTTATTCTTTGACTGTTAAAGTACACCTTTTGGGAAAGTATCTAAACCTCCTTGATGGCCCTGTTTGATTCTGTGCTGTGTAAACAGGAAAGGAAGAAAAGAGTCATGAGGGCAAAGATCTCCCTTTGGATCAGGTTAATGTCATTAGAGGATGTGTAGCCCATGTCATAGGGAAAGAAGTGAACTAATGAAGGCAGGATTGAATGAAATGTGTGGAAGCCTTGAAGGTGCACTGAAAACCTTTAGCCACCCTGAGTGCCAGGAGAGGGATAGCAACATATTCAGACTTCAGGCTCCTTCCTGGAAGATACATACAGAGTGTAATGGTTAGTAGTGCCCGCTGAGTACAAAAATAAAAGTGACTTTCTATTATCAACTGTAAATGTATTGCCCTTTAGAGTTGCTAGGTTTCTCTTGTTCTAACTTGGTGACTCATCCCACATTCCCCCTGTGTTAACAGCCTTGCACAATTGGCATAGGCTCCAGTACAAGGAATGAGATGAGGTCCCCTGCCCAGTTAGCTGCCAGTGCTTGGCCTGCCTTCTTCTCATCCTTGGTCCCACTGGCTCATGCCCTCTGTTCCAGAGTTGAAGGTACATGCTCCATAGCTATATCCTGCATAGGCTTCCACTTGTGGCAGCAGCTGCAGGTTGGTCCGTGCTCTGTAGGTGCAAGCAGTACATGCTCCCCCAGATCTTTCTGTTCAGAGCTGAGTCTGGCTAACCAGGATCACCCTTCAATGGGGCACATAGCTGTATTTGGGTAAGGACTTCATGTTCTGGGAGAGTGGGCAAGAGTGAAGGCCAGAGATTCTGTACCATTTTGCAAGTTTTACAAAGTGGAGTGATAGGAGTTTGAGGCTCTATTTCCGTTTTCACCTGTGTCCTGCCAGTAGCAGCATCCTTCAGCCTTGGAAGTCTGGAAAAACTGAGGTAGAAAGCTCCAGCAATTGCAATATAGTTTCTCTACCAATTAGATGCAGTTATTCTGTTAGACCCACGAGCTATACTGGGTGTCTCATTTTTGATGCAAAGTTTAGGATAGGTTTAAATGAGAGGCTGCTATTTGTGAGTCTCAGTGGCAGATTAGAAGCTGATCGTACACTGAATGTGGAAGGTCATGGCAACATGCTAGAGAGATTGCAGAGTATCACTAGTGTTGCTGTGGAAGATTGAGATGGCAGAGAGTTGAGTTTTACAATTGTGTTCTGTATAATACCATATTGTTTATATTTTCCACGGCCTTCCATGTGAATCTTGGCCTCCCTCACCAGACCTATGTGATTGATTTATTTGCTTCTTCATTGAGTGTGGTGCTCAGTCATCTTTAAGATACTGTAGTAAAAGATAGGATGACACAGCCACATGTTATTCAGGATGTAATTTACTCACCTAATATTCTTTCAAGTAAAATTGACTGAGGCATGTGAGAGATTACTGGAAAAAATAAATAAAAAAAGCATTAAGTGTCTCCATAATAATCAACTGAATTGTCTGAAAATGCACAGCTGCAAGCAGTAATACTGCGTAAAAATGTTCTTGTAAAGTACTTGTTGGAGTATTTTATTCTTTCAACTGTAACCATTTCCTGAGGATCTTTGTTTCTGCTGTTGCTGCTAATTGTAATGTGACAAAATAGTATGTGGCTTAGGGGCAAAGTATTAGAAGAGATGTTAGTTTGGTGATCTTGTAGCCATGCAAGTTTTTGAATTCCAGAGATAATCTTTACATGCTATGAAACTGTCCAAGATTTTCAGAAGGATATTACTGAAACTTTAATTGTGAGTCAGTATTTGGATAATATTTGATTACTGTTTTAGCACAGATTGTGAGAAGTCTGTAAAATGTGATATTAATTATATGAATTAAAGAATTATTAAATCTCAGTTTAGTATTTGGTTCAGAGACAAAATTAAGAACTTCTGAGTGAAAAGAAGATGACATTATACATTCTTTCCACCAAAACAAAGAAAGCAGAGGAATATTCATTGCACATTTACACCTCTAAGGTCCCAGGTGTCCTCAGAGAGTTTTGTAAAAGCACTGAAGACCTCAATATAAGGTAAAACTTTATAGTAGTCACTGCAAATAAAATACCAGTGTATCATTAATGTAATTTGACTTTCAAGATCCTTAATTTGGAATACTAAATATTGCAGTATTTCTATAGTATAGAAATCAGTATAATAAATAATATTTCTAAGCAGTATAGAAATAATAGCCTTATGACAAATGCTGAAGGCAAATCAAATTGCTCATGTTGATATTAATATTTGGTATCCAGAAAAATGGGTAAACTGGTTTGTCCCACACATGTTGAATGGGAAAAAATCAAATATGGTAGGTGCCAGGTAATTCATAATGTAAATATTCTACTAACTTTTAATAATACAATTTTGATGTACATGAAGGTAAAAACTAAAACTCACTAGTTTAGATTTCGAAGTACAGGAAACATGCTAATGATAAGCCTGTAGGCAAGTATACATGCATTTATATTTGAGTACCTTGAGATGGATTTAGCCTTGTGGTTTTCAAGCATTATGTACAAAGTTGTCCCTGTCATACTCGTTTTGCTTACCCGTACACAATGGTGCTTTAAGAGCTGGCACCCGTTTCTGACAGCTGTATTTGGAAGATTGAGTCACTGCTCTAGCTTTCTACATGCTTCATAGTTTAAAAAAGGGAGAGACAATATTCAAAACAAACATTTTCAGTATTTATTTTCATCGGTTTTTCTTTCCATAACCTTTTTTTTTGTTTCCCAGCTTTCCCCCCTGCCCCGCTTCAGAATTGTTCCAACCTGGGAGGAAAAGAGACAGTGAAACAAAACGTTCTCCTAATAGTAGCTAGAACAAGTCAAATACATTTTGAAGATTTTTCATGGACTGTATTTATAATTTTGATAGCTCTCTCATTTTCTAGAAACAGTCTGTAGGCTTCAAAATTGTCTGCAAAAACTGTGAAAAGAGAACCAAGTAAACAAACAATCATCATATCCTTAGATCTTGAGGTAGAAATCTCAATTAATAGAATGCATTTTCGATGCCTTTTTTTTTTTTCTAATTTGAAAGCACATGTTTTAATTATCAGTGAAGAAAAAATGGCTAACCATATTTTGTGCTTTGTTAGAGGTATCAAAAGTAACTTGTGCTTACTTTAGAAATTGATAATTTCATTGTAGAAATCTTAATTTTAAAAACTAAAATAGTTCACAAAAGCAGTCTAAATATATCATCTATTAATCCTTTGCTTTTCTGAAATTATTTGGAACTGCACTTCTGAGTAACCATTAAGAGCTTCACATGAGTGATCTGAAGGTCATCTGTATATGAAGGAACAGCTCTTTATGGAAAGGAGGCAGGTAGCACCTCCTGTGCTGCTGCCTTACCAGACAGTAGAGCTATCAAGTCTCCTTCGAACTTGAGAATGAATTCTGAAGTTCAACTCCCAGTCTGTTTCAGATGGGCAGTGGGAAAAATTTAATGTTCTGCCTCTCCCTCTGCTAGCTCTACCCACCGCTTCCCAAACCACTACTCAATAGTGGTGAAGGGTGGAGTTATTTTTTATAGTGATATTCTTTAAACAATTTCAAACTTTAGCAATAAACTTTTCAGCTCTGTATGCAGCTGCCCCTGTTCTTGTCTGACACACTAACCTCCCTGTCTCTCATTTTATTTTTTTGTTTTTGTTGGCTTTTGTTTTGTTTTGGTTGGTTGGTTTTTTTTTCTTTTTTTTTTTTTTCTTTTTTTTTTGTTTTTTTTTTTTTTTTTTTTTTTTTTTTTTTTTTTTTTTTTTTTTTTTTTTTTTTTTTTTTTTTTTTTTTTTTTTTTTTTTTTTTTTTTTGTTTTTGTTTTTGTTTTTGTTTTTGTTTGCCTGTTTCCCAGAGGTTGGTACTCTTCTGTATTTCCTTGTAAATACATTTATGATTGGCTTCTAGATTATTTATGTTCTGCTGAAACTGTAGTATCAGTGTAGGGGATGAGTGCAAGGTTTTGAAATTGGAACCTTGCAGTGGAACTGTGTGTAATACCAAACACATTGAGTCAGTGTTTAATAACACTGCCTAAAAGGTTTTTTTTTTTACTTTAAGAATGGTGGGAACTTCCCCTGCTCAGCTGTGTCCTGGGAAACACACCCTGTTCATTTAGAATAGCCCGGGAGTCACTGATGGGTGAAGGAGAAGCAGTGGTTTCTGTGGAGCAGGACATCCAAGGGTGTAATGGCAATTGAGGTGCAACTGCAAGAAAGTGTGGGTACCTAGTCTAGGTACTTGCAGCAATTGTGAAAGGCAATTCTCTTTATATTCTCCTTCATGCCAGTTAAAGCACCAGCCGTGCAAACTGCATCCACACAGTCAATCCCAAACTATACTGGTATCTGAGTGGATTTGCTGGTTTGTGGGGTTGCCTGGAGAGGTTTGATAGCAGCATCATGTTTGATAGTAGCCCAGTGCTATGCTTGGGAGCTTTGCAAGTCAGTGATATGGCCGTGCTTTAGCTTTACTGTCAGTACACAGGCCACTGTAGTTAAATGTGCCAGAATACAATATTTTTTGTCAGTGCTCCAGATTAGCATGCAGCCAACTTATGTATGTGTATTTGTCTGCAAAAAACTATGTTCCATACTAGGACTTCTCCATTTATATCCTGAATATAAACGCCCATATATGTGTGTTTAAATATTAAATATTAAAAATAAATTAGTACTCTTCAGAGTACTTTGGCTATTTTTTCTCTACCTAGATTGGGAGATTGGTTATTGGACAGAATGGTATTTTATCCACACCTGCTGTTTCATGCATCATCCGAAAGATCAAAGCAGCTGGTGGAATTATTCTGACAGCTAGCCACAGTCCTGGGGGACCTGGAGGAGAATTTGGAGTCAAGTTTGAAGTTGCCAATGGAGGTATGGATTTTTTTAATAACACACTACAGTGTTGCATCTTGATATACTGAATATATGCTGACAAGGATAACTATCTGTCTTTAGCTATGTGTTTTTCACCTACTCTGTTAAAACAATGAAGAACATAGGTGTCTCTTTTCCTTCTTTTCAATAATAGCATTTGTCTGCATGGGTCTGTACAATAAGCATTAAATGCTCAGTGAAGTCTTTGATACATATGTAAGATTTCTATAAAAAAGAAGTTTGCTATCCCATTTTTACAGTATTTTATGTCTGCCAGATCACTGTAACAGTTCTGATCCTTTTATAAAGATACCTATAAGGGAGCTCTGTTTTGTTTATATTTTGTGTTGCTTATCTTGGCATTTACCTTAAAGCATGTAAATTCAGAAGTGCTGTAAGCAGTATAACTCCTTGTCTTGTATGGAAGAAAGCACTTCTTACGTTCACCGAGGAAGTAACTGGTTTTATCCAGGGAGAAAGCTGTACTCTTTTAAGTACTGCAGTCCTACCATTGAATAATGGAACCTGTGTATATAACTGATGTCCTGTTTTCCAAAACTGACAAGCTAATATATGTAGGTATGTTATACATTCAGTATGTTTTATACCACAGATCTGTGTACACCCATAAAACATTATGGTGACAGTTGCTGACACCTTGTATACCTCACAGATAGAGAATTGAAAGTGTTTTTAGAGTCTTTCCTTCCCCATTTTGAAAGTGGGTGAACTTGAGAAGGAGTTTTTCTGGTTTCCTGGTTTAATTGAAAAATGTGCATGGTTAAATGAGTATGATTTTATAAACAGAATAGGCTTGAATCCCAGAGAGATGAAGGGGGCTGTATAAAGGTAGCCAGTGAGAAAGCCCAGGTTACAGCTCACACATACCAGACCCAAAGTGGTAGATGCATTAGCAGTCTGTAAACTTTAAAACACCACATACACCTAAAATCTGTTTGGTAAATGGGAAACAGTTGATGGGGCAGTGCTTTTAGTGTAAAGAGAATTCAGAAAGGCTATTAAGCTTCGTATATGAAACACTCCTCAAACCCAAGTCACAAGGTCCAATTATTTGTGTTAATCTTCAGCTCCATAATGGAATGCAATCAGTATAAGTTGCAGCTGAGAAAATGTGGGCTGGGTATTAGGCAAGGGTTTTGAAGCAAGAGAATGGCTGGGCACAGCAACAAGCTTCCCGGGAAGGTTATCGTTGCTCTGCGTTCTTTCTCAGTCTATTTTGGAGATCCAGGTCAAGCAGATGTGGTTTGTTTCTGTAGCTGTAGAAGAAAACATAGAGTTACACTCCAGGATCTCCTTAGCTGGACCTATTAGTAGACAATATATCTGTCTATCAAGGACAATCTGGAGATAATGAAAGCTGTCCTCACCCTTTGGATGGGTTTGGAGTAGATGAGTATGAAGTAATATTCGAAGACAAATGAAGATTTAAATGACTGTTACTAGTTGTATGGATTTGGACCATCTGGTTCATTGCATCTGAGATGCAACACGCTAATTTACATGGCAAAGCTGCACTGCCTATAGCAGAATTGCTGGATGAATGGGAAATTAGCACTGAAAAAGCCTTCAAAGGTTGGAATAGGAGAGAGAACACATGAAAAAGAATGAAGGAAGTAATTTTTTGAGTGAAAGTAAAGCAGTTTTTCAGGCTTTGAGAGTGAAAGTAATTCACAAGTAAGCTGTGTTTTCTGTTTCTGAATTACATAACTACTCCAGGTTGAAATTAATAATTGTTGAGCAGTTAAGGTATTTTGAATTCCAACAAAGATAAATTTCATTAAGCTATTGGAGGAAAACTACAATACAGTGCCATTGTCAAATGGGTAAAGCTTTTAAAAATGAAAATTTTTTCTAATGAAATAATGTGAAACACCATGCTATCTGACCTTCACAAGTGTGCATTTACAGAAAGTCCTATGAAAGAGCAGAAACTGCTACTGAAGGACAAGCTTTCCTTTAATAGCTATATGGAGTTTCTGTGAAGAGTAAAAAAAGGCAGTCGTTGAGCAATGAACCCAAAGAAAGATGACTATGCGTTTTTTGATTCCCTTATCATTTCTGCTCTTTGATTATGATTGATCAGAATATTCTAGGTGAACCAAAAAGTTGTGAGTTATGCACTGTATTTCCATGTTTTTTTTAAAATGCTGTAAGCCTGTGTTGTAGTGGAAGAACAGACCTTAATTGCTGTAGTACTTTGTGTTTATTCTGTAGTAACTCCAATATATTCAGAAAAATGTTTACTCTTTCACTTACTTTTAAAATAGGGAACTTTCGTTTAAAAGAAATTACCCACCACATTATTTTCTCTTTTAGGACCTGCTCCAGATATGGTTTCAGAAAAAATCTATCAAATCAGCAAAACTTTGGAGGAATATGCAATTTGTCCTGATCTCAGAGTTGATTTGTCACGCCTGGGAAGACAAGAATTTGATCTGGAGAACAAATTCAAACCTTTCCGAGGTAGCAATCTGTGCTTTCGTGTGTGCTGAATACATTGAGTCTAAATATTAGTATTGTTGCACAATTATAACAGATAATTATATAAACAGAACTTGAATTCTTCAAAATGGTTTACTAAAATTTATTACAATAAAAGGCAATATAGAATCATAGAATGATTTGTGTTGGAAGGTACCTTAAAGATGATCTTGTTCCAACTTTGTTTACTCCTGAGGTTCATCTTGCCACAGCCGAGCACGCTCGGACGGCGACAGCGAGTTCCTTGGGATTCGAACTGGCGTCCTCAGAGGAGGCGCCGGCTCCACAGGCGGTGACTTACACCACTTGGCCAACGCCCGCCACCCATTTCAGATTAACATTAAAGAAAAAAACAGCAAACAGAAAAGCAGAAAAGAAACCAATAATGTCAGGTTGTTGAGCAATCCTGGGAGCCCACATGGGTCAGAGCACCAGGGGAAGACCTCGCCTTGTCCTCTCTGCCACCGAATGACACAAACGTGGCACTGCAGCCACGCCTGCAACACGAGCTGGGGCAGGGTCCTTTCCTTAACACAGAGTGCAAAACCCCCACCCCTCCTTCTCTTTGGAAAAGCTTGTAGCCCTTAGTTGCAGTGCTCCAGTCGTGTGACTCATCCCACAATGTTTCTGTGATAGCAAGTAGGTCATAGGTTTCTAATTGGACCACAGTGTCCAACTCCTCTTGTTTGTGTCTGATGCTGTGTGCATTTATAGGTAAGTGCTGTGTTTGTTTTGCGTGTAGGGAATCTGAATTACAGACTGCCTGCAAGCCCACCTCATGGCTACTGTCCAGAGGAATTTGGGAGGGCTTGCAGCTTTTTTCTCAATCAACAGGTGCAGATAACTGCCTGTTCCAAGGCTGCGGACCATTCCTTTGAAATAGGCAAAGGCCTTCTTTTCTTGGTAACTGCTTCATGGATTGTTCACAGAATTGTTCACATTTTTCTGCATTTCTCAACACAGACTTCAGATGCATCAGGCCTCAGCTTTTAGCCAAGTACCTTTGCCAAATTTATGTGCTTGTGCTTATGCTTGCTAGTAGTTCAACCCCAAATACAAACCTTTCAGGACTAGGAATGGTTCACTTGTGGAAGTCTAATTGACAAAAGAGTTTGTGAGAGTCACAGTTTATTCATTCTTTGTTCACGTTTTCTGAAAGGTTGTGGGATGTGTCAGGCACTATACATCCAGTGAATCCAAATGTAAAGGAAGTGCTGAAGCACATGGTTAATTTTAAGCATGTGAATACCTTTATGCGTATGCTGGATTTAAAATGATCTCACTTTGCTATTTCCTCAAAGGAGTTGAAAACAAAGGAAGGGGTCCTGATACACATTTAGAGTTTTGTATATATGTTACTTATTTCAAATACTGTAAAACTGTGTGTGGCCTCAAAAATGTTTGCTTATTTCTGATGCCCAAGAATTAAAACCTGTTTATTTTCCATAGAAACTTTATATTTTGAGACAATTTGCATTTTGAGAAATATCATTTTTCATGGAAAAAAACCCCTTAAATTATGTTTTGGCTGGGGAATTTTTGTTACTATTTTATTGCAAAGAACATGTTTGGCTTCTTCAGGTAAACAAAAAGCAAAGGAAGTTCAGCTCCAGCACCCCTCTGGAATTATAAAACTGCTGCAGTTTTAATTTATTTTTTTTTCCCCCAGCTTTTTAATATCTTCAAATTTTATCTTTAGAAATGAAAATGAGACACCCTTCCCAAACACATGTAGTATAAAAGTGCATACAAATAGTTGCAATTTTTCTGTATGTTTTTCTAAGAACGAATCATTTCCCAATCCTGTCTTCCAAGAATACCTCAACCTGAGACAGTACAGCTACCTGGGAACTCTCCTGAAGTAATGTAATTGGCCTATAAGTGCATGAATAAGTATAGTTTACACAGATGTGAATGCAGACTGAAAGTGCAGAAAGACTGAAAGCAATTTAAAAACCAGTTTAAGGTACTATCTGATGTATTAAAGCTTGTGCTATTTAATTTGTATGAACTAATTCCTGAGAATCAAGGTTATAGAGGTGTTGCAACAACATGAGACTAAACCAGTTGGGTTTGAGAGGAGCTAAAATAATTCTGAGACTTTAATCTTACATAACTTTATCTTAATGTGTGTGAGCAGACACATTTGTTCATATGTAAAAAGCTTAGAGCTTAGTAAAATACTGCTAGGAGCAGGACATAGAAAATATGCAATAATGTCATCTTACTGAAGACTTGAAACTTTAAAATATACCACAGATTTGATTAATTTTCAAGTAGATTTTATGGATTGTTTTATAGCCTTCAGAGTATTTTTTTCTATTTCTTGATTTTCGCGTATTGTCACACTCTATTCTAAGTTTTTTTCTCAGGCTCAAACAATGTCCATGTCTATGTTACTCTAAAGAACAGCATTAGGGCAAGGTCAGTGTTTCTTAGCAAAATTGGATGACATTTGAAGGAATAATTTAACTTGTAGTTAAAATATATCAAGATACTTATTTAACCAGATGAAAAGACATTTGAATAAGATATTTTTAATTTAATCAGAAGTAATTCATTCCAACATGACTGAGAAGTATGGCTTCTGACAGTTCTTTGGTAACTGCTTTCTTTGTGATGGACTTATTTTCACTAATACATTTTAGTTTAATATTTTACATCCAAAAGAACTAGAAAAATTCAAATTATCAAGGCTTTAACAAAAAACAGATCTTGTATCTATCTGAGCCTTACTTTCCTAAATACAATGCAAAAGTATAATGGTAGGTGGACAGCAAACTGGACACGTTTCCTTGGTGCCAGAATTTAGAATAGGCTGTATGTCTCTCTTGATGGAATGATGCAGATAGATGCTACTGTCAGAAAAATAGAATGTCTGGTGTCAATTTGTCCTCTCAGAATAAACCTATTTATCTTGCAAAGTTTTTCAGCAGTTTAGTAATTTTAGAAGATTTTACTTTTGATATTTTAGAAGAGTTTACTTTGATACAATGTACTTTAATTTCTGTTCTCAGTGAAATAAGAACTGTCAACTTACATTATCTCTGCAGTTTTTTAGCAGGCAGATCTGTTGATCTTTTCAAGTCTTAATGGTAGCCACACTGAAGGCAGTGGGAGTCTTTGACTTTGCCTCTATGGGCTTCAGAGTAAATCCATATTATGTAGAGGTTATGTGCTCTGACTTGAGTTGCATGAGTTGGGGAAGTATGCTGGAAGAGGTATTTTGCCATGTGTATTTACCCAACTGTAGTCACTTTTCTTCTGTGTGTTTTTTTTCTAGTGGAAATTGTGGATTCTGTGGAAATCTACCTCAATCTTCTTCGAAGCATTTTTGACTTCAATGCGATCAGAAATTTGCTGACCGGACCCAACCAGATTAAAATAAGGATTGATGCCATGAATGGAGGTATGAGCTTAAGTTGCTATCAGAACAGAATTGTAGGTATGCTGAAATAATTTCCCAGTAAAAATGGAACACTGCAATGGTTTCCCTATAATAGTACAGCAGATAAAAGTCAGATTTCTATGTAATGTTAAGGGTACTAAGAAAGGATTGGAACATTACCAGCAAAGACAGTCTTAAAAATGGATTAGTTCCCTTACTAGACAAAGGGGTTTATCTTGCTTCATAAATAAGCGAAGGCATATGTGTCCAATTAAAGTTCTCCTTCTGCATTTGAAAGCAAACAATATGAGGTAATCTTGCCATGAGAGGGGGATGAAGTATGTTGCAGTATCCAATGACCAAGGAGCCTTTACTAAGAGCAAATTCTAAATGTTATAAAACCAGTTAAGTCTGAATCAATTGCACCCAGGAGTCCTTAAGGAGTTGGCTGAGACCTCTGTCTCACTAATATTGAAGGTGAACTAATTTCAATGTACTGCAGACAAGTTGAAAGTGTCACAGAAAGCAGCAAGGGTACCAGTATTAAAAAAAAAAAAAAAAAGCTGTGTCACTTGGGGAAACACAGATCTGTATGAGATCTATTTTAGGCTATATTATGAAAATATAAGTAAAGATTTCTACAGATAGTGAGTTGAAGGACAGGAATGTAAGTAAGAATGTTCAACATTATGCTATGGAAAGCAAATTCCGTCAAACACGTCATATTTCATTCTTTAATGGGATTACAAAAATCAATCAGTAAAGGCAGCTGGATAGACTTTGAAAACATCTGTAAAGCATTTTAGTCATAGCCTCTAGTATAGTGTGATAGTCTTCAAAATATCATAGTGTGTTCACAGACTATGGCCAAGAATTATAGTCTGTGTCCAATCAGTGTGAACACACAGTTTTGCAAGACTTTGCAAAAGGGCAAATGGTGTCCTTGAACACTGCAGAGGGAGCAATAAGGAAGGCACTGCCTCCTGTCATGTACAGTACTGGAGAGAATGTTAGCCAAATATTTTGTAGAGCTCTACTGTCCAGGTTTGTTACTGAGTGTTAAAAATTTTTGCCTCTCTTCAAAAAGATGCATAGTGTAGCTTATGACCTTTTATCTTGGTGCAGAGGTATCCATACTATAACATAAAGTACACATAGATTGAGTCTATACAAGAATATTCCTTTGTACAACAAAGAAAGTTGTTGGCTTTTTCTTCTGCAGAAAAATTATTTTTCAGTCTGCTGTTCTCCAAAATACCCAAAGAATCAATAGAGAGAGAAGTTGAGTCCAGACAAATTCATATTGAAACATTGCTCACATATTTGTGAGTAGTGGTGAATAATCACTGATGCTATCTATCAAAGGTAGTTTGGGGTTTCCCCTTCTCTTGAAGGCATCTGATCAAAAGATTTTCTGAATGAGATGCATTAGCCGGAAGTGAGTCAGTAGCCACAGTATAGTGAACATTAGAAAGGACCACATTTATATATTTACAAACTGTCTTCTGAAATTTAATGTAGCTCTGTGCCTCTGCAGTATGTTTCTATGCCTATAGCATCAGAATTTTAACACTGGCATAAAAAAGAGTAATTTGTCAGGAGTCTATTTTTGATAAGAACCTGAATCATGGTATTGTTTACAGAGTTAACATCTAAATTTTCTTGAACACAAGTTTCTCACATGGTTTTGCCTTGTGTCACAGTTGCACCAGTTGGCAAGGTCTGGGAGTAAGGCAGAAGAAAGAGACAGCATGAGAGGAAGACCAGTTACTCAAGTATTTTTTTACCTCTGTGGGTCCTGCTCACACCTGCCTCACAGGTGCAGAGTGCTCAGTTAGTTACTGATTAGGTGCCAAATGCATATGATAATTATGATATATAATAGCATGTACTGGTGTCTTAGTTGGCTATGTTTTTAACAAAAAAAAAAAGTATTTTGGAGTTAGTTTTGAAAAAGTTTTTATGTATTATCTACAAAATGTAGTAAAGGTCTTTGATGGCCAAATCTGTTGCAATTTTCACATGAATTGGAGTGTTAAGGTAGATGTATTTCCCATTTGCATTCCCCTACTGTTTACTTTCCTTGCTATTACATGTTAAACTGTTGGTTTTACTCTAGTGAGAAAACAACCTTTATGCACATGATAATTTCCTTATTTAGTAATGAAAAAATAAAAAAGGCGTCTTTTCCCATTCAGTGATTACTTTTTCGCTTCCAGTAGTGGAGAGTGGTGTTTTTCATAGTGAATTGCAGATCATTTACTGGAAGGACAATCACATAATTCTCTGTGAAATAATAGTTTGGGTTTTGTTGCTGGAACAAATGTATAGAATTGCTATGTAAAGTTTGTTTTGTATCAGCGCTCCATAGTGCTGTGAAAAATTTGAATGTCAAGCATACGGTTTTGTGATTGCATGGAAGATTTCTGTTTTTTGTAGTTATGGGACCTTATGTGAGAAGAATCTTGTGTGATGAGTTGGGAGCTCCTGCAAATTCTGCCATAAATTGTATTCCTCTGGAGGATTTTGGTGGACAACCTCCTGATCCAAATTTAACATATGCAACTGCCTTGCTGGAGGCTATGAAAGGTGGCGAGTATGGATTTGGAGCAGCTTTTGATGCTGATGGAGTAAGTATTTGATCTGTCTTGAGGTTTCACATCTGGGATCAGATATGGGACATATAATTATTTTTTTGCTAACTGATTAAAGCTGAAAGCAGTATTACTTTCAGGTACAGATGGCAGCATTTGCAGCCCATCAATCAGACACATATGTTGCAGTTTTTCTCTGCAGATGACTGTAAATCAAGCAAGATTTGAAGGCAGAATGAGAATTATTTAAATGTCAGTCTGGTTTTGTCTTGTTCTGGTGTAACACTCATTCCCTGGTTAGAAAGAGACAGCATGTATAGATAATATGGGCTTGTCACAGTAAGTAGTAACATTGAGTCCCTTTTGCTTAGCATCATAAATTAAGGGATTTTTGGCTAAATAAAGCACTTAATCATAACATCTGTTTATGTTAATTTTTAATGTGATATTAACTGCATTATAAACAGTGAAGTATTACAGAAACATTTTGCCTTAACAGGATGGGGGAAAGTTGAAAAGGTTCTGAAGAACAGAAGCTGTTTTCTGTTTTCAGTAAACACAAAACACGCTCCTAGTCACCTTAAAGTACATGTCATTGTCAAAAAGGGTCTCCTCCACCACCTTTCCCTTGGCAGGAACAAAGCTACTGAGGTGACATGTAGGCATGTCACAGGAGCTAGAGACTGATCTGGAGCTTTGATTTGCAAGGCAAGCGGGAGGGTTGGTGTGATAGTGAGGTTATAAACCTTCCAGGATGATGGCAGTGAATTATTCTGCCTAAAGAGGGATGTGAGTGACCCAAAACATGTTCTCTTTTTTCTCTCCCTGCAGTAGATCTAGTAAAAGAAATTGCAGTTTCACAATACATGGAATTTAAGATGCTTTTTTGAATATCTTTTCTTCTCCAGGACCGCTACATGATCCTTGGCCAAAACGGTTTCTTTGTGAATGCATCGGATTCACTGGCTATAATTGCTGCCAATCTGTCTTGCATTCCATACTTTTGTCAGATGGGTGTCCGAGGATTTGGCCGGAGCATGCCTACCAGCACAGCCCTGGACAAGTAAGATGCCACATTTATTTGTATCAGCTTGGTCATTACTTTAGTTTTCTCTATTTTTTATTACATAGTAATTCCAACATTGTGAAGTCTTTTGATAGGAGCTTCTAATTTTCACAATCTTTGCATGCTTTATATTTTAACTAATTTTGATGACTGATTTTACTTAGACTAATTTTTCCCATCTGCATGAAAAGAGTTTAATTCAGTCTGGAAAACAAATAAGCAGGTTAAATCTAATGTACAGACATTTGACTGGTAATCCTTTTCCAAAACACTGGACTCTTTTTATTAGTAAATAATAGTTTACAGCCTTATCTGGCAGCCCTTATGAAAGTCATAGAAGTGTAAAACAGATAAAGTACTAATTCAGTACTAAACAAGTATTAAAAAACCCTAGAACTTTTCTCTCATTATAAGCTGTTGAAATACATAATCTGTTACAATACAAAATGTCCTAGAAGCAACTGCAGGCAGTCATGAAATCCATTCCCAGTTTCAAGGTAGATTAAAAGTATATCTAAAGCTCTTTCTGACAAGTCCAGTCTACTTTTCAAAGATTTGCTGGATGAGGATCTTGTGTTAACAGCTGAACTTTGAACAGGTCTCATCCAGGCCTAAATTTTCTGTAAATATCTGGATAAGATGATTAAGTTAAGTATAATTGCCATATAGATTCTGTGTGGAAAAAGCAGTCCCTAAGTCCATTGTGTCATAGTGTACATCTGGTTGCATAGCTTTATTAATACACAAGTGATGTGCTGCACCCATTAAATGTGTCTAATCATAAAACAGTAAAGTGAAATGTAGCTTGCATGAGAAGGTGGATTCCTCTCTCTACAGTTTGCCTATTCAGGAAATTTTGAAAAGTTACTAAATTCAGAGTTTTCAGCATCCTCTAGTACTTGACAGAGTCTTCAGGAAAATATTACTTACTCGTGGATAGGTCATCTAGTTTAAGAAAATACTCTTAGGTCAGTTTATGATGTATTTTGTTTGTGCTGTTGAGACATCCAAAAATCTAATTGGTTAAGTGTTAAAGATACCACTATATTGAAATATGATATAAAATAAATAGAATTTATTTTTTATATAAACACCAGCTTATCTTCATTCCTTCATTCAAGCTTCAAGAAACAGTGACATTTAGATATGTTTGTCTGTCTTCTTGTCATGAAGTTTGATAAATATGTCAGAAAGCATGAACTCAAGTCCCCTTCAATAACGCTGTGACTGAATTATGTTCTTTACAATGTTTACTTGACCTTTTGGCGCAAAGATTGTCTCATGGTGATTACTGCCTTATTTAGTTTTGTGCTGTTAAGCCTGATTATTAAATAAAACTGAGCAATTGATAATAATGAAGGGACATAAATATTTTCCCATGCATACTTGCAAATATTTATCATTACAAAGTTTGCAGTCTATATCCAGAACGTGTGATTTTTTTTAATTTATTTTTTTTCCATTTCATTTTGTGGTTGTCTTTGTTTTCTTGAAGCCTTAAAAGTTGCATGTTGTCAGAACTACTCCAACAGATCCACATCATTCTTATGCCAAGGACCCTTGAGCTGGACTCAGTAGTCCAACAGGGGTCTCGAGGGTCATGTAGGGGGGCAGAATCACCTCCTTTGACATGCTGGCCACCCTTCTTATATTGCAGCTCAGCATGCAGTTAGTTTTCTTGGCTGCAAGTGCATATTGTTGGGCCATGTTGAGGTTCTTGTCAACCAACATTCCCAAGTCCTTCTTCACAGGGCTGCTCTCAAACAGTTCTCTGCCCAGCCTATGTTTGTGTTTGGGGTTACCCTGATGTTCGTGCAGGACCGTGCCCTTGGCTTTGTTGAACTTCAAGGGGTTTGCTTGGGCCCATCTTTCCAGTCTGTAAAGGTTCCTCAGGATGCCATCCTTTCCCTCCAACATGTAGACCACACCACACAACTTGGTGTTGTTGGTTAACTTGCTGAGGGTACACTCAGTCCCACCGTTCATGTTGCCAACAAAGCTGTTAAATAGCACCAATCCCAACACCGATCCCCAAGGAATGCCACTCGTCACTGTCTCCACTTCAGCATTGAGCTGTTGGCAATTCTTTGAGTAAGACCATCCAGATATTTCCTTAACTACTGAGTGGTCCCTTTCTCAATCCATGTCGTTCGAATTTAGAGATAAGATGTTGTGCAGGACAGAACTCTTCCCTTACCTACTAACACTGTAACACTATCGTAGAACGCCTCCAGATTTGTCATGCACAACTTGCCTTTAGTGAAGCCATACTGGCTGTCACCAATCACTTCCTTACTTTCTGTGTACTTTCGCTTAGTTTCCAGCAGGATCTGCTCCACAGTCTTGCAAGGCACTGAGGCTTTATTCACTGTCTTATAGTTCACCTGATCTTCCTTTTTTACTTTTTTAAAAATGAGAGTTGTTTCCCTTTTCCCAGTCATTGGGAACTTCACGGACTGCCATGTTTTCTTAGATATGATAGAAAGCAGCTTAGCAAGTTCCTTCACCACTTCCCTCAAGACCCACGGATGCATCTCCTGAGGTCCAGTGGACCTGTATACCTTCAGGTTCCTTAAGTGGTCTCGAACCTGATCTTCTACAACAGGCAGTTCTTCATTCTCCAAGTCCTTGCCTTTGCATTCTGCAGCTCAGTCAGTGTGGCTGGAGCACTTGCTGGTGAAGACTGAGGACTATGTCCTGGGTAACCAGATTTCCTGTTTCTTTCTGGAGAGAGTCTGCACTTTTCCTAATCTTCCTTCTATCACTGACATACCTATAGAACTTTTGTTGTTGTCCTTGACATCTCTGGCCAGATTTAATTCGGTCGGGGCTTTAGCTTTCCTAATTGTATCCCTGACTACTCAGACAATTCCTCTGTATTCTTCTCAGGCTACCTGTCCCTGCTTCCACCTTCTGTAGGCTTCCTTCCTGTGTTTATGTTTGTTCAGGAGCTCCTTGTTCATCCACACAGGCCTCCTGGTGTTTTGACTTGACTTCCTCTTTGTTGGGATGCATGTCTCTTGAGCTTGGAGGAGGTGACCCTTGAATATTAACCAGGTTTCTTGGGCCCTTCTCTCCTCCAGGACATTATCCCCTGGTACTCTATCAAACAGATCCTTGAAGAAACTGAAGCGTGCTCTCCTGAGGTCCAGGGTAGTGAGCTTGCCATGTGCTCTGCTCACTGCTCGGACGATCATGTGTTCCACCATTTGATAGCCACTGCAACCCAGGCTGTCCTTGAACTTTGTGTTCAGCCCTTCTTTGTTGGTGAGACCAAGGTCCAGCATAGCAGCTCTCCTCATTGGTTCCTCTCTTATTTGGAGAAGAAAGCTTTCATCAGTGCACTCCAGGATCCTACTGAGTTGCTCATGCCCTGCTGTTGTTGTCTCGTCAACAGATATCAGGGTGATTGAAGCTCTCCATGAGCACCAGGGCTTGTGAATGTGAGGCTCCTCCTATCCATCTGTAGCAGGCTTCATCCATTTAATCTTCTTAGTTGAACTGTAGCAGACACCCACTATAATGTCTCCTGTCCCTGCCCTCCCTTGAATCCTGACCCGTAAGCTCTCACTCAGCACCTCATCCTTCTCTCGGTAGGGCTGTATGTTGGTTGGCTACATGGGTTGGAGCACAGGAAGAAGTATCATAGTCTCCTTCCTTGAAGGTTCGCTGCATGAATTGTTGAGCCATTGTGTCTTCCAGAGTTCCCAGTGAAGTCAACCATAAGAAACTGATGAAATTCAGGAAAGATGATTTTTCTCTAAGATACAATTTTTCAGTAAAATTGTAGAATATAATTGTCTAAAATCCATTATAGTGCTTGAAGGAGAAGCTGACAAGGGGTTGATTCTTGGTATAGGTTTCATGTTGAAGTGAATTCCAATTCCACGAGTCTATAAATGTAAGGGAAAGTTCCACTAGTGTCAGTGAAATCTTATAGTAGGACAGTGGTGTAAAAGAATATGCATAAGACATTTATGATTCTTTTCCCATGGACTAAATATCCAACTTGTGAGAAAAAGAAAAAAACCTTTGGGAAAGACAAGAATATTCCCAATATAGTGAGGCAAAAAGAATTAGCACACCACTATAATGTTTAGAATTAAAATTCTAAAACCTCAATCTGTACTTTTACTGTACGAAGGGAAAACCTTTCTCTTAGAAAACATGATGTTTGATAGCAGACAACATATTGTTTAGTGTTAGGGACAGCATCTTCTCTGTATTTGGACCTACATGTCTCACCTCCAGTATAATAAGGTTGCTGTGACATATTTTGTGCTCTGAGTAGAACATTCAAAAAACATAGCTTAATCCTGCAGTAGGTTTCAGATTACTGCTTACAAGGGTATGCTTTAACTCTATTGTTTATTTGTTTCTTGATCCCTTCTATTCCTTTCTAATGGACTGGTCCTACATGCACCAGGAACAATGGTCACAGACCTGTTTTGTCTATCTATGTATAAAATTCATAATTCAAGCTCACACACTGGAAAGAAAACAGTGAAAAAAAGATACCAAAATCTGTGCTATGACTATTAATTCTGGCAGAAAAGAATAAAAAAAACATTGTATTGTGGAGGCTGGAAATGATTCCTGGGTATCATCTAGTGCAACACCTTGGTTCAAAGCAGAGCCAGCTAGAGTGGGTTGCTAAGAGCCATGTCCATGTGGGTTTTGAGCACCTCCAAGGACAGAGACTCCACAGTCTTTCTGGGTGACTTTTGCCGGTATTTCATCACTCTCATAGCAGAAAAGCTTTTTCATAAGTAGAAACAAAATTTCCTGCATTTCATTTGTGCCCATTGTGTCTCATCCTGTTACTGGGTACTGTTAGAAAAATCTGTTTCTTTGTTACTTCCCCAACCCACACATTGGGTATTTATGCACATTGGCAAGATTTTCCCACCGTTAACCTTCTTGCTTTGAGATGAGCAATCCCGTCTTTCTCAGCCTTTCCTGGCATGGTCCAATCCCTTAGTTAACTCTGTGGCCCTTTTCCAGAACTGCTTCAGTAGGCCCAGAACTGGACTCTAATTCCCACTTTGTCTTACCAGTGCTGAGTAGTGAGGAAGTTTCTATTCCTTACAGCTGTTGGCAGTGCACTTCTAGTGTTATCTAGTATGTTGTCGGCCTTCTTTACCCTAAGGGCTTATTTCTGGTTTAAGGTCAACTCACTGTCCATCAGGACATCAGGTCCTTCTCTGAGGAGCTGCTGTCCTGCTGTTTGGCCCCCAATATGTGCTGGTGTCAGGAGTTACTCCTCTCCATATGTAGGGTTTGGTAGCCTTGCCCTGTATTGACTTTTGTGAGGTTCCTGTTTATCAGTTTTTTCAGCCAGTTGAGGTCCACCTGAACGTCAGCACAATTTTCTGGTATATTAGTCCTTCCAGTGTTGTATCATCTGTAACACTGATAAGAGTGTACTCTGCCCTATTGTCCAGGTCATTAGTGAAGGTGTTAAACAGTGCTGGTCACAGTATTGTTTCATAGGGGGAACATCTGATGACTGACCTCCAGTTGGATTTCACACTGCTAATCACAACTATTTGAGCCATGAAACTCAGCCATTTTTCAGTCCACCTTACTGTTGTGTCAAGCTTTTTATGTTTCATAATTTTGTCTGTGAGGATGTAGTGGGAGAGACAGTTGAAAGCCTTGCAAAAGTCAAGATACATAATATGTACTGCTCTCTCCTTATTCTCTGAGCCAATTAACTCATTGTAGAAGACTACTGTGTTGGTCACTTGTGATTTTATCTTCATGAATCCATACTGACCCCTCCTGGAGGATTTTCTTGTCCTCCCTGACTTTGAAAATGACTGTTTGCTTCATCACTGAGGATTAAGGTGAGACTGACTGGTTTAGAATTCTTTAGGTTTTTTTTCTTGACCCTTGGTAGTAGAAATTTCTGTCAGCATCTAAGACCTCATGTCCTTGTTGTATGTTTGGTTTGTTTAAATGTTCCCCAAGGTATTTCTCCTCTTCTGAGGGTAAGTCTTCTGTGCTTAAAATTTTCAGTCATCAGTCACCTCACTTTTGTCTTTAGAAAAAGCCTCATGTGTTATGCAGTGCTAGTTATAGTAGAAAGTATAAATTATTAAGGTGAGTGAAAAAAGATATCTAACTGTGAAAACATGTGGGTATTGGTCAAAATGGACTTAATAAAATAAATCCTAATGAATTTCCAAATAGTTATTTTAATGAAATAAGCTAAAAGATTTGAGTGAAATTTTACACATTGTCATTGGATGCTAACTGTCATCTATCCTGTTTGCATAACTTCCGAAAACTGCTTGGCTTTTGCCTTCTTTGCAGCTATTAAATATTTGGACCAGTGTGGCCTCTCCACTAGATGCATTTTCTGTCAGAAAATATCCCCTGGCTCTACCAGTGTTCTCTCCAAGGGTTGCAGGGTAATCTCTGCCCCAACACCTGGAACCTTTTTCCCTTCTCTTCCCTCCTCTCTGGCCTTGACATTCACAAGGTTGTTTCTTCCACAATCCCTACTGCTAGACACCTTTTTGCCCTTTCAAAGTATGTTTTCGTAGAAGGGCCACCAGTTTGGTTGCTAGGCTCATTCGTGCCCAACAACAGCAGCTGGGTCTGTTGAAGCTGAGTGGAATTGGCTGTGCCTGGGATGAGGCAGCTGGGGCCTCTTCTCATAGTTGCTGCTCCTGCAGCCGCTGACTAACAGATCCTCCCATGTAGACCAACTACAACACCTAAACCAAATCCCTTAAATACTGAAATATTTCTCTCCTCTCTGGCATTCATTCAAATTAGTATTTATTCAATTTGAGTTAATAGATGGATAACAGATCTTTTATTCAGAGATTAAGTGCTAAGTTTTGTTCTTATTCATACCAGTCTATACCCATGGATTTCTTAGACAAATCCCACCCACCTTGGTAGATTTAATCTTAAGTATGACAGCTTGAGTTAGTCATAATTTGGCCTTTAATGCATGTTTAGTACCATTCAGTTCCATGGAAATAAATGTTTAAAAGTACATTGTAAAATCTATTCTGTTAGAGAATTAGAAGAAATAAATAAAGGAAAAGGACTTTCAGGCCAACCATTATCTACATCATATAATAGTATGGACAAGAATAAGAGCAACATCTGATTAACAAGGAAGGGAAAGCATACTTAGTAAACAGAGCACTTAAAAAAATTCTGTTCTGCTGTTGAATGCTTATATTTCTTATTTTCTGTATTGTGTTCTAATACTAGAAATAGAGAAATTGTGTTAAAATAAAGATGATTGGAAAGGACACAGCAATATTCATAATAGTAGGTGCAGTAGGATAGCAGAAATAGTACCTGGAAAATGAGAAGATTGTATTTTACTTATTTCTCTTCCTGAAGAAGTTAGGAAATTCTAACTTTAAGCTCATCTAACTAGGATTAAATAATACAGTAGAGTAGGGAAACAGACATAATGGTGGCCAAATGCATCTTATATGTGAACATACCTTTGTGGTTTTTTGCATGAGAAAAAGCTGAATTCTGATAGAAGTGCTTAATTGTATTTGATGTCATTACCATGTCTCTGGGAAAACAGTTCTTTGGTCATCAGAACCCCACAGTTATCTCAACTGTCTCCTTTGGCCTGCTTCTGAACCTTAGTAATAAGAGTAGCTCTCACATGGAAGAATTGGACCAATTCCTGCCCACCTCACTACTCTCTTCTGAGGTCATGGACATCTCTCCTGAAGTATATGCTAGAGAGCAGATTAAAACTACCTCACCTTACAGTGTGTCCATAGTGTGTGGCCACGGTCTATTACTGAACTATAATGTTTCCTTAGCTATATTAAAGAAAAAAAATTCATACACAGTAATTTAAGGAAAAGATTTAGAAAATCTGATCCCTTTTCACTTGTGTGTATGATGATGTGTTGTGTGCTAGTTTTTCACAGTGTGTGATTGAACTTAAACAGTATTAATCCAAAGGACTCTAAATGTTGCTTAGTAATGCAGCATTAACAAATGAAGCAGTGGATTACCAGAGAATTCACTCAACATATTTAACATTTGCATGTGTTTGCTTGAAGTGACTGTTGGAATATACCAGTAGGTACTGTAGGGAGAACATAACACTTGACAGGAAACATCTGCTATAATATGCTCCAAGATCAACAGGATTGTGGCAGTATGTCTCCAGACTTCAATTCTCTGAAGATATGTAACCTTAGGCTGGTGTTCTTTTTCTTGTGGGGAATGTGAACCTGTGTATCCTGTTAAAAAAATTATTCTTGTTTTATATCCTTGTATTCTGATTTATCTGATGCCTGCATAACAGGAAAGAAAATGAAATACTGAGATGTTGGGTAGCAGTCTACAAAATGAGAATCACAAGTGTGAATAAAAATTGTTTCTGTAGGAAATGTGAAGCTCTGTTTGTGTGTAAAATAGCAGTCATGATGGTACTGGAGGAGGGGGTTTTGGAGAGAATACTGCTGAAACTAGCATCATCTGCTATCTTGCTTCTACAGCCAGGTAGTTTCAATGGCATATAGGTGTTTTCATTACACTTAGCTTGGGTAAAGCTAAGGACCTTACTGTGCAGAACCCTGCCATGTTACACCTGGGAGCCCATCTTTTAATGCAACTTTGACAAGTCAGTGTTCCGTCTGCTGATTGTGTGTTTATTCTGGAGTCATCTAAAGTCAGGTTTTAAAGGGGTCTGCAGTGACAGTGAGTGTTCTGACTTGTGTAAGAAAACATCTTGATGCAATGAAGGGTAGAGATGCTATGAGCTCTAAACAATCTGTCCTGGAAGGAGGAGGACAGGAAGGAGGCTGACCCTGGTAGTAATAAACATTTTGTCTGAAGATTCCTGGTAACTATGTTTAAATCATAGAAGAAATTAGGTTGGAAAAGACCCAAAAGATCAAGTCCAATCCCTTCTTCCAATCTTCTTGTTATTTGTCCTCTTCTCTCCTACTCCTTTCCCCCACTTCCTTCCTTATCTCCCTCTTTTTCTTCCAGCTTTTATTTCTTCTATTCTTTTGCTAAACACTTTCTTCTATTTTTATCCATCCTTGTTCTCTTTCTTGTCTTTCACATTTCCATATTCTTCCCCTGTTCCTCTTTTCTCATTTCCTTGCCATCCAATTTCTCCTCCTTTTCTTCATATATACCTCTGGCTATGAAGACTAGCACACAGCATTCCGCTTGTGCCTTTGTGATTATTTCCTTGAATTATTACTGTGTTAGAAAGCCTGCATGGATTTTTTTTTTGTCTGTCTTTTCCTGTGCATTTCTTCTGTATTGTTGATCATCTGAAGAAGTTTGTGCCAGATGCAGGATAGGCACTGTGAATTTCTTTTTTCTCTGCATGAATGTCCTCTACTGTTGAGTTGTAAGGGTTTTTTCCAACATAAAGACTTCTCCAAGTTATAAATACCTCTTTGTACATGGTTGATAATGCATTTGCTCTGTGACTTCAATTTGTTCAAGTTATGCCAGTTGTGACCTCACTCTTATCTTTCTTCAGTAGGATAATTCAGTCTCACTCTTCCTTATCTGAAATAGGCTTGCTGTTAATTTTTTAAGACACCTCTGTCAAACTGAATCCATGTCACATACAAGCAGTTTTTAAATTAGATACAGCAGAAGGATGGTTTATGTTCCGGAATACTGCAGGACTATTGCATAAAACCTTAATGAATGTAGTTTAACATGTTTGAAGCATAATATAAAGCTGTGGAGCACTGTGATGGGAAATTGATTCAAGATTTGTAATGTTTAAAATAACAGTGCAATAGTAAAAGTATCTGTATGTGTCCTCTGTATACTTGTAAATCTAGTGGGGGTATATATATGTATACACTTGTATATATAGTAAAGAGTGGTAGTTTTTTTCTGTATCAGCTTTCAAATATGTTCTAAATGTTGTATTACACAGATATGACTTGTTAGAGAAGACTTATGGAGGAAAAAACAACTATCATTGCAAGGCATGAATGTTCTTTGTCTAGCAGTGCCTCTTAGTTTTATTTCTACAGTGTGCTTGTACCTAACTGCTATCCTTTCATGCCCTAATGTTTTTTAAGCAGTGAAAGTGATTTATCATTGAAAATATTTTCAAGGATATCTTTAAGGAGTTGCCTTAGTCTTTGTTTCCTTTGCTGCTGAATTTAGTATGCCTTAATATTGTTGTTGTTGTTGTTGGCTAGACTTCATGAATGAAGATTTTGGGATAAGCCTGTGCAGTGGATGTTTTAGGTGAGGCACAGTGTGCACGGAATTGGCCCCACCCCCTTTACTCCTGAGGCTTATCTGCCATGGCCGAGCACGCTCGGATGGTGACAGCAAGTTCCTCGGGATTTGAACCGGTGTCCCCAGAGGAGGAGCCGGCTTCAGAGGTGGCAGCTTATACCACTAGGCCAACGCCCCACTATGCCTTAATATAGTGTGGTGTATTTGACTGTTGCAGGCCCACCATCTGCATGACTATCCAGTGTTCCATTATCCTAGCCTGCACTGATGGAAACATGCTACAGTCATGACAGGCTGGATTTTTATGTATATGAAATAAATGTTTATTCTTGACACTTCTCAGGACCCTGAAATACTTTTTCAGTGAAAGATGAGAATTAACATACCTCATTGTATTGCATACTCCTGTGCCTTCTATGGGAGAATTAATCCTGTGTCCTTCAGTGGCTGCTCATGAAGAAAAGGACAGGGAACATATTAGCGTCTGTAACACTGTGGCCCTCGAGCTGCAGGCTCATGGGCTCAGCNGAGACAGTGTCAAGATGATAAGCCACAGATTTGTTGTCAAGAGATGCTTTTATTAATAATTTAGGGTAGAAAATAAGGTAACTTGGCTGAAGTGAAAAAAGGCACCACAAAAGCTAGGCAAAATGTTCCCCCACAATACTGATTGAGCACATACTAATCCATAACACTTCAGTTAAAATCTGATCCCTCCACAACACTTAAGTCAGAATCCAGCCTCTCCAGCTCCAAACCACATAAATCATCAAGAAAGGAGAAAAGAAAGAGTAGCAGAGGGAGCAAGAAGAGAGAAGCAGAAAGAGGGAAAGACAGATTATACAGGTGCCACTGGAACCCTGTGGCAGACCAGCTCTCACATGTCCAGATGACAGGGCTGTGACATGTGGCAAGCATGTGCCTTTGGTTTTATCTGCTTTGGTCCCTGTGGCCACCCTCCAGCTGGACTCTCTGACCCACTGACCACTCTGGGGTCCCGGGCCAGGGTGAGGGGCTGTGTTCTCACTGTCCCTGCCAATCTGAGCTGGGACAGGGGCTCCAGGAGCTCTGGGGTGCTGTGGTTTTCCCCAGGCGGTTTGTGACTGGCAGCTGCTCTGGCACTTCCCCATGTGGGCTCCAGGAACCTGCCATGAGGGATATGATGCCACCCCACCTTCGTGAGGTTTGACCCATCCCTGCCCCCTACACACACACACATGCACCTCCACAAGGTTGTTCCAACCCAGCAATCACTGCTCTGGTGTNGCCTCTCCAGCTCCAAACCACATAAATCATCAAGAAAGGAGAAAAGAAAGAGTAGCAGAGGGAGCAAGAAGAGAGAAGCAGAAAGAGGGAAAGACAGATTATACAGGTGCCACTGGAACCCTGTGGCAGACCAGCTCTCACATGTCCAGATGACAGGGCTGTGACATGTGGCAAGCATGTGCCTTTGGTTTTATCTGCTTTGGTCCCTGTGGCCACCCTCCAGCTGGACTCTCTGACCCACTGACCACTCTGGGGTCCCGGGCCAGGGTGAGGGGCTGTGTTCTCACTGTCCCTGCCAATCTGAGCTGGGACAGGGGCTCCAGGAGCTCTGGGGTGCTGTGGTTTTCCCCAGGCGGTTTGTGACTGGCAGCTGCTCTGGCACTTCCCCATGTGGGCTCCAGGAACCTGCCATGAGGGATATGATGCCACCCCACCTTCGTGAGGTTTGACCCATCCCTGCCCCCTACACACACACACATGCACCTCCACAAGGTTGTTCCAACCCAGCAATCACTGCTCTGGTGTGTAACAGTTTCCTGTGAAATATCAGTAGAAAATTCTTTGTTGTCCTTTATGGATGAATGGTGAGAGAGGCTAGGGAGTCCTGTGGCTTGCTTCCTTTCACTTGGCACACAACTTAGTTTTTGGCTCTGAAAGGGATTCACCATCCAGTTTTGGGCCTGAAGGCAGGTGTTCCATATTAAGAATGGCAGACTGCAGAGCAGCCTTACACAGCATACAGCCCTTACTCTCATTTATAGGTAGTTGCATTCTGGCCTGTGCATGGAGAGAATTGCTACAGCTGCTTAACTTAAAATGAGCAGGTTCATTGGTTGTGCAGTGTGAAGGACTGAGTACAGAAATGTGTGTTGACTGCTTTCTTCATTTAAATAGAAGAGTTGATAACTATGCAGTGCTCCGTTTCCAGCTTTGGCTTTGACTGAAAATAAGACCAGTTTGTCCACCAAAGTTAGAATGAGATTTGGGTTTTGGTAGGAATTAAATATATTCTGTAAACTTGATTGACTCCTGTTAAGAAGTATGTGTATTTTCAGTTTTCACAAACAAACTGACTTTTGTCTAAGCCTAATGTGCTGCGTCTGAAAAACTACCTGAGAAAAAGAAACTTTTTACAGAGTGTCTCCAGCAGACCTTGAACTGTGCAATAGGCAGATGTTGGGTAACATAAGGTCCACATTTTAATTAGTGCTTCATCATTTTTGTATCTCAGAAAATATACAGCTATGAATAAGCAATGTGAATTCCTACATATGTCCCAACGAAAACTCCAAAATAATTACATTAAAATAATGGGAGGAATCCTGCAGCAAGTCAGCTACAGAAGATTTTGTGACTACTTCAAGACAGTTTAAAGGCCCTTTTTCTTTCAAGGGCTTACAGAATCCTATTAAATGCTTCAGCCTATGTGGGCCACTATGTCTGAACATGTTTTGCCAGTGCTGGACAGCACAACTGGTGTCAGCCTGAGAGCAACCTCTCCCATCAAAGGATTTTTTGTAAATGGGTGACGCTCATGGAGAAGACTTCCTGCTGATTTCAAAGAAAACTTTTCTGGCGTAGAATTTCAAAACATTGTGTTTAAAATTCTGCTTCTAATCTGTATTAAAGTGTAATCTTTCTACACTTCTTGTTTACAAATTAAGGAAACAGGAGATTGTTCTTTATATTCTGTGTGTTTTGAAGGAGGTCTCTGTGAGACTGTGACAGAGCCAGGGTACTTAACATTATTTGAAGAAGTTTGAGAGTCTTGTTAGAACAGACCTTACTTGAAGTTGCAATCACTTGAATTGTTACATTAATTTTGAAGGGGAAGAAACATTTTCTTCTGTTTCCTTATGTGGGGAGATGAAAGAGGCCTAAAATACTTCATCACATCAACAATAGTTGATGTTGTGATGAAGTATCAACAGTTGCGTGATTCTGTAGTAATAATCTATATCTGTGGCATATTGTAGTTTCTTCTTTATGAATTTTTTCTAGTTCTATGAACAGTATCATAAAGTTGTGAAAGTGCTTTTTTCCTTTCCCTTCCCCAGCCAAGTCTCATAATCACACAGAGTGCTTACTAATTTTCAGTCTCCAAAATCCACAGAACAGCTTGCAAGAAAGGAAAAGGAGAACTAGTGTAAACTAGGCAATCTAAATCTAAAAGGCATCATTAGGGAGCTGCTAGAATAAATCATATCTAACAAACCTGATTACCTGGGTGATAAAACAATTGAATCTGTTGATGGGGTTAGGATAGCAGATGTGATGTCATTTACTGTCATTTTAACAAGGCTTGTGAAGCTGTGTGCCACATTATTTTTGTATCCAACTCAGGTCTTTCTGATTTGGAAGGGTGGACAACTAGATGGGTGAAAGTCTGGTTTGATTGTCAGACTCAAGGTCCATTGGTTAATGAACTGGTGAAAAGGGGGATACTGCAGAATTCTCTTCTGTGACTTGTCCTGTTTGACATCATTATCAGTGGTCCGAAGAAGTGGGTGAAAGACACTCTAACCAGGTTTACTGATGACACCAAATTGTGGGGGGTACCTGTTGATGTGCTGTAGAGCAGAGCTGCCAGTCATATAATCATCAAGGTAGGAAGAGATACAGAAGATCATTCAGTCCAACTGTCCACCCTGCACCACCACTGTAAGCCCTGAACCACTAAACCATATCACCAAATCCAGATGAGTCTTGGACACATCCAGGAATGGTGGTTCCACTGCTTCCCTGAGCAACATATTCTAATGCCTGACCACCATAAGAGTGATCTTTTTTTTTTCTAGAACCTGATCTGAATCTCCCCTGCCTCAGATGGCCTTTTCCTCTTGTCCTCTCACTGCAGATATGGCAGAAGAGACCAGTCTCCTGACTACTTATAGGTGTAACATTAGAGACTGATGAGATCCTCCTCAATCCTCTTACTCTCTAGACTAAACAAACCAATGTCCCTCAGCCGTTCCTCATATGACATGTTTTCTAGGTCCTTTACAAGCCTTATTATCCTTCTCTGGACACACTTCTGCACTTCAGTGTCATTTTTGAAATGAGGGGCCCAAAACTGAACACAGGATTCAAGGTGCAGCCTCATCGATGCTGAGTACAGGGGGATGATTCGCTGCCCTAGTCCTACTGGCCACACTGTTCTTGATTACAGTTAGGAGAACCTGGACAGTTGACAGGAATGGATGGCAAAGACCAGATGAAATTCAGCAAAGACAAACCATGAATCCTGCCCTTAAAAAGGCAGAGCCCTACAGTGATGCAGGCTGGAGCTGAGGAGCAGCTCTGCAGAGGACAGTCAGGGTGGGCAGTGGGCTGGGCAAGGGCCAGTTGTGTGCCATGGAATTGAAGGAGGCCAAGAGTGGAGAATCTCTTCTCTCTTGGAGGAGAGGCACTCTAGGCTGAATAAGAATGTGATTAAGTGAGTGGGGGAGGTGATTATTCTCTGCTCCCAGAAACCACTCTCAGACACTGTGTTTGCTTTAAGGATCCCCACTACAGGGAAGACATAAGTAAACTGGAGTGAGGTCAGCATAGGATCACCAACACAGATGGGGCCCTGAAGCACAGACCCTAAAAGGAAGGGCTGGGGAACTGAGTTTGTTCAACTGGGAAAGATAAGGCCTTGGTGGGGCCTAACAACTGCCTGTACCTACAGAGTGCCTGTCAAGAAGTTGGAACCAGGCATTTCACTGCTGTGCATGGTGGAAGGACAAAAGGCAATGAAATTTGAAAGCAGGAAGTTGTTCAGTGTTGAACTAGATAAAGCCATGGGAAGTCTCATCTCACAGTCTGAAGGTTGGACTAGAGGCCTCCCATGGTCGCTTGCAATCCAAATTATTTTACAATACTGTGCTCCTATGAAGAGACCTTTGCTGAAATGTTCCTATACTACCAAGACTGTTGAGCCTGCCTGCATCCTTGCAGTCTTATAGTTACTATGTAATAGCAAAAGGTGATGTATAAAATGTGTTCATTTTGCCTTAAATTGTTTACTTTTTAATTTTCTTCTAAACCAGGGAATTACTTATCTGGAGAAACAGAACTGGTTTTCCCCCAACCATCTTCATTCTCTGTGTGAGAGGATGTAAGTAGTAGTATAGGATTTGGGAGGTGAAGAAGAGGTTGTGGAAGCAACCAAAACCTTCTGATATGTACCTAAAGCTATTATTTCTGTTATTTAGAAAATTCAGAGTACTGATAACCTACTTTGAATTGCTGTCAATATAAAGTTTTGTAACACATGAAGTGATTGCCTTCACATCTGTCTTGCATCTTTGTCATGAGCATAGGCACAGTGAACCTGCTGACCTCATTGTAATATGTCCGAAAAAACTAATGGTTATGAGCTATGTGTACTCCTAAGTTAATGGAGGGTCCTTCCCTGTTCTTAGTTCATAGGATTATTGCATTTCCTGAAAAACACCACAGGTCTTGCCAGCCCATAGTTATGACTTTACTGAGGCTCACCTCAAGAAGCGTCTGCAGGAGTATGTAAGGAGAATATACATCTTTCTTTATTATATCTCATAAATTATTTTATCACTTTTCTGGTAAAATAAATTATTTCTGACAGTTTCTATAGAATAGGAGAACCTACAAAACACTTCCATCTTGTCTTCATAGACCATTTTTATTGATGAAAAACACAATGGGTTCTGTATGCATCTGTGACTGTGAAGAACTTCAGACTAGAACAAAAAATATCCCTGTTTGAGGATGGAGAGATGTGAAGGTTTTAAATGTTGGGTTTTCCTTTTTCAAACTTTGGAGTTCTTTTTGTTTCTCTATAGTTTGCATGCATTACAGACCCTTCTGTTATTTCATTATTGTACTAAGTACAAGGTTTTTGCCAAATCCTTAATGGGACAAAATCCACTGCTGAAATTCATTTCTGTCTTTTTGTGCTCAGTTATGTCTTATACTGGTAGATAGCTTCGTTTTACAGGGACTGGCTTGCCTTAATCAGCCTGAGTCCTTTTGTTTGATTCTGTTGTTTCCATGCATTAAGAAGATTATTCAGTCAGGCTGTTACTACAACATATTACAGCATAGCATTGACAGCTGTTCTTCTGGATGTATATCCAAAAAATGCTGAATTTGCTTGCAGCACTTAGCTACTCACAGGCCATGCTGTTGGGAATGGGGCAGAGATAGACTGTCTGATAAAGTCAGTTGCAATCATAAAAAAAAGTGGATAATATCTCTGCCAAAACAAGGCATAATCTTTCTGCTGCTGAGCCGTGGTGGAATTTGGAGGCTAAAATAAACTTGGAATCTTTATAGGAATTACGTTTGTTGTGTAAAAGTTCACTAAATGCTAGAATTCACCATCTGTGATCACCATGTATTCTCTTCTTCCTTTAGTTTACAGACAAGGAGGAGTTAACTTACTCTATAGGAATATGAACACTGAAATAATAATGCAAAGTGATTCTTCTGTCTCTGCCAGGAAGGGCAGGAATAACCTTAGACATTACTCCAACACATCTGGAGAGCATGACCATATGTTTGCTGGATGGTTGGACTTTTCATTTCTACTATGAACTCTGCAATCAAACCTCACGTTCTCTATGGATCTGTAGTACATATGTGTGCAATTTGTCACTGAAACAGGATCTCCAGGGAAGTGGTTGCAGCACCAAGTCCTCCAGAGTTCAAGGAATATTTGGACAATGATCTCAGGCATATTGTTAATTGTTAGGTCATCCTGCCAGGAGCAGAGAGTTGGACTTAGTGATTATTATGAGTCCCTTCCAACTTGAGATATTTTATGATTCTAATTTCACCTCACAAAGACACTGAACACTATACCAGCTGGTTGTATTATGTGAGAGACAAAATTCTGTTGGGGTATGTTGATGCCAAAGCACATCTCTCACTCATTATATACTCACAGAAAAACATGTTTGCTAGTTGTCTTTAGCAAAGCAGCTTTTGTCTCTTGCTTTATCCTTACTTTTAGCACAGCCATGTCTAGATACTGTATGTGTCAACAGCTGTTTCTAATAATTCTATTGCATCTTGTGTGAAAGGGACAATAAAATGTTTACAAGGCAGGGAGTCACAGGCACTCTGTCCTGACGATTGTACTTCCTTTGGGAGTTCACACTTCAAACGTTTACAAAAGAGGGTGCGTTTTGGCTCTGAATCTCAAACTGATGGCTAAAGCAATATGAGACAGCATTTGGTGTGGAACATCGTGATGAGTACACCTGTTAACATCCCACACACTGAGGAAAACAACCCCATATTAAGAAAGAGTTACACAGACTGCATCTTGTGCAGAGCTTTCCAATACATTTGTAACCAAGAGAAGCAGTTGAAAACAACATTAGTTGCTGTAATACAAGTTTTTAGACTTGTAAATTTGAGTTTGTGGAAAAGTACCTTTCAAAGACAGTTGGTGGCATTTTCATGAAATCACATGTTATACATGTGGGGAGGTGGTGTTATTTATGTTAAAATGAACAGATGTTTCTGACATATATAGGTTATGATTGTCATGCATAAGTAATTCTTTACTCTTAACTGATTTTGATGGGAGACCAGCGAGAATATTCATGTTTTCATCACTTTTATTGGTTATATCAGTCATTTGAATTTATGAGTAGAAGTGTGGGCCTTGTTGTTGATGAAACTTACTAAGGTTTTGCTGTCCAAGTGGCATTTATTACCACAAAGCAACATCATGAGGTTGCCAAAGTGTTCCAGTGTGGACTAAGCCATAGTCTGTAAAGTTTTCTTAAAAGATTACTCTTTTGTGTTTATTTCATTTTGCACTATGGATTTCAGATGTGGTATGTGTAGTCACGGGTAGTTTGACTGGACTGCAGAATCATTCTGTGATTCCGGAGAGGAATAATACAGACATAGCAAATGTCTCCATACACTTACTGCTGAGGTGTGTTAGGAAATTAGATTAGTCATAGATCTATTTGTAAATTGTAAAATTAAGTTCTTTAGCACCTGCTCCTAACTGGCTCAGTGCTGGGTTGTTTTCTCTCTGCAGTCATCTAGTGTCATATTTTTCTTGGTATCTTTCTTCCCAAGTGCAGATTGATTTCTTTGAGAAGATAGGACAAGGATAGCTCCTTTATGGGGCAGTCAGCATTGGTTGTCAGCCCTTGGGCATTGGTTTCACACCAGTTCTTGGCTCTTGAGTCTTCCAGAATCAAGAGCTAATTCTGCACCTGTTCTAGTTAGAATCCCTAACCTTGTAGTTAGAATCTTGTGTAGATAGTTCTAATCTTGTATACATAGTTCTTCAGAAACACAAGAAACTGCTGTCTAAAATCAAGATTATGTTCTCAGGAGCACTGCTGTGAGCTGATCATACTCTGAGGTTAGTTCCTCTTGTTCAAATGAATCAAATTCCCATCAGGTGCAACTAAAACTCTCTTTGCTTCTTTTTGTCAAAACTCTGCACAAATATGGTTTGCTTTTCTTTATCCCATCATTTACATGCTTAAGAGACCTGATTCATGGTTGTTTTTGCCAATTTGATGAACTTATTGACATTATTAGCAGACTTTGAGCTGTGTCCTCCTTGTCCATTTTAAATCTGGCTTTGCTACTTTGCAGAAATCGTCTTTGTAGAGGGTATCACTCAACCAGCATAATTAGAGAGTTAATTTTTGTTCTTGTAACTCTGTGAAATGAAGTAGTAGCAGATTGTCCTCCTAAATTTACTGTAACAATATTTAACAGCAGCTAGAACTAACCCATCTTATCTTTTCTATCTTTGCACCTACCATCAAATGTGGGATGTATGAAGTCCTGCATGTCATAGTTTTCAGAGAACTTTGTTATTTGTATCAGATAAGTCAATTCTTTGTTTCACTAGAAAGAATTGTGGAAAGACTGGCAATATCTTGTTTTGAAATTCTTCAAATGGATCATTCAACACATTAAAAGTTGTCACTAATAAAAGAATGAGAGTCTTGACGATGCTTTCACATGTCTAAGAGTATTTCCATACCTGAGACAAAATGGGCAAGGAGTATTCTGTGTTTCTCCTGTGCCCCTTGGTATCAGTTCAGTAAAATAATTAAGCACACAACTTTTGGACTCAGGAGAACCCCTAAAGATTTAAATGGAAACATAAAAGCCTTTTGTAAGAGCTTATAAAAAAATAAATGGATATAGAACATAGAAAAAAGAAAATTTGCCCAAAAGTAATAGGTTTTCCATTACTTCAGTATTTTACTTTGTCTTCATTTTATTATGTACTCACTTCTTTTTGGCACTGACTTCTTGTATAAAACACTTTTTGTCCTGTAAAGGAGAAGTTGAAGCTGCACTGTAACTGAGTCAGCATCCCCCAGCACAAAACTCTTAGGTTGCTTCTCAGTGTGGGTGGCATGCTGGAGCAGGGCCAAAAAGACATAAGAAGACATGGAAGGGGTTAGGAAGAGCACAACTCCGAAGACTCAGTTGCATGTCCACAGACAGTACTGTAATGTGAAATCATGTAAAGGTTGTGAATATTCTGAACACTGCTCCAGTTAAGAAATATACAGTGCAGTTAATTCAGCCAATCCTGAAATATTGCAGCTTCGCACAGTGCATTGTTTTTCATGGAAGTCTGGATAAGCCCGTATGTCTTCATGTTATCATATAGAGCAGTGCAAAGATATTATCTGCCTGTGTGTTCGTGCTAAACCTGGTCTTTGAAGGGAAATCAACCAACAAGGACACAGTACCACACTGATGGGACCAGACTGCTTCCTGATTAATAAGTCGCTTCTTCACCCTGAGGTTACAGATCACCTGAACTGAGCTCAGTTGCTCAATGTGGCATATATCATTTGCACCTTCCAGAGGTGCCTAATGTGGGCGAGTACCAAGCAGGACTTGCATCACTCTAGTCCTCTTCTCCCACAAAAATTTTGGCTATGGACTTTGTGGAGCTGCCCCTGAGAAATGATGCAGACTTGTCTCTGGTCTTCGTTCTTGTTATTCTCATACTGTCATGTCTGGGTTTCCTCTCACGTACAGCAGGAAAGATCACTGTTATAAATACTGTATTTAAGATAATTCTTGCTCGTAGCAAACTCAGTTCAGATACTGGCATTCAGGTTGACAGTCTAGGTTAGCTGTAAAATCAGAGGATTCATTCTGAATTTTATCATTTAGCTGAAGAGAAAGAACAGGCAATGTGAGGAGTTCAAAAGGGCAAAATTATTAATAGTGTAGAAATAATTCCTGATAAAAACTGAGTGTCATTTCTAGCAGTTAAATGTGAATTCATGTAAGACTTAGTTTCATGACTTGTAATAAGAGTACAAATACTTCATCTGAAATTTAAAGTTTTGCATTATGATTAATTTTTTTAAGATGGGAATATTTTTTTTCTTGACCTACTAATGTATTTATTGCCAATGAACAGGAATATTCTTTTTTTTGTGACCTACTATTGTATTTATTACAGTTGAACAAGATAGTCCTTCTTAGTAGCTCTACTCATAACAAACAGCATTAAGCCAGTATTTATTCAGTTAAATGTTATTGTGTAGAAATCTATCATCTGACAGTTATGTCCATTTCTGATTCCTTTCTGAAGATCCAAGATCTGCTTCATGCCAAGATCTGTGCTGTGATTTTTTTTTTTTTACAACTTACAGAAGGTTGTTTGTTTTTGTTTGTTTTCCTGGTGACTGCAAAGCATTGTGGATTTTGTAGTCTGACCTGCGGTGCTTTCATGTTGACAGCACTGTCTATACCATGATAGTCTGAGCAGAAACAGATGCTGTAGACCTACTGGCCAGTTTCCTGTCTGAAGTAAGGAGCTTATGATAAAATACAGTTTTTCACAGTGTGATTTTTTTGAGTCTGTATTTCCTTGAAAAGAAGGATAGTTCTTCGTTTCCATGTGGAAAAACTTCATTTAACACTTAGCTCTTCAGAGAACTTTTTTCCCCCATGGAGTCTCATTGCTAGGACTCTTAGACTTCATCCAGACTTCACAGAGGAAATTGTAAACCAAAGCTGTACTCAGGGTTTTAAAACCTTCGACTGTATACTGCTACAAAATAAGTTCTTAAAAGTTCTTTTGACTCCCTGGCTCTGTAACTGGCTATAGATTTAGGCACATGAATTTACTTTTACCCCCTGGGATCAAATCAGAAAGTTGCCTGTTGAGATTAGAACTCCAATTAGTTTTCAATTATTTTGTAAATATCTCAAGGACTTTTAAAGCTGCTGCCTTTTTTGGTATGTTGCACAAGGGGCTTGTTACATTTGACTGAGATATTGCAGAGCCTGTGTAGGAAAACTTGATGGTATGAAGAATGGAGCTGTCTGTTCATACCATATCCTACAGCATGGCAACAAGGAATATGGCTGACTGCAGGGCCTCACTGTGGGTGTTTGGGAGCCTGAGATCCCTGGTGAGTGTTTCTGTCATCCTTGTGATGGTACAGGTCTTTTAAAGTCTGCTCCTAAAGGAGACAGATAAAGTCCAATGAACTTGAAGGACCCAGAGGGAGATACTAAGTTTTGAATTTGTTTGGTTCAAAGATTTAAAGCCTAGCAGCTGATATTCCACACAACAGCCCTTGAGTATGGTGGTGATTGTGTTGAACATCAATATGTACCTCTAGTTTCTAGTATGTATGCATGGTTGCTTTGTATTATGAGACACAAGCAGGATAGATTGTGTTTGTGTGATTTATTGGACAAACCAACCACAGGAGAAGCACTATTGGACCTTGGACCAGTGTGTATGAGCTCATTAGAGAGGTTAAGATTGAAGGCAGCCTGGACTGTAGCAACCATGCCTGGGTTGAATTAATGATCCTGAGGAACATGGGCCTGGCAGGGAGCAAAGTCTGGACCCTCAATTTTAGAAGAGTAAACGTCCATCTGTTCAAAGAATTAGTGGATGTGATCCCCTGGGAAACTGTCCTTAGGGTCAGAGGAGCAGAGCAAAACTGGTAGCTCCCAAAGACCACTTTTCTTAACGCACAAAAACTTTCCATTCTGGTGCTTAGGATGTCAATCAGTGCAGTACAAGAAACTAGTATGGATGAGCAAGGATATGCTCCTCAAACTGGGCAACAGGAAAGAAGTGCACAGCCAGTGGAAGCAGGGGCTGGGAAGAGTACAGAGGTATGGTTTGGATGTGTAGAGATGGATCAGGAAAGCTAAGACACCTATGGAGTGGTAGTTGGCAAGGGATGTGAAAAATAACAAGAAAGGGATCTATAAGTACATAGGTCAGAAAAGAAAGGCCAAGAAGAGTGTAGCCACCTCGGTAAATGAAAATGGAACACGGGTGAAAACAGACATGGAGATGTCTGAGGTAGTCAGTGAGTTCTTCACCTCAGTCTTCACTGGCAGTCAGTCTTTCTGTGTGTCTCAGATCCCTAAATCTCCAGGTAGGGGTTGGAGCAGTGAAATTCACACAACTGTCAGCAAAGCGCAAGTATGAGACTATGTGGTGAAGCTAAATAGGCAGAAGTCTATGGAGTCTGATGAGTTTTTACTGTTGAAAGATTTCAAACATAAAGGCCAATGTGAGACTAAAAGGCAGGAGGCAATATTGGAACAGTTAGTTGGCACCACAGTTACGTTACATGAGTGCCAGGAGGCTCCATTGATGGAAAGTGAGTTCAGATAGTTCTGATTAGAACTAAATTATGATTCTGCAATTACTAGCAATCCATAAGTGTCCTCAGAACTACTGTCATCCAAAAAAATCCACCTGAAGTTAGCAGTTTTCAAGACAGAAACTACCCCTGAATACCAGAGCTTGAGCCAGCATACCTCCAGTCCAACAGCATCAGTGTTTTAGTTAAAAATTGCAGGGTTTGGGAGGAAGCACAACAATAAAAAAGCTACATTTTTTAGATCCTTCATAGTTAAAGTGCTTTCAGATGCTTTTTCTGTATAGATTTCTGTTAATATATTGCTTTCTGTGAGATGTGGCGTACTAGAAAGCAAAAAATAAGGGAACTTGTCTGCTACTTTTTTTCTGCCATATGCTCCTGACAGCTTCTCTGCCAGACGTGGCAGCTTACATCTTATCTTAGTGATGTATTCTGGTTATCTGTGCTGTGTGCAAGGGCTTAACATTCCACTGCTTTTTGCTTAATAATTTAAAGGCTGGGAAGGAGTAACACTTTAATACTTGACCGTATAAGGGAGGTGGTTGTTTTAGTCTGCTCCTTGCACGATATGCAGTTGAAGCCTTTTAAGGGAAGGTTGGTGCAGCCAGAGTGAAAACATCCAGAAGCGGAACATCCATTTCACATTATAGCTGGTGCCAGTGCTGGTGCTGTCATTGCTACTGCCGTGAGTTTCTCACAGTCTGTTGGAGTTGCATAGATAAAACAGGGAGAGTTACAGATACGATTGAAAAAAAAGTGTTGTAACCATTTAGTTCATGACTGTTGCATCTTGAGAAGTAAGAATGAAGAGTGACCTGACCAAAGGTGAGCTGAATTAGACTTCAAAAGTTGAAAAATTAAGTGGCAAAGAGCTCTCAAGCAACAAGAGGAAGAGACCACAGAAAGAGCAAGTGGAAACATTCAGTGAGAGTAGGCTAGGGACTTGGTAACTAAAAGGGCAGTTAGTATGGTGTCAATAAAGTTTTGGGTTTTTATTTGGGAAATCATCTCTGAACATTGAAAAGGGTACACCAAAAGAATAAGCCCGTTAAATTTTGGGTCTAGTTGCAAGTGCGATTAGGGCAAAGTTTGTACTACATAGTTAGAAAATAGCCAAACCAGGGTTTTTTTTACAGGGATGGAAAAATTGATGTAGGTAAATCATAAATCAGTTGTGTTGATCTCAGAAGCATCCAGGCTGTTAGAAAAGAAAATAAAAAATCAAGCAACTCAGGCAGTAAAATATGATATACAGAGATTTGTATGATAAGGTTAGACTGTGTGAAGACTTATTTTCAGCTAGAGAAATTATTTTCTTGATAAAGCAGGTCTTTACTTGAGATATCTTTAATTCTTTGTATGAAGAAAGACTACAGAAGTGGCAAGAAACCAGATTTTCTTAGTTTCAGTCTAGCCATAATCTTGTCTTTAAAATAAAATGTGCTTCAGACCTTAAATCAAATGAGGGTTTTATCACCTGGAGATTAGATAACACAGGCTACTTCAGTGGCTTAGTGGAGATTAAGAAGGGAAACCTTTTTCTTCTATAGCCATAGTAACTGAAAGAAACTATTACAGAGGTTTGATATCTTATCAAGTGTGCTGCTTCTGCACACTGTCCTTCACTAGCACATATGTCTAGTTCCACAAATTCCTTCAGTTTCTGATTGTTAGGGCCTGACAGTGCTTATGCTTCTGCTGAGTAAGGCTCATTGCTCTCTAAATTATATCACCTTGTCTTCCTCAGTGCTGGCATCACAGGGAAGAGTAGAACTGAAAATAAACGTGTTCATGGAACACCAGTCTGTGTTTTGAAGCCTATTCACCCAGGTGTCTGTGAGCATCTTTCACATGTCAGCTGATATCTACAGGTGGTAGAAGATAAGAGAAAAGGGCATGCAATAGTGGCTTCTCTAGTGCTTTTTTTTTTTTTTTTTCCCTTAATATCTGTTTTCTTCCTCCAGGTTAAGACTCCAAAATGATTATGATGCTGCAGTTTACCCCAGACAGCATTTCACCTACAGCACAAAACTCTAGTCAATCATTTACATCATTACAAGTTAGTGAGGCCTATCAAAGAAAGCCCTTTCCCCAGTGTTGTGACCTTTATCTTTGTGGTAAACAGGCATCATAACTTTTGTAGGTTAATTTTATTTGTTTGACTTACCTTTTCTAGGTGTTTCACTGGGCACAATAACATCAGCTTGCTGCAGGCCATTTATTGTATCTGAATGATTTGTTTTCATCAGGACATTTTTGTAGTATTATATAGATTAGGTTGGAGAACACTTACCTCTGACTTTAGTTAATGTAAGGCAGCACAATTCTACTGATGTCAGAGATAATTTGCTAGTGCTAAACTATAGTGTCTGGGAGATACACTCAAGGACTGCTTTACTTTGTTAGCCCATCTGTGAAAAACAGTCCATTACCTCTACAGAAAACTGAAAGAATATTCCTATAACACTTGTAAATAAAAGAACACTTTTTTTTAAAAAAAAGGTAAAACTATCTTTTTACACAGCGTAAGTAGGCTTGTGTTTTTACTGTGATTTCAGGGAAAACAGTCTGGACTATCAAGAGTCCTGTACCCTCTGTTTTCCTAGTTAGGTAACATGTAAATGGCTATGAAGTGTAAGGAAGAAGATCTGGGACACTCAGGTGTGCAGCTTTATAATTAGTAGTCCTGCTGCCTGGTACAGAACAGTTATTTTTTCTGTTAGGGCTTTCAGAAGTAATATTAGAACTAGCTGTTAGGGGTTTTTTTTAATCTGTCAGAAATTTGTAAAAATCCTGATCTTTTTGGTGAAGGCTATAATTATGTTCATTGTTACCTTTATTACGAACCGGTCAGCTCATGCTTGGGAAGGACTTATTGTAGAGTTCAAGAATTGGCTTAACATTTCTGTGTTGGTAGTAAACTCTCCCATAATTCTGTTTTATAGAGATGAAATAACTCAAACTGCTTCTGATGGTTGCATTCTAGTTGTCTTCATCCTCTTTACGTTTGAATAAAATGTGAGTGGTCAGTACAGGTAATGTGGGACTAGCTCTTCAAAATAAAAATGACAGTGAAACTGTAAAGTAGGAGGGTAAATTTAACTATATAACCGTACAATAATTTATATTCTTATTTTAGCTCATTTTGTTATCTACACATTTAAAAGCATCTGCTCCTGCTTTTTTAAAATTCACAAGATATAGTTTTAAATAATGTGTGTAATTGCAAAAAGTACAGTCTACTCTTCCTTGATTTGTCTTTTTTTCCTTCATTAGTATTTCAGCACACTGGGAACATAAACACCCTTGGCACTGATATGGTCAGAATAACTAAGGTTATTACATCTCAGTTTACTTCCAAATGTAAATACTCTGTTTCCTAGTCTAGCAAAAGCTAATTAGTGCTACACACAGACTGAAGAAACTTTATTGTATAATCTCATTGATGGAGTGAGCACTTACAGTGAAAGAAGGTAAGCAAGAGTACTGTCTGAAGTCAGTCCCATTATATGTCCACAACGACAAGAACCAGAATATCTGTAGTCTGTTGTATTCTTTCTACACAATTCATACACATAGACCATATAAACACGGGTATAGCAACTGTGGGTTAGACATAAATAGAATGCCTTTACTTCAAACAGATGAGGAAAATGAACCTATTCGTAGGGCGGTTCTTTTTTCCAATTTTTATTTTTAACTGCTCTGAGAGTACATTCCGTCAGGTCCATCCATCCATCAGGTCGGGCTTTTGATGACTAATACCTACACCCCAAGAACTCAGAGCCTGGAGTATTACCCTTATAGGTTCACTGCTGTATCAGCATCTAGATGTTGATGCATTATACATGTATATAAGGACATATAAAATTTATGCTATTGAGTGAGATCTCTGCATGATACAAACCCTTTGCTAGTACTAGTTCCAAGAGTCACTTTCTGAGAGAAGCAGTATTCTGTCTCAAGAGATCTCATATAGACAAAACTCTTTCTTAAGGGCTTGACTTTCCATTTCTGACTCCCCAGATTTAGGGATTCTGGTGAAAGCATACAGAAGGCAGAAAAACTCAAAAAGCTGTACCTACACAGTCTTGTTTGAACTGTCCTGAGAAGGTGCATTGCTGAAAACATTGTAGAGTGTAATTAATGGATGTGTGATTTATTATAGATAAAAATTCTTACTGTGACTCATCAGTAGTTGTTCTTCCAGAATTACAAGTTCCTGAAACCCTCATCCTAAGCATGTATTTGCCTAACATCTAGCAAGCTTGTCATGAATCCATATGCTGCATTAAACAGTGCTGGAAACGTTCAGTGGTACATAGAAATTAATTTCCAGATTTTGGTCCACAGAGATTCTACCAGTCTCACCTGGAACTTCTTTAAATAAAAAATGACTTCTTGGTGTAGCAGTGACTGAAAGCTTTGAGTTAATAATTTTGTCTACAAAAAAGTAGCTTGGTGATTATAAAATGGAAAAAAGAAGTTTTGGTAAATGAAGGTTGCATATAATTTCTCTCCACTGAAGTAATACTAGTCACATGTTTTGTTTAGAAAGGTGTAGATGTAGTGCATTAAAAACCCCTCCTCTTTCCTGCATCCAGTCTGTGTTTTCCCTGGCTTTGAAGATCTGGAAATTTCTCAGTCACACATTAGTTTCCTCCCTTTAAGGGTCTTTTCCTGTATTTTTTATGATTATTTGATTGATCTGATGCAGTATATTATTTCTCTTAGTCTACAGCTTTGAGAATTTTTGAATCTTCCAGTGGGAACCCTTCTCAAGTTTTCTGGGGTGATCATTTGCCTTGAGTGTCTATTGCCTGCATAAAGGCACATTCTGCACTTATTGAGACTTCAGTGATGATTCTTTGCTTCAGTGAAGTGTCAGTATAAAAGGTGTATGTTTAATTTTCAGTGTGCTTCTACAGATTTACTAAATTAAACTATTAAAATCCAAGAAAAAAAAAATTGCAAGGAAGATTCTGTCATATTCCACTATTAACTTTGTATGTATATATTCCTATGAATAGGAATTTGTTTGTTTGAGAGACTTAGTTTGAAGTGAGCCCAAATGCCAACAGAAAAAACATTTATATTTTCAGTGCTAGCCTAGTACAGAGAAATCTCTTGAAACTGCTACAGACTCTGGAAACTTTTGGTGCTGGTCAAGGTAAGTTAATCCTAACTTGTTTGTCCTCAGACTAGAGGAATGCAGAAAAGTGAAAGGGAAACTATTTTCTTCTCCAAAAACAGTATCAGGGTATGGGAACATTTCTGCAAAGCAAACATTTTCCTGCTGTTTTGTTAGGCTACCTCGAGAGAATTGGTTTTGCCTTTCCAGCATGTTTCCTATTGTTTTCTGGTTTATTGTTTTCTACTTTTTGGCAGTACAGTCCTGTTTCCAGCCTGCAGTTACTATCACGCAGAGATTAAAACCTTTTATGTTCTTGATTTTTTCCAGAGCCAAACAGAAACCTGTTCTGCTGCACACTGTGAAACCTTCCTTATGCAGCAGCATTTCTAAGGGTGAATAATATGTATAGTGCTGTATAAACACAAGGAGGTATACAGCTATCTCTGCCTCTAAATTGGAGATATGAAAGCTAAGTTTAGGATTAAACATTTTGATCTTTTTTCTTCAAGTACCTCTTTAGCTCTTTTCAAATAAATATCAGCAATTCTTACTCCATCTCATTTAAAAAGCACTCTTTTTAGATGTAATATATAAGTATAAAAACACATAAATTAGATAGCAGTGGGTATTTCTTATATAAAATCAATGTTTGTTTGGAGATTTAATGCCAGTGTTGGTTAACAATGTAAAGATTTCAGAGAGAATACTGAAGGGCTGAACTATCCTGTCACCACTTACCATGGTGAGAAGAACTAAGTCTTATTAGTGGCCGGTCACTAATGGTGTTCCTCAGGACTCAGGACAGTCCTGTTCAATGTCTTTATCAGGGACTTAGATAAGGGAATCGAGTGCACACTCAGTAAGTTCACAGATGACACTAAGTCAAGCAGGAGCATTGAACTTCCGGAGGGTAGACAGGCTTTGCAGAGGTAGCTGGACAGGCTGGATTGATGGGCTGAGGACAACTGCATGAGACTCATCAAGGGCAAGTACTGGGTCTTGCCCTTGGGTCACGACAACCCCAGGCAGTGCTACAGGCTGGGGCAGGAGTGACTGGAGAGCTGCCTGGAGGAAAAGGACCTGGGGCTGTTGGTCAACAGCAGCTGAACATGAGCTAGCAGTGTGCCCAGGTGGGCAAGAAGACCGATGGCACCTGGGCTTGTGTCTGTAAGTGTGGCCAGCAGGACTAGTGAGGTGCTTGTACTTGGCACTGGTGAGGCCACACATAAAATCCTGTTTCTGGTTCTGGGCCTCTCACTCCAGTAAAGACATTGAAGTGCTGGAGTGAATCCGGAGAAGGGCAGCGAAGCTGGTGAAGGATCTGGAGTACAAGTCCTATGAGGAGCAGCTGAGAGAGCTGGGGTTGTTCAGCCTGAAGAAAGAGGGGCTGAGAGGGGACCTGACTGCTCTCTATGACTACCTGAAAGAAGGTTTTAACGAGGAGAAGGTTGGCCTCTTCTTTTCATTTCTAATATATGTCAAGTAAAAAGACAAGAGGAAATGGCATTATGTTTTGTGAGGGAAGGTTCAGATTAAATATTAGAATTTTCTTTTTTTCACTGAAAAAATGATTAGACATTGGAATAAATTGCTGATGGAGATGGTTAAGTAACCGTTTCTGGAAATGTTCAAGAAGTGTCTGAATGTGGCACTTAGGAATATGTTTTAGGGGTGATTATCATGGTTCTAGGTTGATGTGTGGACCAGATGATCTTGGAGGTCTCTTACAACCTTGATGATTCTATAATTCTGTCATTTATGTACATTAATGTACGAGGTGTTGAACAGGTCAGTGCTGACATATTTAGACAGTTCATTCCATCTGCTTTGTGTGCCTAATTTAAGTCAAAGTTCTGTACCATCAGAAAACAGATATCTCTGTTGATCAGAGGGGTGACTGCTTGCTTTCACCTTGACATGTAACTTTTAGGTGGATTGTGTTAAGTATGTTGAATCCAGCTTTGATTTTTGATTTGCCTGGTCTTGACTGCAGTTAAAATTATATAAATTTTCTAGAGACATCTCTATGTATGATTGTTGGAGCAATAATAAGGTCCTTGTTAGCTGGTCAGATTGCTTCACTATATCTCAGTTATTATTTTTCATATTATAAAACAGTTGGTCCTGAAAATCCTAGGCATGCAATGAAAACCAGCAAATGTAATTAGAAACAAGAAGACTGGTAATATTTGTTCTTCATAAATCCCATATTTAGAGCTGTTGGGTGGGTTTTCTTTCTTTTTTGTGTTTTTTTAGTCCAACAAATGATTTTTTTTCATTATAGTTCATAACAGGAATAGTTGCCAGTTTACAACCTGGGAAAGAGAACACACATCCAGCTTATATGGTGATTAATTTTGGTCCTCACAAATACTGGCACGTCACCCAGATAGTGAAAAGGCTTCTCTGTTGTGTCAGAGGAGACAGAGAAAATAAGCTCAGATTCAGTCTGAGACTGGGAAACTTTTTTAAAGGACATACTGTATCACGGAATCATCCTTGTATTGTCTTGGCTTTGAACACATTAACAGAAATGAAATTGTCTTTCAAGCATATTGATGTTGACCACCTGATCATGTTGACCATACAATACTTTAACTTGTATTAAAAAACAGTAGTATAATAAAACCAGGTATGTAGAGTAAACAGTTTCATGTTCACTAAGAAGAGAAAGATACTGGTAAAGCCTACTGACTTAAGGTTCTACATTTTCCAAAATACGACACTTGGTGATGTATAAACATACCTGGGTTCTGGTTGAAGTTAAGTTCTGAGAAAACAGTCTTTTGAGTGGTGTTATTGGTCTGTTCTTGTTTGGGTTTTTTTTTACTTGGGAGATGTAGCAAGACCTAGAATATTCCTCAACTGACCTCAGATTGTATGTAAAAAAGCACTGTCTTAATCATGTGATATTTTACTCCAGAGTGGCAAAAGTAATGAAGGTTCCTGTGTATGAGACACCAGCAGGATGGAGATATTTTTCCAATCTCATGGACTCTGGACGTTGTTCACTTTGTGGAGAGGAGAGTTTTGGCACTGGTAAGTAATACATAATCAAAAATTGCCACAGACTTTTAATGACAACTTTTAATTTTCCTGGATGCCTCAAGTCAAATTCCAGAGAATCGGCAAATTAACTCTGTCTCATGCTGGAACAGAGAACTCTGTTGTTCACATCTTCAGGGTTGTCTTTCAGCTGTGATGTCCAGTACCTCCAGTACCAAAGATGTGAAAAATGTGGAAGACAGATGTTCAGAAGTGACAGGCAATGTTATTACTCTCCAGACAGCTTTTGGAGCTGCCTGACACTCTCTTCTGACTTGAATATAATGCAGAAAGGTCAGACTGGTTCCACTGTAACAGTCTTTTCTGCAACAGCATTTGGAGGGACTTTGCCTGAATGAAAATCAAATGGATTTTCCTGATGTGATTAGGTGTACAAAGTAAGAGGATTGGTATGTCCAATGGCATTTCTAAACAAACTTGTTGCAGGTAGCCCTTGTCGGAATGTCACAATTACTCATACCTCAGATAAAATCTCGATTAGAAGAAATTCAGTTGCATATTAATATCTGTATTTTACCTAGGTATTTCTCCTTTATCTGTCATAAGAACCAGTCAAACAGTAGAATGCAGAATGAAAAACAAATTTGAGCCGTCAGAAATATAGTCCTCATAGTAAGCACTACAGCAAATAATTAAAATATGTAATCTCTAAAGCTGCATGGACGTGGTTTTAGTTTATAAGAAAAAGTGAAAGAATTTCAGAATGTGGATTTTTGTGTTTTGTTTTGTGTTTTCTTTCCTGGATTCTGGCACAGAATTTCTTTCTCCTTTTGATTTACTAGTGAGGTTATGCTACAGGTGATTTTGAAAGAGCAAGTATCAGAGTCACTTAACCATACAACTGGTTAATAGTTTATTCTGTATTTTGATCTCAATTGCATGTAGTTCTTTATTTTGAATGTGTAATTTTTTGGTTACAGCTTTTTGTATAAAATTTGTTGCCATATAGTGAATCTTGTTAACAAATTTAATTTTGCTTTAATTAAGTCAAGTATTTAGTTTGTTGGTCAATTAGAACAGAATTCTAGTTCTTTAAAGATAAGGATACCTTTAATCCATAGACGTGCCACTCTGTGGGTTAGCTGTCATTTGCTGTATTAATCTGAATGGACTGTGATGGAAGAACAAGAAATGTGTTAGATTTCTCTAGGAGTCTATAAGTAAAAAGGAAGATAATGTAAATAAATAATGAATGTTCATTTTCTTTTTGTTGTAAATGGTAACCACTGTTGCATGATTAGGAACGTGGATGTATCTTCTGAATAGATATTTTCTCTACAGGGTATTCTGCAAAGTAATTGAGTAGTGCTGATATGGGGAGAAGGGCAAGTGGATTTTTTACCTTTCAGAATATACAACTATTTGTTGTGTTGTGTTGTCGAACTCTGTCTCCATTTGCCATGAGAGGTGTGAACTGCGGAGTTTTCAGCTCTCACTGCTTTTTGATGCTTTTTCAGCAGGCCAATTCTGTACCTCTTCCCTCTAAATATTGAAATTCTCCTGCTCAGGCAAACCTAGATACTTTCATAAAACTTGGGTTGTTCTAGAGATACCAGTATGACCTCATTAGCTTCCACATTGTTTGGAAAAAAACCCTCAAGCCTTCCGCATCACACTAAAGAAAGGGAAGTGTGGGTTTTAACTGGAAGGAACTTGTAAGACTTTTGATGGTGAGTTCCCATAGGCTGAAGAATATCTAGATACCTGAGCCCACAGAGTCCAACATATCGTAGTGTATGCAGGTTTATTTTTAAAGATATGTAAAATAAGTAGGGATGGCCTCTATTTGCCATATGCCATGACAAACCACTACCACAGACCTGTTTCTGCATGGGAAGTCAATCTCCTAGACCATCTTCATCTGAGGATGTTGAGTATGACTTTCTCAGATGCTTTTTGTCTGAGAGGGAAGGGAGGAACCATTGGTTGCTTAGTAGAAGTTGGGTCTTCTTTGAGGAGACTTGCCACTACAATTTTATGGTGCATTTATTAAAAAAAAAAGACAAATACCATATTTCCCTTTCATATTGCTAAAGCATGTTCAGGTCTTGCTAAGTCCCAAGTACTGGTGGACTGTGAAGATCAGTTACACAGAAATTAAAAGGGAGGGGTTGAAGTCCTCGTCTACTGAAACAGTTAAGACATTGTGATTTGTGTTGGCTAATTTTATTATCCTGAGTATCTAATAGTGCAACCACTTTGGGAAGAGGAACACTCATGGAGGTCAAGAAAGGGCGTCTGGCATTTGTCTGTTACACATAGGCAAGAAAATTTCCCTATCTTCTTTCTGTTCTTGCCCTTGACTTTTTCCTTTGCTTATATCTTTCTGTAGGGCCCTAAAACAATTGCGTTTTGTACTTAACCTGTCTTCCAAATTTGGAACTCCTGTCTGTCTCAGACCAGTCCCTGCATTCCTAGCACTCTCTGTATTCCTGTACAGAGAGTATCTGGTTCTCCTATCCTATCATTAATTCTTCAGATTCCTGATAAATCCTGTCTCTTGTGAATTCTAAGGGTGCTTGAACAACCTGTTGCTGCCATCATGGAGAGCTGCTCTACAGCAGTATCTCTGCATCCTCATGTGTTCTGATCTGATGAGCTTTGTTATACTTGCAGCACTTTGGTGCAGAAAGCCTCTTGACCTCCAGTTTAATTCAATTCCATGTAAAGGCAAATCTGGACCCTGAAGATTCAATCCAGAGAACTTGAACGCAGGATTTAAATTCCTCAGTGAATGTGTAGTTGCTGTGTGAAAACATACATGACAGGAAGAGATTTTCTAAAGAGGTTATGGAGTTTCCTCTCACTGGAGATACTTAAGAACTGTTTGGATGCAATCTTGTGCCATGTGCCCTAGGATGACCCTGCTTGAGCAAGGAGATTGGACCAGATGCTCCGCTGTGCTCCCTTCCAGCCTTTCCCATTCTGTGACTCTGTGTTATTTACAGGACAATTATGTATCGACTATGATGCTTAAGAGTTCTTTTCCCTGCCTCAGTTTCCTTACCGTCTTTCAATTTTATGCAGCTGTCTGAAATGTGTCCTCATATGCCAGCAGGTTTATTTGTAAAACATAGTCTGGTTTGTAGATGACCAATACTTCAGCAATGTGAGCTGGTTTTAGCAGCAAATATTTACCTTATTGCAAATCTTTTAGTAATGTCCTAAGCTGTGTGACCCTCACCAGTTTCTGCCAGTATTGGGCTTTTAAATCAATTTTACAGCTTTTGCTCAATCAAATCTATTTAGGGAATTGAAACTTGGCATTTCTTTGGCTTTCAGCATGAAATATTTATATACCATATAATGATCAGAGTGGGAAACTTGCTGGTCTGTGCAAGAGGAAGAAGTTTTACAAATCCACATTCTGTCATTGAACTGCCTTGGAAACCAATTGCTTGTGTACCCAGGTAGTTCAGCCCAGTTGGAATTTCCAAGTAATACAGAGTCCTGGTTTTATAACACAGGGGATTTTGCTCTGGCAAGTAAATAAAAGCAAATTTTCTACTATAAAAGGACAAAAGATTTTGAAAACATCCCATGGAGCTGTGTTTCCCAAACTTGTGTTCTGGCAGCTGACCTTGGAGCTCAACCAATGCTTTAAAAACTTCTTCCATTTTTGTAGCAGTGTGGGGATCTTGTCAGATAATGTTAATAGCTTTCTGTTTCTATGACTAATGCCTAGCACACAGTTCAGAGGAGGGCATGAGCAGCAGCAATTAGTTTCTAAATTTCATTAGAAAACTAGTATCATTATTAGGAGAGCTATGTGTGGTTGATTTATCTTTCTGCAATTTAAATCAGTAATTGCTACAACTTTCATAGATTTGCTTGCTTCATCTTCAGATTTCCAGTTTCTATTAACATCAGCCACCTTCACCGGAAAGATTATGTGGAAGAAGAACTAGTGGAGAATATAATAATGTGCTGCTGCTACAGTGAATGAAAGCCTTAAAAGAGCTGTTTGGTGGTATCTGTTAACAGCAACCAAAATCTAAAATAATCTCATTTACTTGAATAAATGGACAAATTAGAATGCCCCTAAATCTCCATTTGCCTAAAATATCAGTTTGCCTAAAATATTCAGATTGCTGGATGATAAATCTGTAAGATTTCAAAAGATGTGCAAACAAAATTATTTACTATGTGTTTCTGTACTCCTGTAATATTTTTGTTTAAAAATCACATTTACAGAATGCAGTATGCCAGACAGAGATTACTTAAGGGTAAAGAAATTGGATTTTATTCATGCATATGACTCTCAAGCCTTGCTGTCAGAATTGGATATTTCAGATACTGACTAAATTAGTCTTGTAAAATCCAGCATATATGCCCAACAGCTTTTAAACAGTAGAAAAATCATAATATTTGCATGATCTTACTTTGTTTCTCAAGCTTCTGCCTCTGAAAACTTTTCTTCAGTTTAAGTGTGTGTAAGCTGATTACTTTATGAATGAGAACATTCTCTCAGAGTTTTTCCCAGGTTGTTTACTCGAGTCTGGACATAGCAATTGACCATGTTCCAATAGTAAAATAGTAACTTTTGCTACTTTTGTTATATGGAGAAATTGCATATTACCTTAAAAAGAAGTTGTAACATTGCAATTATTATAATTTCTCTTAACATTGGCAAATTAAATGTTATGGTTAAATCAGAAAAAAATAGTTGTTAGTTCCTCTGTTCTTTTTTTACTTCAGCTCATTAAACAGAATCCAGAATTCATTAATTCCATAGATGTTTCAATTGAAAGTAGCACCAAGAATCATCCTGAGATTACTGAGACCCTTCAGCAAGCTGGGAAGGGTAGTAGTATATTAATTCAATTAATAATAATTATTAATAATTAATATAATATTAATAGTAATTATATATTAATTATATATAATATTCATATTAATTATTAATAATATTAATTATATTAATTTCAGGGATACATCCTTGCAAGACACCTCCCTGATCCCTTTGCATAGGATAGATCTACCTCTGCAGATCCACTGGATCTATGAAGCAAAGAATGGTGTTAGCTGCACTGAGGCAGCAGAACAAGCTTCCTTCCTAGAGCTTCTGCAGTGTGAGCTGGGCAGTAGGAGTAAGTTAAGAGAGAGTAAGCAAAGACACTTACAGACAACTGCATGGTAGGTGAAAGTCAGAGTCTACAAACAGAAGTGCAGTAATAGATTTTAATTTGCTAGAAAAGGACGGGCAATAAATACAACAACATATGTGCACATATTAACGCGGTTGATGGATGTGCTGGTGAAATAAAAGGGGGGAAATAAACGAGTTCTGAGAAATCTCAGTTGTCGATTTTCCTTCTTTTAAGACTGATGAACTCAGGCACTTCCTGGACACACAAGATTATACTGAACTAACGTCAGGCTAGCATTTTTAAATGGTGACTTTTGATTCTGAAACAGCAGGATTGTTTCCAGCTTTTCCATTCAGACTTTTGCCTCTGGATTACTTTCTCCCTATGCTTTCTCTTTCCAAAGAAGCAACAATGTATGTCTTCGTGAAGGACATACAAGGACAGAGCACATGCCAAAGCTGTTAAATTGAATAAAAGAATAATACTTGTATACATTTAGCTCTCCTCATAGAGATTTATGAGTTTAAGCTATGCCTAAAAAGATCTCAGGGACACACAGTAGTGCAGATTCACAATAGAGAGCCTGTCAGAAATGCTCCTGTCCATGTTTCACTGGAACATTTTGGTTCAGCCAGATGCACTTAAAATATTTGTTAAATCAAAATGCATCTCTCTGGTGTTCAGGTCTGCCTATTGCTCAGTTGTCATGATGTATAGACCATTTTGCTGAATGACTGCTGTGCCTTTCACTGTATAATGTGCTGGCCCACGGATGTTACACAGCAGGAGAATAAGTAATCACTGGAACAAATTGCTGAGGGGTTAAGCTCCGTACCATGTCTGTTGAGACACTTCAGCTGTTTAACTGACTGGTTATACCAGCAGCAGGAATGACTTTTCAGGTGAAATGGAATTTTTTGGTGCTAAGGTTGAATGGCTGAAAGGAAAGGTGGACAGAAGGAAAAGAACAGCCACAGTGGGGTGAATTTGCTGTAACTAGGACCCTGCCCGTCCCCCTGGGGCTGCCCCACTCCGCCCGGGAGCAGCACCAGGGGCTGCCAGTCCCAGCTCTGGCAGAGCTGCAACAGGGCCAGACTCCAGCTCCCCACTGCCCTGCCTGGCCTTGCCCTGTGCCCATCCCCAGGGAGATCCCTGATGCCCACAGCTGGGGGTGCTCTGGTGGTCCCAGCTGCCCTGCTCCTGGGGCAGGGGGGTAGGCCCTGGCTGCTCCTGTCCTGCTGCCTTAGGGGAGTCCCCTGTGCACCCTGAGCATCCCCAGCTCCTGTGGCGATATGTGATGGGGGAGAAGTGACAGCTCTGTTCTAGATTTCTCTTCTGGTGATAGGGAAAGAAGCCTGTACCAGTGTCTGGGAACAGACTCTTCCTTACGGTACCAATGATTGTGACTGTGCTGTCTGACTTGCCTACAGATAAGCAGACCAGATAAGCTGGTAGAAGGGTATCCTTAAACAGATCTAGCATGTTACTGCAAGAAGGTAGTAGGAAAGGTGGGAGATTACCTTTAAGGTCCCTTCCAACCTAAATAGTTCTATGATTCTATGACCTGATTGTCCGAAAGACGGACTTCCTGTAGACGGACGTTTGTTTTCTGTTCTTGTCTGAAGCTACTTGCAAAGCCTCGAGAGCTCATAAAAAACCCTGCCCTTGTTCTTCTGAGTGGTTGGCACTGCATGCTTCCACAGCACCCAGGACTCCGGAGCAGGGGACAGAGTGACCTGTGTCTCCTCCTTGAGCAGGTACTCAAGGACCAGCCATAAACTCTGTCTGTTGCAGTAGGAGACTCCTGTTATTGCAGAGAGCTCCCAGACTGCAGATAAAGACAGAAGAAAGCAGCAGAAAGGAGGTGCCCTTACTATCATGACTGTTACTTTGCCAATGTAGAAGATCATTACTCTCAGCTCTTAAATTCATCTATAGTGATGTCCTTGTTGTCTGTAAAACCTCATTGATACAAAGATGATCTTTGTGCAAGTCTTTCTCCTTGTTACAAGTTTTCAGTAATCATTCCTATGGAATTTGGATTTGTGCTGAATAGTAATTTGCACTTACTTATATAGTTAGTGTTAGATTCAGGGTGTTGAGATTGAATGTAACACAAGAAGCACAAATGCCAGGCTGAGCTATGGCAGATCCAGGACAGTGGTCTCATTGCAAATCTATATGAGTAGAGGCTGCTATCCTGGTTGTTGATCTCCCTCAAAAAGAGGGACTACAAGTTCAAGGCAACAGCAGTTACAGGAAAACTGAACCTGGGAATCACCCTGTGGCTCTCTGCACATTTTGTTATTTTCCTTACATGCAGTTTTTCCACAGGTTTAACAGATTCAATGCATCAGTTTATACTGTGGGAACCATGTCCTCTGGCAGTAGAAAAACACAGCTGTTTTGACAAATGACTATGTGGAGCTTGGAGGCTGTTATGTAAAACCTCAGCATGCAAAGCAGTCTTGCTGCAGGATTTTTGTGTTTGAGGAAGGAGGATACTTCAGAAAACAGGTTTTCAACGTAAACTTCTTAGATTCATCTTCGGAGGATTTTGCTAAGTATCTTCTAAGGACACAGTCAGTTCAACTGGTTGTGTCTATAATCAGTAGGTAATTCATGGAAAAAAACAAAACTTCTGAATTACTGCACTTGCTTTGTGCTCAGGATTTCGATACTGTGTGACTAGACAGAAAACCAAAAGGTTGCAGCTAACAAACTTCAGCCAAATCTAGTATTGTTATGACAAAGCAATGGCCACGTATTTTATATATATTTTAGTTTCTTGAGTCTCTTAACTTGTATAATTGTCTTCAGTACCTACTGGGTGTCAGGGGTCATGGATCTTGCTTGGAACTGAGACTGTGTGCTAAATCCTGGGATATTTCAAAATGTACCTGGTCTTCATTGTTGGAGCAATATCTCTCTTCATAAATATAAACCTGTGAAGGGATTTAGACCTCACATCCAAATGTCCTTACCACTGAGACATATGGAGAAACGTAGGAAGGGGAAAAGTGCCATTCTCTGGTTTGCTTGGGTTTTTTCACCCCAGAAAAATCTTCTCAACCTCTTGGATTTTATCCTAGTGGGAGAACATGAACGCTCTGGAAATTCTTTCTCTGCAGCTTGACAGATCAACATCTGGCAGAGACAAGGAAATGCTGTTGAACTTGACTCTTGGAACACAGAGCATTCTGGTTCGTGGCTGGATTTGCATATCTAGCCCAATTCTGGGAAACTATAGCAGAGGTGGAAACACTATATATTTGTGAGCATGAATAATGACTAAAAATGTTTTCCTACTATTACTGTTTCTTTACAAGTACAGTATTTTCATTTAACCTTAGAAGTATGGACTTTGGCATATATTAGTAGGTCATAATTTAATGTTCAGTTCTGGTTGTCTGTCTGTAAGGTATCAGAGGTGCTGAGATTAGTACTATTGATTACTATTTTGTGACGTACAAGGTTAAATGAGACATCTGCCCAGCTTCCTTACATTTTTTTCTGATTTACAGTGATACCAAATAATGTGCTTTATGTCTATCTCTTTAGGGTCTGATCACCTTCGAGAGAAAGATGGATTGTGGGCTGTTCTAGTTTGGCTTTCAATCCTAGCAGCAAGAAAGCAGAGTGTGGAGGAGATTGTCAGGGATCACTGGGCAAAATTTGGCCGGCACTACTACTGCAGGTGAGAAGTATGAGGAAAAGGCACAGGAACTTAAGCAGCTGATAGGAGATTTCTGCCACAGTCATTGCTTGTTTAGATGTACTCTGCTGCACTTAGGTGTGCATTTGCTGTATCTACAGAATGAAAAGCTGCCACAGATTATCACTGTTCTGCAGGCAGGTTTTTCCTGATGAGTAAGTGGCAGAAGAAGGAGCAGCATTTATATGTCATTGCTAGTATATGATAAACTGAATTTTCTGATATTGAATGGCAGAAAGATTGTAATTATTTACTTGTGTAGTACTTAGGTGTAGGTTGTTACTTGACATTGAAAAAGAATCAAAACCCCAGCAATGTTTACTCCTGCATTTTTTTTCTGCAAATGCTTCCATATGACACTGTTTTAGTGAGAACTGAAACTATGCCTGCTTTCAATTCAGCATAACTTCTCCAGAGATCCAAATATTTACTTATTTTTATTAAGGTCTCAAAATGGTGAATTCTTGCTGTCATGTACATTTTAGCTTCTACATCTCTCTTAATCCAGATTTAATCCCAAGGAGTTGGCAGTTTGTAAGGTTTTTTGCCCACAGCTGTTCCTCAAAATTTATAGCAGAGTTTTCTCTATTTCCCTTGTCACACTGCACTTGTCAGAGTGGACTGTGTCCTTAATTTTGGAAAGCTGTATTAGTGTATCAGTGATATTTTCTATGCTACTTTAGAAACTATGTCTGTTGACTCAGAGTCAGATGACCAGCATAGAACTGTGATGCACACGTGTAATGGTCAGATTGCATAGGATTTGCATGTGTGTGTTTGTTCAATTTGTAATCAGTACTTCAGTGGTTCACCTTTGATTTTTGAAGTGAGTAGTATATTGCTAATTGTGAGTGTATAGAGTGCTGTGAAAGCAGAACTGTTTTCCCTGAGGCTCTGAGGACTTACTTGTTGGTTCTAACTTTTTTTTTTTGTTTGTTTGTTTTTGTTTTTTTGTGTTCAAGGTTTGATTATGAAGCACTGGAACCAAGAACAGCATATTTCATAATGAGAGACCTGGAAACTCTGATCACTGACAAATCGTTCAGCCATCAGCAGTTTGCTGTGGGTAACAATATCTACAGTGTGGAAAGAACAGACAGCTTTGAGTACATAGATCCTGTGGATGGCACTGTGACCAAAAGACAGGTATGGCTGTAGTGATGAAGTTGCAAAGTTTTGTAGCTGTCGTGTTGACTCCAAGAGTGTTGTTTCTGAAGTTCAGGTGGCAAGGCTATCTGTTTATTTATAGGACAGTGTTTTCTTTTCTTTGAGAGATACTGCATTTCCTACTTAAGATTAGCTCGGTCTGGATAACGTAATCCACCTCCGGTTTAGTTTGCAGTTGCTGTACATAATTGGAGACGGTAGTGTCACAGTCAGATGGGATGAGGTCTCTGTTGACAGCAATGCATGTGTAGGGAGGATTCCATTTCTGGAACAGTGAAAAACATCTTCTAAAAAGAAGATCACTCCATTTTCTGTTTTCTATCTGAAACCTCCATTTACCATCCATATATTACAAAAAAAGTTAAAATTCTCTTGCTCTTGGTGGCCCACAGGATTTACATAGTTAAATACAGTATCTATTGTAGCAAATAACATGCAGAAGACTTTAGTAGATTGTACCCTATGTAGGCACAATTGACTTCCCTAGCCTGAGTTACCAGTGCCTTCTGGACTCTGTCTTTATTGAGATTCCTTATCTATTCCTTTGCAGTTCAAACTGAGCCTGCAGTGTTCTGAAATTCATGATGTGCTTGAGAGTATCCATGTACTTCTGCCAGGTGTAAATGTATATTCAAATATCTTAAATACGAGCTATGACTCATAATAAAAGTGGTCCTGATTTTGTGCTGTTTATGTATTTTTGTCCTGGTTTCTCTGGTTTTTAAATTACTTGACTTCCCCAGACCTTAGCAAATGATATTACAAGCCATTAAGACTATTGTCATGCCATTCTGTTCAGAGTCATTAGTTTCCATTCATCATTGCATCTACAAAATATAAGCAGCCCATCTGCCACTGAGCTATTCTCTTTGTGTGTATTGCTACTGAAACAAGATATGAGGATATTGTCGTATCTAAGTCCAGTGGAAAATTACAGGCATGGCAGACTTGTGACCTTTGTACTAAGAAAAAGAACAGCTTGTGGATTTTCATTGCACTTTTCTTTCCCTTAATTTTCATCCAAAGCCCTTGTTCTATATTGGAATATAATTGCTAATCATGTCACCGTGTAACACAAGCAGAGAAACATGACTTGGCCTGTTTTCAGAGGGACTCTGAAAGGGAGACTATAAAACAAGAAAGAAAGCATGTCTTGTCATAGGGAGAAGTTCTTATTATTCAGAATACAGATCACCAAGTTTGTCTTTTGGCAAGGACACGTTCCTAGCTTCATGTGTCTGCAATTTCAGTGGGATTCTCCAAGCACAATAAAATAGGAGAAGACATTGATCCTTGCAAATGAAACAATAGTTCACTTCTGCCATTTTCCTCATCATTTAAGTGGAGATGCCTCTTTCAGAGTGTCGTAAGCTTCATGTGGCTTTTCCAGCTGTGTATTCAGAAATCTGTTCCAAGTTTTGTTCCCCAGTAGGTAGGGAGAGAGATTGATATTCAGTGCAACTGCATTCTCATGAGAAGCTGGCTACATGCTAATTAATCAGTGTTAATAAACACCATATTCTGAAAACGAATACAGCAACAATAGACAGCAAATAATACACTCAGACTGTAGCTTCTAATTAATTATCTCTATTGAAACCCATGAATATTGTTTCTCACAGTGCAATAATAAGGCATAAAATGAAATTAAATGTTCTGCTATTCTTGAAAACTGTTTTAATTTTTATTGTAAGTCCTGTTGTGCTAGCTTTTGCATACATGAGCACATAACAATACTGCTCCTGAGAATCCAGCAAGCCAGGAATGGAAGTAGTTGCATTTTTATGTGAAATTCGAATCATAAGGAAGAGTGGTACAAGTTACCCATTACACTAAGAGGCAGAAGGCTTCAGGGAGACCTTATTGTGGCCTTTCAGTACTTAAAGAGGGTTTGTAAGAAAGATGGGACTATCTTTTTAGCAGAGCCTGATGAAATAGGACAGTGGTAATGACTTTAAACTAAAAAAGTAGATTCAGATTAGGTATAGGGAAGACGTCTTTTTCAATGAGGGTGGTGAAACACTGGAATAGGTTGCCCAGATTGGTGGTGTATGCCCCATCCCTCAGAACATTAAAGGTCAGTTTGTGTGGTGCTCTGAGCAACTAGATCTAGTTGAAGATGTTCCTAGTCATGTATTGGACCGGATGAGCTTTAAAGGTCCCTTCCAACCCAAACCGTTCTATGATTCAGTGCTTATCAACTGACTAATGCTTTATATGATGCTGAAGGTGTTTTGGTGTATACCTGAGAAAACAATGGGTTTACTTATACTGTAGAATATTGGAGCACTGTGTTTCCAACATCAGTCACTTCTCAAGCTGCTGATAAAACTGTAAGAATAAAATGCATCTCTTTTAATTCTCTTCTCTCATTTTTTAGTGGTGTATTGCCTTTAAATGAAAGTAGCAAGGATCTCAGTTTATGCACTAGGCATTTAACAACAGCAGGACTAATAGGAAATGAAGTTCAGTGGCAGAGCAGAAGTCATGCTTAGTCTAAGGGTACCATTTACAGAAAGGGAACTGCATTTTATTGCAGAACTGGTAGAATATTGAATGCTACAACTATTTATCTGTGCAATTTAGTCCTCTGGTCTTAATGGCCTATCTGTAGAGAAACAGTGACTCCAAGTATATGATCTGTGGTTCACATATCCAGTACAAAAAGAAGGAGGAGGAAAGAAAAAACGATGAAGATGGGAGCAAAGAGTAAATTTACAGTTAATTAATAAATGGGTCAATCCTTTTTATTATACACACAGTTATTGTACATTAGTAAGTGTACTTGAAATTAATTCAAAGTTTTCCAAGTTGTACATGTACTTACTGAAATACTTGCAATCAGATACTGATGCATGGTCTTTGAGAGGTAGCAGCTGGTCCTGTCTTTTGAATTCACTGCTGACATCTGATTTTTGATCCTGGAATTCTGTAGCTATTTCTTAGGCCACTGATCTTTGGTGATCTTATAGCTATTTCTCAGGTCACTGGTTTTGTGCTCTGCCACACAAAACAAGAACAAATCAGATCAAGAAAATAAAAAGAGCAGTAAGAGAGTATTTGTTATGAGAAGTGGGAGGGAATGTACAACATAATTTCTAGTCTTTAGGGGAGAAAAAAGAGGGATAAATGAGTTGTCCAAAGTTACAGGGAGAGGAATTGCATCCAAATGTTTCTACCTTTCACTTTTTAATTCAAAGCAGTGATTGGATGGTGATTTGTAAAGGTACTGCCACCTTGCATATATGCTGTTCCTTCTTCTCTCATAGGGGCTGCGGATTATTTTTTCAGATGCTTCCAGGCTTATCTTCAGAATGAGTGCTTCTAGTCATGTCAGAGCTACTCTCCGGATCTATGCAGAGAGTTATGAAAAGGATCCTAGCCAACACAACAAGGAACCACAGGTAATGAAATAGCATTGTAATAAGTCAATAAGTAATTCACTGCTTTTGTAATAGCAGTGGCTACAGGTTCTCATCTTTAATCAGAAGTAGCACTTAATGCTTTGATCTGTTTACTGTGTTTGTAGATATTTTTCTAGTCTTGCAGATGTACATGTTTTGAGACAGGATCACCAGTTTTAATATATATTTGTGTAATTTCTAGCACAACAAGAATGTCAAGGGCTGAGATGCCTAGTGATAAATGCTGGGCAGTGACTTCAAGTCTATTAAGAGAAGCCATTCTAGTTTGAATTTTTTTCACTATATTTTAAAAAGTGTTGTAATCTGAGTGATAGAACAACATTTTAAAAATAAAATAACCATTTTTCAAGCAGGTTATCTGGAAGTCAGGGTATCCCAAGGATTCCTCATGGTGAGAGTACAGTTAGGAAGTATAGATGCCAGCATAAACAATGTAGGAGTTCTTTGTAAGGGAAAGACTTGCAGCTGTCTAAGAATTATATCATAGCCAGGCTTTTTCTAAGAAGAGCAAAGGATGAAAGCAAGTTGCTGGATAGTCCAGCAGATGCCTAGAACAATGAATAACATAAATCACATTTCACACTCTGAGATTTTTCCCAGTAAACCACCTTTATGCTGTGATATACAAGAGAGGACTAAGGCTGTTTCATAGAAAAGAAGTTGAGCATTTGGCTTGTAATAAATCAGAACACTGTAGTTTTAAATCCCATGTAGTTCTGTGTTCATTATTGGAATGCAAATGCAAATGTCCCAAAACGTAAAAGCTGTCAAATGCATTTGAACTCTAGGTAGATGTTTGATAATTGCTTTTTCACCAGACTCTGACTGTAAATTTAGCAAGTTTCTTCTTATTCTGTTAGAGAATGGTCTATTAGTCATTAAAAGTGCTTCGGTTTTCACAGAAATGTTGCAGACTCCATGCATGCAGATATGATCTAGGAATTTATTTTTTTTTTGAGTAACAGTTTGCATTCTCAGTAACTTCTTGGATAGAATATATATAATGTTAAAGCTCCAACAGGGTAAAGGATCATTTTTTAGCAATTTTATTGTTTTTCTCTGTATTTTTATGTTTACTCAGCTAGCAGGATCATTGATGTATTTTGACTAAGGAAGAACACTGCTAGTACTCCATTTACAATTGCTACTTTATTGGATTTACGTAACAAGATTTCGGTAGCAGAGAGGCTGCAGTGTTGGCTACTGTGAGAAGTTACTAGAATCTACCTGCATGTCAAAAAAGCCAGTTCCAGCTGGCTTCTAGATAGACCTACCACCATCCCAAGCTGAGCTCCGTCTTTCTTGCAGGCTCCCTTCAGATACTGGAAGATTGCAGTTAGGTCACATTGAAGCCTTCTCTTCTCCAGGCTGAGTAAATCCAATTTTCTTAGCCTTTTCTCCTAAGACAGGTGCTCTATTCCTCTAATGAACTTGATGGCCCTTCTTTGGACTCACACCAACAGGTCCATGTACTTTTGAGCACCCTGGAAGCTACAGAGTACTCCAGGGTGGGTCTCACCGGAGCAGAGGGGCGGAATCACCTCCCTCGACCTGCTGGACACTCTGCTTTTGATGGAGCCCAGGGTACAATTGGCTTTCTGAATTTGCAAGTGCCCATTGCTGGCTGATGTCCAGCCCTTCATCCATCAGCACCTCCAAGTCCGTTTTGGCAGGGCTGCTCTGCATCTGTCCCTCTCTCAGCCTGTATATTGTTGTTGAGGGCTACAACTCTGGTGGAGCACCCTGCTCTTGGTCTCGTAAGATTCCCATGGACCCACTTCTCAAGGTTGCCCTGGATGGGCAAGGGTGCCCTGTCCTTCAGGTGTGTCAACTGCACCCCTCAGCTTGCTGTCATGTATAAAATTACTAAAGGTGCACTCAATACCTTTATCTGTGTCATTATTGATGACATTAAATAACAAAAGTCCCACTGTGGACCCTGAGGCACACCACTTGTCATTGATGTCCTTCGGGACTCTGAGCTGTAGACTGTGGATGTGACATTCCTCATCCATCTAACAGTCTATCCATCAGATCCATTTCTCTCCAATTTAGAGAGGATATCACAGGGAACCATGTCAAAGGCTTTATAGAAGTTCAGATCTGATCCATCCATCTAGTCCTTCTCTTGTCCACAGCAATAGTCACTCCATCGTAGCAGACCACTTGGTTGGTCAGGCAGGACTTGCCCTTGGTGGAGCTGTGCTGGCTGTCCTGAATCATCTCCCTGTCCTTCATGTGCTTTAGGAGAGCTTCTGGGAGGATCTGTTCCATGGTCTTCCCAGGAACAGAGGCGAGGCTGAGGGCTTGGTAGTTCCTAGGGTCTTTCTTTCTACCCATTTTAAAGATGGGTACAGTGTTTTCCCTTTTCCAATCAAGTGGGGCTTCAGCTGAGTGCCATTAGTTTTCAGACATCTCTGCAACTGCATGAGCAAACTCCCTTGGTCCTATGCAGTCTGTATTGGGTACTCTTACATGGGATGCAGTGAGTCACAAATGCTGCTATTACTTTTGCCAGAGACTGGTAAACAACGTGCTAGTTAGCTACAGATACATCAGATTAGCAATAGCCAAACAAGTATTTTCGGGCAGGAGTTGTTTCTTTGTATTTTCATTGGAAAAGGCAAGCCAATTTAAAAAAAAAAAACTTAAATATGTCTTGATCATCAAACACTGAATTTCTAAAACAATTTTTGACAAGTAGCAGAGATAAAAACAAACTGATTTAGATGTGGACCTTGTTTGATATATGAGTAGATTGTGTTATGTATGATTGTATGTAGGAGGGATTATAAAAAGTGATTGTTTATGGTGTGAGTTTGTCCAAGGGTAGAGAACTGAAATCAACAACCTTTGTGTCCAATATCTTTTAATAGGAGTAAAATGAAAGTAGCCTATGTGGTTCTGTCAAGACATTGATGCAGCACTAAGCACAAGTTCAGTTTGCTAGAGAATTATTACCATTTTGTTTTTTGAAGCATTGAGTCTTTTAGCATGGTTCTAGTTTAGCTGTTAAAGCATACACAATGATCCAGAAAAATCATACGAAGTTGTTCTGTTTTCATCTAGGTTAGAGTTAGTTTTCTTCTTAGTAGCTGGTACAGTGCTTTGTTGTGGATTTGGTATGAGAATAATGTTGATAACACGCTGAAGTTTAATTATTGCTAAGTAGTTCTTAACCCTATGTTAAGGACTTTTCAATCTTCCTTGCTCTGCCACTGAGGATGTGCACAAGAATCTGTGAGGGAACATAACTTTGGCAAGTGACTTGAACTGGCCAAAGGGATATTGCATACCATGGTATGCCACGTTCAGTATATAAACTGGAGGGAGTTAGCCATGCAGGCTGATCACTGCACAGAAACAGGCTGAGCACCAGTCAGTGGGTAGTGGGCTGTTGTATTGTACATCACTTGCAGGGTTTGTTTGGGTTTTATTGCACTCTTTCTTTTTTGCTTTGTTCTTCATATTATTATTATGTTTTAGTTTATTTCAGTTATTAAACTGCTTATCTCAACCCATTGATCTTGCCTTTTTTCCAGTTTTCTACCAGTGTCACCAGGGGCAAGGGGAGGAAGCAAGCAGCTTACTCATGGTGCTTAGTTGCTGGCTGCAGTTAAACCACACCATAGAGTGAACAAGTTTTAAATCATCTGGAACTGCAAATAGATCATGCGAGAGTAATTATAAAATGTTTCATGAATCAAGGGAATTAGTTCACTAAACCTGATCTTCCCTCGAAGCTCTTTAGATGTACTGGAAAAGAGCTAATCTGTTGCTAACAAAGATGGTTACACACACAGTTCCTATTTTCCACCAGTCTATTTCACCCCTCATGTCTGCCCTCCTCCTGCTAGGGGCAGAACTGACTTTCTGACCTTTATTGTTTTATTTAACAGTCAGATGGTACACTAGAATAGAGAGGTCACTTTCCTTTTTTTCCATGGGAAGTGTCCTTTTTCATGCCAATAAACTGAACATCACCAGTGCTGTGGATAGTAGAGTCAGTTCAGTTTGTTCCACAGTGAATCAGACTATCCAGATTGCTCAGATCTTTTAGAATAGGTGACTGTAGCATAAAACTTTCCAAAGGCTTCTGGGTTTTTTTGGAATACAAGGCCAAAGAAGACAGACTGAGCTGTGTGTTGGGCCCTTTTGGCAGAAGCTCTGCAGGAGGTACAGCTATAGTGGCAGACTCAGTGATCTTTGTGCTAAGCTCACTTTGTCGTTGTTTCATTCCATTCTTTGTGTCTCTCACATCACTTTAGGGTTGCTTCGAATGTGTATTGGTTTGACTTTTAGAGTATTACAGCCTAATGAAAAGCTCCTTCTGATAAGTACGGCCATCAAAATCACATAACGATTTATAAAGTAGTAATCCCACCTACTAGGAATTATAGATGTTCATAACTTCAAAGCATTCTGGAGGCATGTTGTTCTCAAGGCTGCATTATAAACTGGAAAACTACTTTAATTGATACTAAATCTGATAGACAAACAGCTGAAGACATAGAATCTGGGTTCTGACAGCAGTTTTTAGAGAGAGAAAATGCACAGATAATGAAACAATTGGCACATCTTGTATCTTCACAGAGCTCAAGGAGTTAAACTATTGCCCTTCTTTGACAGTTTAATTCTGTACTAACCCACTTGTTCATGTCTCTTTAAATCTGAGTCATTAACAGTTGTTCCAGGGAGGTGCATTCTTTTGGAACATGGAGTACTGTGCCAGCGCTGCTTAGAAATCTGTGCAAGGTCTGAACACTTGATCTGAAATAATTACTTTCAAAAGTGTCTTTTTGAATATTAGTAATTCAGTTGCCTAAATGCCTAGTCATACAAACTTTAACCAAGTGTTGCTGAATCTTTGTCCCCAGTAGCACATTCTCTCAGGACAGGCTAATTCAAATGGCCTTCCGTTATCTCTCCATGTGAGCTGAGAATACAGGCAGTGTGTTGTTGAAATTATTTAAAAATAATGACACATATACAAATAGTATATAATTGTATATACAAATATAATAACTTTGATCCTAGTGTTCCACCCTGTACCTTCACTTGTGTATATGTAAAGCTGAGAAAGCCCAAAAGAACACTGGTTGACATGATGCTGAATGCAAATGCAGATGAGTACCATAAGAGAAGATGGAGCAAAAGTTTGAGAATAGTAAAAGAGGCTCATAGTTACTTGGTGTTCACTAAAATGTTTGCATCCAATTTGAAGGTATTACCATTCTCCTAACCTTTTATTTTTTTGTTTGTTTTATTTTTCCCAGATAAATTCTGCAGATTTTTTTTTTCACTGATGGGACCAGTGGGGCAACTTATTTTTGAGACTTAATATTGCCTTGTGAAAAATGAATTTGAGACCTGTGAAAAATGTCTATGCTGAGACTATGTAAAATTGGTTTTCCTAACAAGACTGAAATTCATTGCAGACTGAAGGAGAGGCTGAAGAGCTTCATGGGCTTTCCAGGAAAAGCCTGGGCATCTGATTTTGCATCAGAACTGCATTAACTTCTAATGAGTGTTGCAGGTTTTACCATAAAAGCAACACATAGTAGGTTTTCACAAGGTGTTTCTTGGCGTACAGGTGGCATTTATCCCCTTATTCTGAGAAAACTCTTTTCCAAGGCCAAATGCCAGGCATGTGGAGCTTTTAACCTGCAAGCAGGTACATTTCAGCTCTGCCTAACCCTTTGATAAACCAGATGCGTCATGGGGCAAAAATCTTAAGTGAGACCTTGATTAGAAGAGACCAAACTGTATGGAATTTTCTTACAAGATCACAGAGATAAAAAAACACTATGTGAGCCAAGCAGGAATGATACAACTCTGACAGCTCTGGTACAGATTATTCCCAAGCAAAAGATTTTTAATCTCTATTTGTCTTATATTAGGTATCTGCTTGCTTCTTTTATTTCCTCTAGGAACAGTCATTCCTACTAGTTACTTTTTAGAGATATAACCTCTATCTGGATTACTAAAGCAAAATTCTGATTGTCAGTTCTGTTAATTTTCTGTTCTTAAATTTTCTCTAAAGAATAACATACCATATCTCCTAAACAGTTGCCAAAAGATAAATGCCTTGTTTAATGTACGGAGAGTTGCAATTGTTATTTTGAGCCGACATGTTAATAGTAAAGTGTTTAAAATTTCTTAAGTAGAAAGAACCATTTGAAAAATATTTTTAAATCAAGATCTTTTTGAGATACAGAAGTCTTTCTTGAGTCATGTTATGATAAGAGGTTACTGGCTGGGATTTATCTGTTGCAATTGAAATGTGAACTATTCATGGCAGAGGTAAAGAAGTTTTTAAGAGACATATGCAGTTCTAGTTCCTTGTTATTCCGTCCTGCTCTTGCCTCTCCGAATATAGTGCACCTTTGCATTTTTTTATTTCTTTGGCATGAAGAAAATGTAGTTAAATTGAAGTGTGAAAAGCAGAATTAAGGAAGGACTTTCCCTGTTGAGAAGCATGATTATAACAAGCAGAATATTTAGTAACAGTTGGAATTACTTGGCAACAGAGCAGCAGCTAAATTGTTAATGTAAATGGATGTTACATAAAGTAATTTGGCTTTATATTTTCCTCCAACATTGTGTAAAGTGTGTTTTCTTTCTTCAGAGTGCAATTGTTGCCCAAAAAACCGGGGTCTAGTAGGGTTGCTTTTTAAATTTTCCTATGCTTTTCTGATTAAATACGGAAGAGGTTTCTTAGAGGAGTTCCAGCAAACTTAAAATGCCTTAGTGTCATCCAAACCTTATAGACTAGCATATTTTAATATCCACTTTTGCAGCATTTTCTCACAGATGTGAATTTGTGCCCTGCATATTAATCTTCTCTAAGCATGTTTGACTTTAATAGACTTATGTTCTGCTTCAATAGATTATTCAATAGACAGATATCTACAAATATGGAGCTTTTTAAACAATAACATATCAGACTGCTCATGGTTGTGCATAACTGAGTTTAATCATAAACTCACTTGACACCAATAGCATTCATGGTGTTACTGTATGACTTTACTTGCACAATTAGTCTCTTCACTCTTTTGATTTAATCATCTGACTGTTTGTATAAATAAAGGAGACATCTCATCCTATCAGAAACAGGTGGCTGAAACAGATTGAAAGTATTGATTATATTAAGGTTATAAAAAAGATATTTGTAAATTTAAGCTCTCCAGAATTACTTTTGTTTCATTTGATTTTAAAACCTGAGGGTCTTGAAGCTGGAATTAGTTTATTTGAGAGGGGCATCTAGGGGAAATCTCTAAGGGTCAGAGAAATAACTTAATAGTTTGGTAACCAAATATATGATTGTGTGAAAAGAAGGCTTTCACACAAAACTCAACTCTGTCAGTTTGTCTTTGGTTATCATTTAATTAACTGAAAGGAGATTCAGTTACCGTTTGAAAAACTGTATTTTACTTGGTTTTCCTGTGGTACTGTCATAGTTGTTATCTGCAGTCTACCCATCTGGGCATATATATGGCCATTTAATAAAGTCTGTAGCATGAAACTTGAAAGTTCATACTGTTCTGTTGGAATTTATCCTATTAATACAATTACATGTGGTAGTACTCAAAACATATGTTTGTGAATTCTGTTACAGTAGTTGTTACAGTACTTTCAGATACTTATACAGTACCTACAGACCCTAAGCTTCACATATTAAGTGTATTTATTAAGAAAATATCATCCAAGTGACTTCCATTTATCAGAGTAGAAACAATTCTACTTTTGTAGAATCTGGTCTAGGTTGCTTTGTTCAGCAGATTTCACAGGATCTCCACAATTCCTGTTACATAAAAACATTATCAATATTGTGTATTTACTGGTTTCTCTTTTCTGCATAGCTTGGGTATACTCAGTGTAACACTTCACAAAACATATGCTAAGCACAATACTTCATTATATCAAGTATAATAATACAACAGTACAGACACTATGGCTATGTCAGGTTTTGGTACTATTAAATTACTATAATTCTACAGTTAAAAGAAGAATTTAGAAATGAAAAATGTCTTTTGATATTTCTGCTTAATGTATTTCAATGTACTTCTCCCTCTTTAGGCTGTGCTGAGTCCTCTTATAGCAATCGCACTGAAAATATCTCAGATTCATGAGAGGACAGGACGAAAGGGACCCACAGTCATCACCTGAAGCCACAGAAGATTGTTAAACCAGGGCCAAAGGAGGAACAGCAAGGAAGAGACAGAACCTTGTTAAGACTTGTTAGCCATTTGTGCCTTGTATGATTTTAAAAGCTTTCTTGGAGAGAGGCAGGGTAGGAAGAAACTTCAATATAACACTGAGCATAATCATTTGCATTGATCTCCTAATGCAATAGTATATTGACTTCTTTGTTTTACCTGCAGCATCCTAATTTCACATAACAATTTAACCAAAGAAACAGGCCTTTACCTTGAAATTTTGTTAACAGTGTGACAGAAAATGATGACTGCTTAGTTTTGAATGCTGTGATAAAAGTTGGAGACTTTTCAGTTAGGGAGAGAGAGAGAGGAGTTGCAAAGCAAAAACATGCTTCGTGAATATTGTTTGGCGTTCTTGTCACCTTCTGGTCAGTTTGTGAAGAGGCATACAGAGCATTCTGAGTCATAAGGGCTGTGTACTAAGCTTTGTACTTCCTAATCTGACACCGTGCCTCCTGTCCTGCCTCTCCTGTTTCTCACAGATGCACACTGACAGCAGTGTTGTATACACAGTTACACATGCTCCCAAAGAAGGGGTTATTCCATATTTTTTTTTACCCCTGCTTTTAAAACATATCAATGTGACTTGTGCCTTTAGATTTTCCAGATTTTTGAACTCTGGTTGTTTCCCTCCAAAGGGAGGCATTTGTGCTATAGTGCTGATTTTGTCCTTCTAGCACTATGTTGGGTACGGAATCTGACTGTCTTTTGTAATATTCTCCATGTCAGGAGATGATACCCGTTCTTACTGTGTTTGGAAGGTAATCACTACAAGTTCAGCAAATCTTTATGAAGGAGTTATGGAAGTCTTTGGAGTACTCACACTTTGCTTACCACAAAGTGAAGTAAGTGAAGAATGAATTAAACAAATAAATTAAATAGAAGGACTTGTCTGATTCACCAGCTGAACACAGTTTCTGCTAGATTCTTGGTAACAGTGGATCATGAAATAAAAATTTGGGAAGTGCAAGAGACATACCGACATAGATCTGAGAAGGCTTTTGGGGATATGAACATCAGCATTTTTCTGCTTGTGAATCGATACTACAGTCCTAGCAACAATACTGCTCTGAGAAGAACACAAACATTTTATGCATGTGATTTATTTGAAAGCTTTGCTTCCTTGGGAACAGTGGGGTCACTTGTATCATTCATCAGGGTGGCTTTGTGCAATTTACCTCTTTGCAGTGTATTTCAGTTCATTGTGGTTGTCAAATTTTAGTGCAATTTATATAATATTGCAGCAAAGTAAATTGTTTTGATTTCTTTCAACATTTCTGTCAAAAAATGGCTGTGGCACTCAGTACACAATAAAGAGTAATGCTGTCTATCTGTCTTAATATGTAATTGTGACACACTGCACTTTGAAGCATCCTAATAAAACTTCCTTTAATACAGTTACATTATTACTTAATTGACTCTAAACAAATGAGGTACTAATATTGTCACATAGTATCCTACCTTAGCATTATGTATTCCCACAAACCAAAAGAGATTTTAAGGTATTAGTTCTTTTTGTAAAGATTTCTCTTTTATATGACTGTGGCATTCTCATAGTTTGGACATCTGCTTTTGTATGTAAGAGTATTCATCTTTACAGAAGCCTTGTAAAGGACATTTCTGTATGAAACCTGCTTTGTCTAATATTTTATATGTATTACAGATCAGACTCCTCTAGGTGCAGGATAGTAAGGTCCTAACTAGTAGAGCACACATGGTCAAGCGCAGACACACTCTGCATTATGATAGTTCTAATTACAGAGTTGCATGAGAGAATGTCCTGAAAGACAGTCCACTAAAACTTCTAAAGCCTCCTATGCGTTCTCTGATAATGAAACAATTTTTGATCACATAGTAAACTAGCTATTTATACTATGGAGTACCCCATTTGCCAAGCTTTTCTGAGATAGGAACAATGCACTTTGAAAAGTAAGATGTGCTGAAGTGAGGTGTCTTTCAAGATGCAGTGGGAAGACTCAGGAGGAACAGATGAGAACTGTGAAGAACCATAATTGTGCTTTTATCAGAAAGCTATCACTAAAGCTGCAGTAGATGTTAGTCTGCTTTCATGAAGGTGGTCATGATAAACAAAGGATATATTTTAAAATCTCAGTATTGACTTTGTCTTAGGCTTCAAGCCTTTTCTTTATGACGAAGGGAGATACCGATAAAATGTAACTGGTATTCTCCACCAGTTAATTCCTTTTCTCTACAAGAAGATGACTTTGTAAGGCTGAAGTACAGTGTGTATCTTTATATTGGATGCATATGGGGAAGGACTGCAGCCATAATCTCATAATGTGTGCTACATTTCCTGAGGTCTTTTGATTATTAAGATGAATGCTTGGGAAAAAAAGCAACATATGCTAAGTTACACAAGGAGGCAGGGCTCCTAAGAACAGACCGTACATCCAGCAGATGTATAGCAGAGGGTAAACTGTTATTAATACTCTACATCTTATCACAGTGTCTGGGCACTGTGACAGAGACTCACACCCTTCTGTGCTATTCTTGAATTAGCCGTTTCCTCATGTTTGGAAATTACAAGATCCTTTATTGTTCATCTGTGATTATGCTTTGGCATCAATTCTGTTTTGCAGAACTTTGGATTTTCCTTGTGTTCAGAGGCGATTTGTAAGGCAGGATCACAGAATTCTTGAGTTTGGAAGGGGTCATCTAGTTCATCAGGACTAAGATTGCGTAGTCCATTTCCCAGCTCACAGTAGGATCAGGTAGAGGATGCTACCCAGGACCATGTCCAGTTGGGGTTTGTTTATATCCATGCGCTGAGACTCTACAACCTCTCTGGGCCAAGTGTTCAGGTGACTGACCACTCCCAGAGTGAGGGAAACAAAATAAAAAAAAAAAAACAAAAACAAAAACAAACTTTTGTAAATGTTCAGATTATCATTTTATGTGATTCAGTTTCTGCCCATTGGCTCTTGTGCTGTCACTGGGCACCGCTGAGAAGAGTCTGGGTCCACACACTCCTTTCTTTCCCATCAAGTTTTTACAGAAATCAGTAAGATTCCTCATGAGCCTTCTCTCCTACAAATTAAACACTCCCATCTCTCTGACTCTCTCATCATATGGCAAATGCCCCATGCCCTTCATCTTTCTGGCCTTTTGCTGGAGGTACTCTGGCATGTCCATGTCTCTTTTGTACTAGGGAAGCTTAGACCCAGCACTCCAGATATATCTTACTCCACCACTGCTGAGCAGAAGGATCACCTTCTTAAGTTCCAGGTGATGTTTTCCTGATGCAGTCCAGGATGCTCTCAGCTGTTTTTGCTGTGCAGGTGCATTGCTGGTGAGTTGTCAACTTCTTGATACCCACGTCCTTATCTGTGGAGCTGTTTTCCAACCCACTGGCCCCATCATGTATTGGTGCCTGGGTTTGATCCTCTCCAAGGGCAGGAGTTCACATTTCCCTTTGTTGAACTTCATGAGGTTCCTGTTGGCCCATTTCTCCAGCCTACCTAGATCCCTCTGAATTAGCAGCATGCCTGGAATGTCAGCTGCTACTTCCTGTTTTGTATAATTTACCAATCCGGCGAAGATGTGCTCTGCCCAATCATACAGATGATACCAGTATTGGCTCCCATATTGACCCCTGGGTTAGACTTCTGGTAACTGGTCTCCAGATGAACTTTGTGGCAGTGATTACAACCCTCTGGAATGGTTGTTTAGCTGCACTTCGATCCACTTCTCTAAATCTTGTTTTATCAGTCTCTGAAGATGTTTCTGGAGATGGTGTCAAAAGCCTTACTAAAGGTGAAGCAAACAACATTCCCTCCTCTCTCCTCATCCACTAACCCTAATCACCTTCTAGTCCTTCAAGGCTTTGACAAGGCTTCCAAGGATTGGTTGCGCCATCATGTCTCAGGAACTAAGGTGAGGCTGACCAGCATGTAACTCCTCACATCCTTCTTTTCTTACAGACGGGAGTGATATTTGCTCTCTCAGAGACCTCTCCCAGTCACTCACAGTCTTTCAGAGATAATGATGTGACTCAGTTTCTTCATATCTGTGCATACATACCAAGTCATCCCATAGACCTGTGTATATACAGTTTTTTCAAGTGCTCCATGACCTTTTCTTGCTCTTCCCAAGGTAAGTCTTCGTTGCTCCAAATTTCTCCTTTAGTCTTGAGGACCTATAATTCCTAAAGGCTGGTTTTACCAGTAAAGCTGGAGAAAGCATTGAGCACCTCAGCCTCTTCTATGCCCGCCTTCAGCTCATGTACCTTCAGAAACTTTTCCCATTACTCTTCACGTTTTTCACCTCATTCAACTCCAGATGTGCTTTTGCTTTTCTAGTCTCATCCCTGCATGATTGAACAGTGTCTCTGAATTCCTCCTAGTTCAATTGTCCCTGTTTTCACTTACCATACATTTTCTTTTCATATCTGAGTTAGTCAAGAGCTCCCTGGTCATACATGCAGACCTACTGCTGCCTTGGATTTCTAGATGTCAGGATGAACCATTGAGCTTGAAGGAGGCAATCCTTGAAAACGAAACAGCTGTCCTGGATTCATCTTTTCTCCAGGACCATAACCCATGAGACTCTTCCAAGCAGATCCCTGAAGAGGTTAGTGTGCTTTGCAGACTTTGGTCCCACTTTTTGCCCTTCTCCATCCTCTAAAAATTGTGAATCCATTGGCTCATGATCACTGCAGCAAAAGCCCTCACATGCCCACTCACCTCTGGTATTGTGAGTGTCAGGACAGCACCATCTTAATGGCTCCTCAGTCACCAATGTCAGGAAGCTATTTGTCTCTGCACTGAAAGAATTTTTTCTGTTCTGAAAGCTTAGTTTGACCAGTTCATGCCCTTCTGCTCAAAGAAAATTCCTTTTAACTTAAAATCTTCAGCAGCTATTCTTGGCAGATATGACTTCATGCTATTAAGTTTGATCAAAAGCAAACTGTTGCTTGAAGATTGTTGACATTTTTGAGTTCATTGCCCACACGATTTTCCATTAAGCATAATCAAATAGTTCATTAGCTAAAAAGACCAACTGAAAACTAGATTGTATAAAAATATTAGGTATTAACTTTAATGTTGTCCTTATCTCAGTAACCTTTGTGTATCAAATACTTTGTTGCATACAGCAGATGGAAGACGCAGTTATCTTCAGTTTCACATTTCTGGATCCATTAAGACCTCACAACATCTGCAGAAGACTGGAGCTAAAAGAGGACACTGGAGGGCTCTCCTGGAATTGGGAGAAAGAAAGAGCGGTTTAGCTCTTCCTGGTTGTTCATAAGCTATGTGGAAAACATCTGAACACATTTCCTATGACAAACTCATCCAAGAGAAGACTTCAGGGGTACTCCTGCAGTACTTGCTCTCAGTATTACTTGGAATTGTAGTCTCAGCCATTTCCCATTAATTTGGTTTTGCTTTAATAATTACCTAGCAGAAAAGTCAGATTTCCACAGGGAAGAAAAAATAAAAGGTGGGGAGAAGGGAATAGGTGGGGAAAGAAGTTGAGCTTGCAGAAGAAAGGCATTTTGCCATGGAAAATCTCCTGGTTGATCAGTCTCATCTGCTGTGATTGATAGTGCTTCACTTATAATCTTACAGTATGTGGACATCTGGTAAGTGTGGTAGCTTTTCCGTCTCACTGGTGTGTAACAAAACCACGAACGGGTTCCCCAAAGTGATGGTAGATATCCCATCCTGGGAAAAAATTCAAGGTCAGGTTGGACAGGGCTCTGAGCAACCTGATTCAGTGAACATATCCCTGCTTATTGCAGGGGCTTGGACTAGAAGACATCAAAAGGTCCCTTCCAACCCAGACCTTCCAACTCAAAACGCAAAACTCCATCTGCAGTCCACGCTGTATGTTCAAATCTGAGTGAACCTTCTTGAAATTTTTATTGCCATCTGGAATTACAGATGACATGGATGCAAAGTTGCCATGGTGATCTTCTGTGAGGAAGGATATATGTCCAAACATGTGCTTTTTTTTTGGTACTTTTTCTGTTATTATGAGGCTATTCGTCCTGAGTAAGCTGCAGTCAAAGGAACTTCCCTTAGAGATAACTCAGAGGAATCAGAGAGGATTTTTCCTCCTGCAATTGTTAGTTCCGAGAAGCTGTGAGCATAATGGAGGTTCTCTGTCTGGCATCTAAGAGGTGTATTTTGCTGTGTCCTTATCCAGAGTCATGGACATCTTGTATCATATAAGCAAATACAAGGCATTTGTTTTAAATACAAAATTTATTAATGAAATCACTGGTAAAATATCAACCTTTTTTAATCCCAAAATAAAACAACTTGAAAGGCATAGAGTACAAAACCAATCAGTTACCACAAATAATCTACAAATTTAAAACAAAAAATTAGTTGAGAGGATTCCCAAGTCAGCTAATGTTTCAAAATCACAAATGAAGGCTTTAAGTTGAAACTCCTTATGAGGTGCAAGACATCTAATACTGATTACACCATGATGCTTCATTTGTCTTGTAGCATAAGAAACTCCTATTGCCATTGATGGTGACCAGTAAGATACATCCTGAGCATTTCTATCTCTACAGAGATTTATTCTGCTTTGAAATACCAAGTATCTTTATACCTCCCCTCTGTCTCCACTCAAACTGATAAATGGTCAATGCTTTTCCTGTGTAATTTCACCTTAAGTGGTGTGCTACTTGAGGTCACTGGCATGAGTTTTTTCCTAGTTTCCCCTGCTTCACAGATGTAGGATTTCACTGGCTGCCCACCTCAAATGTTTTGACAGGTTGCTCTTTCTGACATCCCCTGCAAGTTTGTATTCCTTTGGTAACTGATTTCTTCCATGGATATATGGGAATTTGACTCCACTCTGGGGTTTGAATCTTGGTCAGTTGTTTGCTGCTGCCATAGTTGCCATACACACAGTTCGTATGGTGGTGGCTGTTCCTGCTCATTTGTTTCACTGACAAAATCTGCATTGCTTTCACTATATGGAGGTGGAGGGATATTGATGACACCTTGCTGTTTAAGTGTGGAGGCAACTGACAGTGGGAAGGTCAGTTTTTCAGGATCTGTGCAGTCTTCATAGGAGGGAGGATAGAAGTGAGGCCTAAAATAAGTGGACCAAAAAGAGATACATTGTGGTGAAAGGTGATTTATCTCACAGAGCATGGTTAGATACTTTGCCTGTTACATTTCTGAAGTTTAGATGAGGCTAAAACTGTAAACGGAAACCTAAGTAGCTTTAGAACAACGAAATATATTAATATAAAAAAGTAGGCACAGTTGGGATAATTTCCTGTGTCTTTGTATAAGATGTGTTATTAACACACTATATTCTAAAAGGATGTTCCCCATGAAAATTCCCACCCATGGCATACAAACACTCATATATCTATTTCAACAAGTGCCTGAGAGAAGTTTCATTTGGAAGAAGAATGAGACCAGTGTTCAAAGTTTTTTATTATAATGATAACCATTGTTTTCCACAGTTTTAAAACATGTTTCATATGTCTCTGCTTATCTAATAAAAATTTGCTAAATGTTGTTTTTGTAGAGCCTTTATAGAACTCATTGTCAGTGTTTCTAGTGTGGTTTCCATAACAATCTGGGAGAAGTAATTTGTATCCAGTGACTCTGTTAAAGATTTATGCAAGGCCTAATGCCAATCAGTTTAAGAAACTCTCTCAAAGCATCAGACTCTGTTAAGAAATAAAATCACAGGATCACTAAATGTTTTGGATTGGAAGGGAACTTAGAGGTCATCTTGTTCCCACCCCCCTGCCATGGGCAGGCACACCCTGCATTAGACCAGGTTACTCAGAGCTCAATCCAACTTGGCCTTAAACACCTGTAGGGATGGAATATCCGCAATTCTGGGCAGCCTGTTTCAGTGACTCACCACCCTCCTGGTAAAACATTTTTTCTTAATAAAAAATAGAATTTTTTCTTAATATAAACCTAACCTCAGTTTGAAACCAATCCCCTGTGTCCTGTCACTACATGCTCTTGTAAAAAGCCCCTCTCCGTTTTTCCTGTAAGTTCCCTTCATGTATTGGAAGGTGCTATGAAGTCTCACTGGAGCCTTCTCCAGGCTGAACAACCCCAGCTCTCTTCACCTGTATTCATAGCAGAGGTGTTCCAGTCCCCTGATCATCTTCATGACCCTCCTCTGCACCCATTCTAGCAGGCTGATGTCCTTCCTGTGCCGAGGACCCCAGAGCTGGATGCAGTACNCCTGGTAAAACATTTTTTCTTAATAAAAAATAGAATTTTTTCTTAATATAAACCTAACCTCAGTTTGAAACCAATCCCCTGTGTCCTGTCACTACATGCTCTTGTAAAAAGCCCCTCTCCGTTTTTCCTGTAAGTTCCCTTCATGTATTGGAAGGTGCTATGAAGTCTCACTGGAGCCTTCTCCAGGCTGAACAACCCCAGCTCTCTTCACCTGTATTCATAGCAGAGGTGTTCCAGTCCCCTGATCATCTTCATGACCCTCCTCTGCACCCATTCTAGCAGGCTGATGTCCTTCCTGTGCCGAGGACCCCAGAGCTGGATGCAGTACTCCAGGTGGGGACTCACAAAGACAGAATGGAGAGACAGAATCACCTCCCTCAGCCTATTGTCCACACTACTTTTGAGGTACCCCAGGATACTTTTGGCCTTATGGGTTGCAAGGTCACAGCACCAAGTCATTTTAAGTTGTACATCAACCAAGACTCCCTAATCCTTCTCCCCAGGACTGCTCTCAATCCATTCTCTTCCCAACCTCATTCATGATTGGGTTTGTCCAGACCCAGCTGTGGCACCTTTCACTTGGTCTTTTTGAACTTTGTGAGGTTTTCAAATAGGGACGACAGTTAGACAAGAAAACTTTAGCAAGAGATATATAATGACTTGAGGCTCCCTGCATACCTCGACGCTGGTAACTTACATGAGCACCTACAGCACAGCAGCACATCCTAAACTATCTGTTAAGATGGAACTCAGGATGTTCCTACAAGAAGTTGACAGAGCTGTACCTGCTGCCTCCATGCATGGCTTTGGAACCTTTGGAAACTGTGAGACCTTCTCTGCTTTGTGTAATATACTTTATGTATTGTTTGCATGAACTGCTGTTTGTACATTGCTCCTTGCTCTAGCGTATAGAATTTCAGACTACAGTCCTCTCTACAGAAATACAAAAAAATAACTACGTATTTTCTATTTTGCAAAAACCTTATATTGGTTCTTTCTTCTGAAATAGCATCCCTCCCTCCCAGTTCATCTGCAGCAATCTGCAACACATACCTGTCTACGGTGTGTACACGTAGTTCTCTGTGGCTGGGATTTCGAATGAGGATGCCGAGGGCCTTGTATTTCAAGACTTCATGGAAAGTGGTCCAGAAAATGCCAGTAGCAAGGAGAAAGAGCCCCAAAGCTATCAGGCAGTAAGACACTAGGTCGTTATTTCCACATCTGCACATGAAGGTGTTTGTGGTAATGCAAAGGACTCCCAGACAAATAGTGGACAAACTGAGTAAGAGTACAAAGAGACGAATGAAGGTAAAAACACCTTTTGGCATCTTTCACAGCAGACACAGCACTTTGTTCCTCTCTGCTGTTTGTTTGCTGGCTCTCTTGGCTGTGCTTCTCATACTCATGCATGGGTACTTTATACACTTCAAGATCAACTGTCCTTTAGACAATTAGGAGAAACAGGCAGTCTTAAGATACTAATTAACTCTTTGAGAGACTTATAAACTCTTTTGAGATTAATTTGTAATCTTTGACATACTTTAAGGAAGGAAGCAGAAACTTCTTAAACTATTCCTTTGCTGCTGTACTCTCTGTAGTGCATTCTGGACTGCTGCGTTCATTGCATATTGTGATTTGCAGTGGTTTATACGTTTTGCTCGTTATGAATGAGACCTGTATGTGTTAAATTTGACTTATTTGACTTTAAAAGAAAACCAGTCAACAACCAACAAAAATGTTGTTCATAAATCCTTGTTAGAGGTTTGAAGAAAAATTATATTTCTTTATTAATCACTCATTTTAATCTTCATTGCATTTTGGTCTCCTGTCTTTAGCACATTATTCAATTGCCTTGGTATTTTTAAAAGTCCTTTGAAAAAATATATTTCCAGCTGGCAATGTGTTAAAATAGCTGGCTTTCATACATAAAGTGAAAGAAATCAAGATTATATCATGTCAAAAAATAATACAGGCATACAAGAAATTTCCTGTCTGCAGGTTCAATTGTACTCCAATTCCTTTATCATTATTCTGTTGCCACTTCCAGCAAGTTTTATTGACTGATTTTTCAAAAGGGTCAGTACTCAAAGTTATACAGGAACAGTCACAATCAGTTTTCCAAATATATTTAGACATCTGAAATTCAGGGGTGCTTGCTATCAACAGATTTTAGGCCTAAATATTGCTACCTCCAATACAAAATACCAGTCTTTAGAATTAGCCATAGGATTTCCTATTGGAGCAGTAGCCACTTGTTCTTGACAGGCTGCAGCAAACTTTGCAATCAAAACTTGATTTGTCTAAAGATGTTACCTTATTTGAAAGATTGCTAATTGTATTTCTAAATGTTTTCAACAATGAAGCAATTAATTGGTCCTTGCCTAGGTTTGTTGTAAAATCTCCGTTGCACATAGTGAGCAAATCAGAACAGGGAACCATTTGAAAAACAGTCTCAGTCTCAAATCTCCATTGAAATAATGAGGTAGTGTTGCGTCATATCTGATGAAGTGATTTACATATAGATAGCAACAAATTATTTTGAAGATTTTCTGCCATGTCCTCTGATAGGGTTTCTTCCTACCTACTGTGGACTCTTCTTTTTACTACAGCTGTATTGGAGACTTGTGGGACTTCCACAGACAGTGCAATAAAATTTTCCAATACACTACTTGGGTCTAGTTGCTGTAGGTCATTTATGCAAATCCTTAAAATGGGAGTTGTGTTTCATGGGATAAAGAAAGTTCCAGGTCTTCTTAATGTAGACAATGCAAAATCCTGCCAAAGTTATAATAGTCTTGTTCTCTCAGTCATTGGCTACAGATATCTAAATATCATCAAGGAAGCATGTCACCACTTCATGTGCAGTTGAGAGTATGAGTGAGTGCTAATTGATCTGTGATTGAGGAGATGAAACAGGTGAAGTTAAATGAGTATTTTTCACTCTGCAATGCCTTCGGACAATTCTTTCCTGTGATAATTTTTGTGAGCCACTTTTTCTTCATCAAAAGTTACCCATTTATTTATTCTGATGTGTATTTGAAGATTACATTCACATGTAATTTTCCATACTATATTTACCCTATTCAATTATGACAAGAAGGAAATTATCTCAATAGTTACTTAGTAGATCATCAATATTCTTCGGATTCTCTGGCATTTGAACAACACAGATTGGTCTATCAGGATCATTACACATAGTAGCAATTCACAGACATATTTAAACACAACAAATTTCCTTCAATGCACGTAACTGCCATGCATATCTTGAACCCTGTATTGCAGCCTGTACCACGGCAAATTTCTCCTCTTTGCATTTTTTGTATGAAGCAGACCAGAAAGTAGATACTAATTACGTGCTTCTCTTTCTGGTTTGGGTTCCCTTCTCTCAAATAATCTGCTAATAGTTTTGCGGAACACATTATCTTTCCTAATCATGGGTGAATAGAACTGAAAGTAGCTCAACAGAGGTACCCCTGGGGAACTTGTGTCATGTTCTGGATCACTGCCACAGGTTTTTGAGTGAACAGCTCAGTTGGGGAAGCTGGTAGGAAATTTTGGATAGCAGTAGCAACCTGATTTTCAGTGCTGCATGCTCCTCACCTGCATGTCCCTGAAAGGGGCAAGCTCTTATTCTTCTTTAGGAATATGCTTTTCCTAATCCAGCTGTCACAGACACAAGGCTGCAGATAATAGCACTCATCAAGACCTCTACTGCTACGACAAAACTACTGGCCAGTTTGACAGGATTTTCATCTGCTCTTGAGAATCTGCACTAGTGATGGAAAGCACTGTGCTGACTTCCCATCACAAGGAGATATAGTTAACAGACCAGTCTTTGGGTCCTGGGCTCTTCCCCTCCTCCTGTTGCTGAAGTAGTAGTCTGATTGATGCATTTCCAGAACGAATCTGGTCTCAGTCACCTCACTGAAGAAAGGCTGCAACACTCACTCCAGAGTGGAGTCAGGTAACTTAAACATGTTCCTGGGCTATCCCAGTTTTTGCACAGGAAAAGGTAAATTGGTTTTCCTCCACCTCACTGTGGAACAGGGCACAGAGAGGCTCAGGCCATTGCAGCACTGGCAGCACAGGGGCTGCCCCAGCAGCTGAACTACTACATCTGGTCCTGGCATGGGCACAGGCAATGGTGTGTTGTTCCTCAGTGTGACCACTTTTATGCACCCTTCACAGAGGGAACAACCCAGTGAAACACTGTATGGAGTTCATACTGCAGGTAAAACTGCTGCATTGTTCAACATTTCAGCACAATGCTAATATATGGAGTGCTGAACCTGTTTATTTTTCTAAGGAGTTCAGTGTTGTGTGCTAGTGTCATCTGTGCTACTTCTTATGGAATAATAAGCAACTACCTTGAAATTTGAACTAAAAAGGTCTTTTACAAGTTAATTTTCTGATCCTTATAATGAGAACAAACTGCTCTGTTTGTTCCTCTGCATCTTGCTCATGCATATTTGTTAAAGAGATATAAAATTTTTATCTTTATGATGTGAAAGTCAACAGTCTGTCTCATTCACAGTGAATTGTTTCCTTCTTAGCCAAATGGAAGTGAACATTGTGCATTTGTACTTTTATTGGGATTTAGTTCTTTTGTAATGATGACTCCCTGCAGAGAAGATGAATTCTGCTATTGTCATCCTGTAAAGGCATGATTCCATGCAATGCATATAGTGCTCAGAAACTGTCTCTAAGCATGACAAGTTAATTTTTCATGGCCTCTCAGCCTATGTGCCTGTGCTGCACACAGGCTCTGAGCTGCTTTCACAAGGATACCTACAAATAAGTAACTTCATGAGGTGAGCTTGCTAATGTTCTGAAAGATGTTCCAGCAGAACTTGAGGATGAGCCAAAATGGAAATACAGATGTATTGTCTAAGTTTAGAGAA
>VXAU01002077.1:0-143621 GCA_013399695.1 Formicarius rufipectus
ATATTCAGTTTTCTGCATTCTGCCACAGAGTTGGGCAGAGGAACCTCATGAAGTTCAGCAAAGGCAAGTACAGGGTCTTGAACATGGGGAAGTCCAACCCCAGGCACCAGAACAGGCTGGGGCTGACCTGCTGGAAAGCAGCTCTGCAGAGAAGGACTTGGGGGGCCTGGTGGGCAACAAGCTGTCCATGATCCAGCAGTGTGTCCTGGTGGCCAACAAGGCCAAGGGTATCCTGGGCTGCATTAGGGAGAGCACTGCCAGCAGGTCAGGGGGGTGATCCTGCCCCTCTGCTGAGCCCTGGGGAGCTTCACCTGGAGTGCTGTGTCCAGGTCTGGGCTCCTCAGCACAGATGTGGATCCAGTGAAGGGCAACAGAGATGATTAGGGGACTGGAGCATCTCTGGAGCATCATCTTACAAGACTCCAGACTGAGGGAGCTGGGCCTGTTTAGCCTGGAAAAAGGATGGAGAGAGGATCATAAGACTGTGTATAAGTGTCTGAAGAAAGGGTGTCCAGAGGTCAGAGCCAGGCTCTTCTCAATGATGCCAAGCAATAGGACAAGAGGCAATGGGCAGAAACTGATGCACAGGAAGTTCCACCTGAACATGAGGAAGAACTTCCTGACTGCGTGAGTGGCAAAACACTGGAACAGATTGACTAGAGAGGTTGTGAAATCTCCCTCAATGGAGATATTCATGAATTGTTGGGATGCAATCCTGTGAAACGTGCTCGGTACTGACCCTGCTGGAGCAGGAAGGTTAGACAGATGACCCACTGTGGTCCTTCAACCCTTACCCATTCTGTGACGAACTTGATTCTATCATGGGCTTCAGGCCTCTCCTTCAGGGTAGGGTTTAGGCAATGAAAACTCTGGAGCTAGATTTGTTGATGACTCTTAGAGCCACTAAGAGGGTAAGATGTTTCATGAAGCTAGTAGGGAAAAAGAAGTTATGACTAATTTCTGATGCCTCATCAGGTGTGACTAGATTAAAACAGACTAGGACTAAACAATCTGCAACTCATGTGAACCATAAAATTAATCATGGGCTATTTGATCTGTAGGCCACTTACCTCATGTTGGTCCTGTTGGCTAGTTCCCAGAAGAAAGTCCCTGAAGTTCTAGACTTCCTCTTTCCTGTCTTACTTCTGCCAAAAAGACAGGTTGTTGAAGTGTTGAAATTATCTTTTCCTGATAGCTGCGTCTTTCTTCATGCCTGTTATGATTTGCAGGGCACAAGCATAAAACTACTCAGAGACATTCTTCCCCTCAATTTCAACCCTGAAAGGGAGGTTTGCCTCCTTACAGAAACAAAACTTAATTTCTGTCAAACGAATGCATGACTCTGGCACAATTTGTGAGATTCTAGAGTAATAATTTTGCTTCTTCTTTTCTGAAAGAAATTCTGTCAGTACACCTGGCCATATGTGCTGGAACAGAAACCACAAACCACTCGAGAAAAAAGAAGTCAGTTGTGAACTAATTCTTCCTGCTAATTACATGGCTCTGTCTTTATCACAGCAAGACTTCCAAGATGTAGAAATAAACCTCAATTTATACTTCTCTTCTTGTCCTACAAATCCTAAGCATCTGAAAGAGGTGCTTACAACTGAAGAGAACTTACTCAAGAAAACAAGGTTTGATATTAGAACTAGCTCTATTGGTTTTCCTTTCTTTAAAACTGGTCTTAACTATAGTATCCGTTCTGAGCTCAGTCAGAGGGTAGACAGGGAAAATCAGTCACACACGCTTTCTCCACACTAGCAACTACTTTCTTCATCCTTCCTTACCAGCACCTGCAAAATTGAGGCTTGTCTTTCATTCTAGTTTTCCTTGTACTAAATTGCAACAGTTGACCCAAGCCCTAGACTGAAGGCAGTAAAATTAATCCAAGTCTGTTTACGTTGGAAACATATTACATTTTACATTGCAAACTCATATTTTTAAGCTGTATCCTTCACCTGCTTTTTTGGAATTCTGAGATTCAAGGAGAAAAGCAGTTCCCTGCTTCCTAATCCCAACCCTTGCCAGAAATACACTGGCTGTGCTGCCATTCTGTGCTGTGGTGCCTCCATGAGTGCTTGGGCAAGGCAACCAGGAGAAGAAGGTGAATTTCCTAAAGCAACACATATGAACACGTCTGGCTAAGTAGAGATATGTGCCAGGGCTGATCTTTATAGGGACAAATAAGTAACTGGCTGCTGCAGCTGCTCCTTGAGTATCCTATAGAGAGAAAAGATGGTCATCCTAGCCAGTGCCTAGGTTGTTCTGCTGAAGTTATCGTAGGAGACCATTTTTTCAAGCGGTGACAACTTAACTCCTTCTCCAGGGCACACTGTCTTATTCTCTTTATTGTGCTTTGCCATAAGATGCCCAAACACACCTCTATTTCTCCTGTCCCCTAGTAGTTGGAGTTGTGGAAACTCAAGGGGCACTCTCTGGACCTCTGACCTTGGGATTTAGGTCTGTGAAGTGCACAGGGTTGTCATGGACAGGGGTTTTCTCTGTCTGTGTGCCTCAGATCTCCCAGAGGCTGCCCACACTGAGGTATCCACTGCCTGCTCCTCCTCCTTCTCCTCCCAGCTGAGCATGGCATGCTGTTGAGAACCCTGGCACGCCAAAAGCAGTTCTGAGTAGTGGAAGTGTTTGCTGCAACATCCTAGTTACCAAAGCATGTCCTGGAGTTGCTTGACAGAAGCAAATCACCTGTTTCTAGCAGTTGCATACTGTAGAAAAGTGATTTTCAGGAACAATTCCATTTATTGATGCATATGTAGCATTAGAGATAAAAATTAATCTGTGGGACCTTCATCTGAAGCTGAAGGCATCGATGGCATAGGATCCTCCTCACTCCAGTCCTCTTCCTGGCCCTGCAGGTTCTGCTGGGTGCATCACAAATCCTACCTCTCTCTTTTCTGGTTTCTGAATTCCAAAACGAACCTAGGTCTGCTCTCAGGAGCAAACATGAACCATATCTGATTCTGCCCATGCAGACTGACCTTACAGGCAAAACAATTCAGCTTTTTCAGAACCTCCCTTCAAAACTTAACTACAGTTTAGCAGCTCCCAAGTGCTACAGACCTTCTGTCAGTGATAAGCCTCATAGGATCTGGCAATAGCACTCATTGCCTCTTACTCCAAAACAAACCCAGCCTAACTCTTTCTTTTTGGAAAGCTGAAGAGCTATTACCTAATTTGATATTGAGTATTGGTTTATGAATAAAAATGTAACAGAAATGGGCCATACAAGGCCCAGTTATAAGTTAGGCATTTCTGTTCTGTAAGGGAGAACGTACAGGGAGAGTATGCCAAGAGTTTATAAAATCTTTGACAGAACAGAGAGTATCAGTGGTGATTGTTTGCTGTCTCATTCAGTACAAACCTAGCATAATAAAATTAAATCAGGAAGAGGCATGTTTCAAAATGATGAGGAAGCTGATACTTTTCAGATCCTGTTGACTGAGGCAGAGAATCCTTTGCTGGATGATCCGTGGATACTGTTCTACATGTGCTCCAGGTAAGGTGCGACTAGACATGATCATGAAAATGAAACTCATGGCTGAATGTGTAGTGTATGATCAGCTCACTCTGTTTTATACTCTAGGCATCTCTCTATGATCATTCTCAGAGCCAAGAGGACTGCTGGTTTGACTTTCCAAAGGCAATCCCACATTCCTAAGTCCAAGCTCTGCGTGGCTTTATCAAGCGTGATCACTGATCTGAAACAGCCACAGATCCAGCCACAGCCACAAGCAGCTCTCACCTGTCATACCAAATCAATCTCCTCACCAGGCTGAGCTCACAGTCAAGGAGCAAATCAAACTGGCCAGTCCCTGCTCTCCTAAATCCTAACCCTGACCTTTATGTGTCCCTTGATCCTGGGGCACTAATTACAATTCACTTTTCTTTGAAAGATTTGCAATAAAGGATTGAACACAGCTTCTCAGACATTGGCATTTTGAAGTTTAAGCTGATGTTGTAGGTGTAGCCAAAACTAAATGTGCCTCAGAAATTATCTTTCACCTTTCCTTATTCTGTTCCTGCAAGTCTTGAAGGATGTAGCAATACTGATGTTTATTTTCATCTCTAACACTTCTCTGAAGCTATACCATAGTTTTTTGACCTCTTACCTCCAAAACAATGAGCCTTTTACCAATGCTGGCAGCACAAGATTTCCACATGCTCTGTGAATCTTGCAGGATCTGGCAAGGAAATTAAGCTCTTTTAGAAACCCCGATGCTGTGACCAACCTTGATGTTAGTTTTTCCCAATCTTTCCTTAAATACCAACACCTCCAGTGCTCTTCCAATCTCTTCATCTGCTGAAAGCTGTTCTTCCTTCTCAACTCTCTGTACGGTGGGAAAGATTTGTTACACCCTGCACTTGTATTCAGTGGCTGAGAATGTTAATTTCTGTCTTTCATGTTCTTCCCACAGTATGCACTCTGAGCCACGGTTTTCAGTCTGGCCATGTCCTGAGTCATTGGCTCCCTTATCTTGCATCTACTTACTTGTTCTGCACACTAAGGGCTGTCACTGGTCTGATTTTTCCCTTGGACAGCTCCTGTGTTATTGACATTTGTATGCATTTCCCCAGGGTAGGAGATGATTCTCTTGGTATTTTCTCCTGCAAACTGAAATCACATGTCTCACAAATAGTGCTGTTTCTGATTAGAGAATTTTTTGGTTTCCAGAGTTACATGTGGATACCAGAACTCTCAATTGTGTAACTCACATATCTAACTTACCCTCTACTTGATTTCAGGTAAAAACAAAATACTTTCCCCAGCTCCATCCCAACCCCAATACCTGTCCACAGTATCCTTCTGCTTAAAATCATGGCAATTATCTTTTATTCTTGTATTTCCCAGCCAAAGCACAGGATATGAGATAGAGACAAATCTTTATTAATCCTTACAGTCAGTTCTGTATTCTGGATCCATTTTTCCTTTGTCCTTCTTTAATGATTATGCAATGCTACTCGTCTAGAAGCCCAGCTTTCCTGTGGAGTGAGTCATATTGCTTCTATCCATAAATTTTGCCTTGTTCTCTTCTAAAACACTCACCTTTCTTCAGTGTGAGCACCACTTCCCCACTAGTGCTATCCTAGCTAAAAAAAAATGGCAGGATTTCGTTATCCTTCCAGTAAAGAGGCTCTTTATGAGGAGAAGCCCGTTCACAGATGCTGCAAGTCAACTCCAGCTAGCACCATGACTACATAATGCAAACAGACTGGTGCCTCCTCCAGACTCTCTTCTCTAGCTTGCTCTCAGTCTATGTTGCTGCATCTCTGAAGAAAGGCTTGAGCAATGTACACAATTATTGGTATGGTTTGAGCTCTTTTGAAACCTCAGATAGGAGGATTTGGCTTCCAAGTTCCTTGATTGCTGTTTGGCTTAGGTGGCTGTGTTCCCATGGTTAACACAGCTCAGCAGAAGCCATTTGCAGCCTGGTTTTTTTCAGTGACAAGATACTATTCATCCGAGTTCACTGATTCAGCCCAGGGCAGTGGGGAAGGGCAGGGGGAGAAGAAAACAAAACAGGGTGGTGGAGGGTTTAAATCTAGACTCTGGTTCTGACTTGGGTTTCATTTCTGCTGACATCAGATCATTGATTCAAACACTACTACGCCCAGTTTGTACTAAGTAAAATTGAAGTAAAATTCAGACTGGCAGACTTGAACATACATGCTCTGACAATTACATTGATTGCATCACTCAGTTGCTCTAAAAACAGCAATAATATAGTGATATATTTGTCCTGGAGTTTCAGGGGGCTATGCTCAATTCACTGGTCCCTGAGCTGCATTGTTTTACAGAGAGGTTTGTTTCATGCAATCTGTGCTGAGTTCATGCAGTGTGCCCTCCAATCACTTCTTTCTCCAATCAGTTCCAGCAATTTGGCATTACTAAGAAGAGGTGGACATATTTTGTTTCATTTCAAACCCACTCACACACTTTTGAAATGAGGAACAGAACTCCAAAAGGATCAGATTTGTTTTCCTTTTAAAGGGGGCAAAATGCCAGTTTGGGCTGCTGTGAAGAGAAGGAAGTCCTGAATTAACAATGTATGAATTCCAAGCAGTGGCCAAACACTCTTCCCCAAGTCTGAGTTATGAAGAGGGTAAATACCATATTATCAGTTCTTAAAACTGCAACTCACAACTTCTGGAAAGCTTTCCCATTATTCATGTTCTCCCATGAACCCATTCTGTTGTGGACATAAAGTGTAGTCCTTACATTTATTCATTTCTAAATGCAAGAAGTAATGGCAGCTTGTCCTCTGACTGTAACATGACAATTGCATCTGCCTTGAGAGGCGTGTTTTCAGGAGTCACTAACTCCTTTTTGGGCGGTGGAATATGGAGCAGAGTGAGGGCAGTGCAAGTGGGGGAAATGAAGTAAAAGTGTTATGCCCAAACCCTGGTTGCTGCTTCTGCCCCTGCAGCCCCTGCTGCCCAGGGATGTGAACTGCACGCAGGGTACGCGGAGGATGTTTACAGCTGAAGGGAGTACAGATGCCAAAATCCTCAGCTGCAGCTCTGAGCAAAGTGTTTCTGGCCGTGTCAATAGTATGAAACTTTCTTGTTGGGCTTTTTGAGAAAGCAGCGTCCCTGAAAAACAGAGGCTTGGCTGCTTCAGAGCAAAGCCAGTCCGCAATTTTTTGTAGTGGCATATACCTTAAATTTTGCTATCTCATGACACTTTGCCTTCATGCCTTTGCTGCTGCTGGATTTCACACTGAGTGGCAAAGCCTTGTATGTAGAAGAGCAAGCCTGGGTTTCTTTCATTTTCTTCTCTCTGAACAGACAAAGAATAAAGTATCCACTTGCAGAACCAGGCTGCTTTTTTTTTTTTTCCACAGCAAATGAAGACAAAAGATTTTGGAAGGATAAGGGCTTGTGTATCTCCCCACGTGACGATTTGTGTGACTTATTTCTTGCAGCTGTCTAAATTACCTCTTTAAAATGGGCACATTTTTAACAGCTCTCCACACCATTTTCCCCCTTCACTTCAGCTTAAGGTCACTGCCTCTTGCCACTGTGCAATGTAGCCGCAGCAGCAGCAGTGAGGTTTGCAGGTGTGGCCTCAGATTACAAGAGGTGAAGCTGGGTAACAGTGGGTGAGGGCAAACAGCTGGCATGATGGAGCTGTCTGCTGAGACAGCTGGATATCTCTTAGAGCAGTAACTCCCTGTTCCCAGCTGCTGCTGCCAACACAGTTTCTATGCTTCTGCTCTTATTATTTTTCCGTCTCTGGACTCAAAATGCTAAGCAAGGGCTCAGAGACTGTTTCTCTGTTGTGCTTACAGGTAGTGTCATAGTTCCTCACAGATGTGCAGCACAACCAGCACTGAGTGGAGAAGTCACGACTCAGGATCCTCCCCTTCCAGAAGGTGTGGCACCTACGTTTTGGTTTAGTTTCTTTCTCTCTTCTTTCTTTTTCCTGAAGTAATAAAAAGATTCCTAGATAACAAGCTACTTGCAGAAGCTGAGGCCTTGAGAAAGAAACACCAGCTATCATTATGGGTGTGATAAAAATTGAGAGGCTTGAAAACCTTGAGGTTTTCTGGCCATTCCCTGCACTCAGCTGAGGGAAAAGCACTCCCTCTGAGCTGCTTGGATGTGCAAGAGGCAGCGTCCTGAAAGGAGCCCAGGATTTAGAAGCTGGAGGTGAACACCCATATTTTCACTCTCCTCGAGGGACCTAAATGACCATTACTGTTATTCCGACAGAAGCAGTGGACTAGGAGCAGAAAAAGGAGAGTTATGAGTTTTCCAATTCTCTCCAATTTTCCTTTTTCCCTAAGCCTAGGATTTTATAAAACTCCATCTCCAAAACACATTAAAAGCCTGAGCTGCTTAGAAAACCTCCAGCTCTGCAGGGTTTGCTTATCCCTAATAATTATCACTTAATATTTGGCCCAGCACCCCTATCTTTCAGTCTTATAAGGATAAATGTATTTGTTTCACTGCTATCTGAGCTCTTTTTCACCATCAGACTGAAACCTATAGTTTATTATTCCTGGACAGAGGCCTACACACACTATATGTTACTCCTGTAGTTCCCTCAGTCAGTGGGAAATGTTTTAGTATTATTATCATTAAATATTTTGCCAGACACTGTGGTCTTCCAGCTTTCACATAGATAGGGAGGGAATGGATGTGAGGCTAAAGTGCAGGCTTAAGAGATGGGAGACAGGAGGGTTTTTTCCTTATCTGTGCCAAAGTGCTTAGAGAGAAAATTCCTCTGGTAGCAAGAAAGGCTATAAGGCCCTTAACCAGCTTCTATCTCCTTGTAGTCAGACTTCTCAAACTATCAAATTAAATGAAGCATTTCATGACCACAGGTGCATTTAGCAGTAAGGTACAGGCTCAAATAACCTATGCAATACTTCTTTGCATCATTGTTTTTTGGGATGTGTGAAACAGCACAGACTTAGTTCATATTTTTAAAGAAACCTCATTGCAAAGGTTGATCTTTTCAGTGGGTTTAGTACCTTCTCAACAGTTATATTATTTTGTTTTTGTTGTTTCTCCATATTTAATCTAAAGGTTTCAACTGGAACTGTAAATAACGGGGTTTAAATGCATAAGACCCAATACCAACTTATTTATTAACGCTGCAAAAAAACAAACTAATAAATAAATTTTAACTTCACATCTTTGAATGTCCTATGGTTCTAGTTGGGAGTAGAAATGATAAATGCTAGTTGTTTTAAAACCTGTGATGTCTTTAATTTATGCAACACTTATAATTTTAATTATATTAATATTATGTAGCATGGGGTCTTAGTCTGAGAGAGAAATGTCAGAGCTGGGTGAGGCACAATATCATGGCAAAGTACATTTACAGAGGGAAAAACACTAATGTCAGACTTCTGCACACCCCTGTGCCAACTGCTCTCCTGATTTGTCATTCCTGAACAAAGACTCTGAAGCCTGTAATTCTGTCTGTGAGAGTTCCCTAAGCCACTGCCTCAGAACAGTGTGGGCCAGGCAGCTCCTCTGTGCTGGTGTCTGTAGTTTCACCAGGTATTCCCCACTGCTCAAAAGGAAAAGCTCACAGGCAAGCACCAGTGCTGTCCTGTGGGGAAAAGAGCAAGAGGAAACATTAACAGAGAGCTAAATCCACAGAGGATCAGGGATCCCCAGCTCCCACAGCACTGGTCTTACTGTGAAAGGAGGAGGTTCACATCCCATGGTTTCTGTTGGACTGACTTTCAGTCCCCCGACCTCAGCCAGAGTCGCTCAACTTTGGAAATCCGGCCCCTTTAGGTACAACTGGAGCATATTGATTTCAGAGCTGAACTTGAGGAAATTCCAGTTACTATATTACCCATCCACCTGCACTTTGGGAGATGTAACTGGACCAGGAGAAAACTAGGGCTCATAGTTTGGCAGCAAGACTTAATGCAGGTGGACGTGGAAGAGCCTTGTTGCCAAATGCAATAGGACGCTGCTCCTTCCCACCCGCCCCAGGAGCCTCCTGCTTTTCCCCCGGCAGCAGAGACCATGAGGACCAGAAACTCCACGGTGGCAGACAAGTTAATGGTTCTCCTAATGGCCTACATGAGCTACATGCATCAAATGGAATGAGCAGGAAAATGGTTCATTACCTTCCTGAGATCCAAGGTCGCGTTTTTCGAAGGAATTTAGGTACATAAAGTTGCAGGTGGACAACTCGTAATGTTTACAGAAGGGCTCACGTGCCAGATTCCCATGGATTTCAGTACGGGTTAGACCCGTGAAGATAGAATGTCTTTAGGCATCCAAGTCCTCTGAGAGGTGAGGTGTTTTGCATTTATTGCAGTGTCCTGCAGGGTGCATAAGGATTATTACCACAGAGCAGCTTGTGTGCTGTCAGGCCAACATACTGACTTACCCTGCAGTGACTTGTTCCTCTTCCCATACCCAGCGGAACAAAACCTGTTGCATCCACCCCATATACCCACCACCCAGTGAACAATGTCTGTTTGTGTTCTGGAAGCCTTCTCTTGAGTTTACTTTTCTTATTAAGAAGTGAAAAGTATGAGGGGAAGGTGGGAGGTGGAGAGAAAGAAAGGCATCAGAGTCCAGCACACAGCACATTACCAGCTACCCTGCCAATTAATGTGCCAGGATTCCCTCGCTCGCACATGTTATGTTGTTTTGATGTAACCAAACGACAGTTGCATTCAGCTGCCTCTTTCTATGGAAAAAAAACATCTTCAAAAGAGCAGATGAGCGTGACCCCACTTCTCATTTTGTTTCCCATTACTTTAATTGTATATATATTGAATGTATCATCTATCGTGGAAAATTGCTTTCGTCTCTGTAACATCTGCAGGACACTATTATGGCAAAGACTAGTGCATCTGCTGATACAGCTTTTGCTCTCCCCGTTTTTTATTCCATTTCACATTCACAAACTTCAAACCTGTGTTCCTAGAGCTCTCCTGCTAAACCCACTGATTTCACCAGGAAGAGCAGGTGCTCGGTGACACAACAGATCTGGCCATTTTAGGTTAGGTGTCTAAATATGCCTTTACTAGCTTAGACATTTGGACTCAATGTTTTTGCTCTGGGAGCATTAATCTTGCATCTCAAGTGTACACTAAATTCCAGTGTGCTTCCTCTGTCTCAGTCTGTTAAAAATTTGGTTCCATGTTTTTATTAATACCATTCAGCACACGGGTTTTATGTTGTTTCCCCACACTGCCAACCCACTGCTTGCTCATTACTAATCCCAGAATGATCTACATGACCCATATATACATACAATGCTTATTATTACATGAATGTAACCCTTATGCTGAGGCCAATACTTATAATTTCTTTGCATGCCAGGTTTGTATGATTAACTCTGAGGCTAATTTATTCTGTGAGTGGCTCTACTTAATCCTGTGACTGTCTGTGTGCAGTGCATGCATATCATCCCCAAATGCCTTGGTGCACATGTTAACAATGGGAAAAATACTTGGTGGAAGAATGTAACTTTCAAACTCAGCTGCTGCAGTTGGCAGAGGCCAACTCCCTTCATCCACAATTTGTCTTACTTGATCTTGTGACTGCCAGTAGAAATGCCCCAAATTTGTTTTTTTCTTTCCTTGCATTTTTTTCACCTGCAGGGCTTTAAATTAGACACAGGAAAAGCATTTCATCAGTATTGAAATAAATGGTTTCCTAATTGCATGCTTTACTTTTTTTAACTGAATTTTTCGAAGCACTCATTTAAAGATGAAAATTCTCTAGTTGGGAAAAAGAAGGAGGTAGGAAACTGGAGAGTTCCACATGCTGGGTTCTTTTTAATCCTATTTTTAGGGAAGTAAAGACAGCTTGCTTCCCTTCAAATGAGCTGTCAGTTTACTCTCCAAAGCAAGTGGAAGTCTTTTTGAGAGCCACAGAGATCCTGGGACATCTGCCAGGGATAAAGACATTCATGACAAGGTTCTGTACCTGGTCTTACTTCCTGCCTTTTCCTATTCCACCCATCAGCATCACCACACCCAAGGGCTGCATGGCACTTGTGAAGTCAGACCCAAGATAAATATTTGGGACTGGGTCTGCAGGTCAGTTTTACCCACTCCTCACAGTACCAGCAGTTCCTCCCCAAGTCCCATTTGTACCAGAACCTGCCCAGGGACAAGGCCTTCCAAGAAATATCTCAAATTTATGTGTGGGTGAAAGCCAGTTTTTTGTGGCAGTACAAATTTATATATCTATATATATATATGTATAAAACACATTATATATACTTAGGAAATGATGCATGATCTGCTCTGGCTTGCTTAAATCCTAGAAAACCCTCAGCAAACCAGAATCCGGGTTAGAGACATTGAGAACATTTCCAGAAGCACTGAGCCCTGACTTGCAGCTCCCATCCCACTGCATCCAGTTACTGAGGCACCACCTCTAACTGTGCCTGTAAATCTTTAGAGTGTTTTGAATCTCTCCTGTACTATACCTTTGGTCAGATTAATTGAATTTCTTAAAAATAAAAATGACTTTAATTTGGCAATATCTTTGGTAAGTAATTATTATCAGGAAATCTATTAAGGAATAACTCTGGTTTTGTCAAGGAATGAATCTGAATCATAAGTAAAGCTTATAGCTGATCTTTTTTTAAAAAAAAAGTCACTTACTTCAAATGTCTAAAGGAGAAGACGGTGAGTGATGAAAGTTCTCAAGTTCCTGGGACTTCCCATGGGAATTAAGCTTGCTGGATTTTAATCACAAAAAAAACCTGCAAAAAACCTCAACACAAACAAGAACAAGAAACCCCCACCAAAGACTGATATTTCTAAGTCACTTTTGGTGCTTTGCAAACATTACATTCGAGTCAGCTCAGTCCTTATTTTAAGCACAAAAAGCTAATATTTTCACCTGAAAAGAAATGCTCCATTCTTTTGCTGTTCTCTTTCTTGCTTGATGGAACTTGTTTTCTTTTTCTTTACTTGATTCTCAACAGAAGAGTGGCCAGTAATCCACTTCTTGGTAAAACGAGCTAACAACCACTGTAAATTCACCACAAGGTAGAGATAAGGCAGGAGCTTACATTAGTGCAAACATAAACATGCATTTAGTGTCTGTGTGTATTTAATGATAACATTGGCCAAAAGCTGCAGAAACAGAATTGAAGGAATCCTCTCAGATTTATTAGGGGAAAAAAAACCCCACCCTACCTTCTTTCCTAATTTCCTAATTTTTCCATCCCTGTAGAAAGTCTGCTCCCCTGTTGAAGTCAGTGGGAGTTTGCCACTGAATTCAATGGAAATAGGTTTGGGTTCTTTTACTGTAAATCCCCTCTGAAGAGAATCCTACTGATCTGTAATGACTCATTCAGAAAGACAACTTGTGAGGTGTTTGAAAAAACCCTTTTCTGTATTTAGCACTGCTTAAAATTTATTATTCCAAAAGTCATATTATGAATTAGCTCAGGAAATGCAAAGGGAAAGTTTCCTTTTTTTCCTTAAACCCAGCCTCTTCCTCTCTCTACCCAGCTCCTTCTCCTAAAAAAAATAAAAAGGAGTATACAGTAATGCCAGTAAGTATGTGTTATGTGATTTTTATTGCTTTGCAATTTATTACAAATGCTTTTGTGGGTGGTACAAAGTATTTGAACAGGTTTTAAAACTAGTCAGAAATTTATTAAATATTTGTGATTGTTATTACAGGTTGTGTTTTATGATCTAAGGTTGATTTATGTGTACAAAAACCGAAAGGTAACGCAGTGTAAGTCTTTTAGTATTCTTTTTTGGTAATACTCTACAATGCACTGTGAGCCTCTCTGAGCTGAAGGGGCTCTACATATGCTGAAGAACAAAAAGAGGTCATTACAGAAGTAGAAATGAGAGCCAGAATATTCTGCATGCCCAGCTGCTTTTCACTGGCTGGGGCTGGGTTTATAGATAGCATTTACACAGAGCTTTTCACAAACTTGAAGAAACCTGAATTTTAGGTGTTGGATTAAGAACATTCTGCTAAACTAAATGTTGAAGATCACTTGAAATGCACATGTAGAAATACTTTCCAAAGGAGGAGCCAAATAATTGCTGTTATGCTGTATGTCTGATTACAAATCTATATTATGAATGCAAGGAAAGGCACAAGGCACATCATGTATAACAGCTAGACCATAAGGTTACCCAGATTATTTCATGATGCACAGATTTTAAACAGTGCAGTAATGAGTAACAGTCCAAAAAAGGACACATGGATATATTTGCCCTGCAGACATCCTGCTATTTAGCTGATTTTCTCAAAAGTGCTGGTAGACCTTCCATAGCCTATCCCATTTCACATACAGATCATAACATCAACCACACCATGCAAGGATTCCCCATACATCTTCTCTCCTCATTTGTTTTATTTTCCCTATTGGTCACCCATCAGAAATGATTCCCGTCCTGACTGGTTTGAGAACAGATAATAATGAACAGCAACTAACCACAAAAAAATCTTAAATTTGAACAGGATGTTTTCAGATAAATAAGAAACATGCCTCTCCCTGGAAAAAAAAATAAAAGAAAGGAAAAAAGAGGAGATTCAAATGCAATTGCTGTTTGTATACATAAAGGCTTTTCCTTCTTTCCCCCTAGCTGCTAGATAACTGCAGATTGCTGATAAACTTAGAATTGGATCTTTGTTTCACTTCATGATGGACTGTCTTAAGGGAAAATAAGAGGGCTGTTGCATGCACTGAGGTGGCATCACCTTTTCTTCACAAGCCTGGCATACCTGAGCTGATAGACAAGTATCTTGCTGGTCCAGAGACTGGGCAGTAATTTATCTTTGACTGTCAGAGGTAGTGGTGTTTGGAAAATGAGTCACATCTCCCTCTGCTTCTGTTGAAGCAGAGGAATTGCCAGACCAATGACCTGCAAGGCTGTTTAAGTTGCTCAAATTATGAGGTCACAAGTTAAAACAAAGCATGGACCATCTCTATGTATTTGTGTTACAGCCAGCAGATATGGGTTTCTGCTTCATTTCAGCCTTCAACGCCCATGGGATTCTTGTTTTTCTTATATCCTTGAAAGCAATGCAAAAAGATTGGTATTCCTAATCATAGAAAGAATTGGTCCAAGTGACCCTCTGGACTGACAGCCAAGGGGAAGTCATGTATTCGAATCCATGGTGGGCTGCTGAAAAATAGTCTACATTTTGATCCAAGTTCATTCTGGCTTTGAAAGCAAATTCTGTCTAAACCAAGCAAGGATCCACATGGACTTTTTCTCTTCAGCTCTTCCCCTCCAGCATGCTGTGCCTGTCAGCATATTCCCAGACTTGGCTAAATGAAAATATGACACTGCGCACACAGCTCTGCCCTAGGTAGCAGATGAGAGAAATGTCATTTAGCTTAAGCCACCTTTGGAAAGTCTACAAACATTATACTGATGTAAAAGGAGTGCCATGCTGAATGACAGCCGAGTCTTTTATTAATTCATTGGCTGTTGGAGATTTTGGTTGAAAAAAATCTGTAAGCTCAAAGTCTTTGGCACAAGTTTTAAGTCTCTGTCGAACCCATTATAAAACCAGGTTGTAGGAAAGAGGCACATCATTCCTTCTTTAGGCATTTAACCCCCATTTACATCAATGGAGATTAGATAATTCACACATCTGGTCTTCTGTCTAACTTTTCCAACTGTGTCCTTGGGGTCCTGAACTTGAGACATTACAAAGGGGCTACTTAAGGGCTAAGCAAGTCACTGTCAGCATTCTTGGTGCTGTTACAGTGAGTAAAATTTGGCAGTCTGAAATCAAGACACCTAAAGTCCATAATTACTTTGTTTTGTATCTCTATTTTCTTTTATGTAAAGGCAGGAAAAACAATATACCACATTTGTACAGATATCTTTTAAAAGATCTTTGTATCTTTCATCTTTAATTTTGCATTAACATCAAGATCATGAGTTCAATCCCCATTCAGGCCATTCACTGTAGACTCAATGATCCTTGTGGGTCCCTTCCTAATCAGAATATTCAGTGAAATCTCTCAATTTAGGGTACAATTGTAAATATTACTTTTCTTAACTTTGAGGAAGATCTAGTTTCCTTCACTATTCCTTGATCCATCCTAAATGTTCCTCTTTATATTTTCTATTCTTACTTTTCAAATTTAATACTAAAAATACATAGGTGCATACGTGCCTATACACAGACTTGTACATCCCTAATTACTGTTTAGGTAATTACACACAAGGGCAGTGCATTTTACTTGATATGGCCAAAAAAACCCTCATTAAAATATAGTTTTATTGTGTAGTATTCCTAATATCCATTTCAACAACATTCTCATTATGTAATATATGCATTTCCAGAAGCATCTTTCAATTCAGTGCAACATAAAAGGCAGGCAATTGCTTTTCTCTAAAGAACTTATTTTTCTGTAGGTGGGTAAGACACTTGCTTTTAATTTCTCACCACAGAACATTCTTTAGAGTCTCTTGATAACTTTATTATTTTTTTGCCTAGGACAGTTCCAGGCAGTTAACTGATTTCAGAAACAAACACAGAAATTCAGATGATGTCAAAGCCAGCGTGAAGATCCGCATGCTGATCTTACAAGTTAATAAGTACCCTGAGTGCAACCCAGAAAACACATTCCTCTGTAGGCACATCCTTGTAGTGTTTGTGGTCCATGACTGAAACTCTAAATACGGTCAAATCAAAGAGAGATCTTCCTTTGAGCTCTGCAATGCTGGGGTTTTGCCCTGACAATCTTTAACCAGTGCATTGTGAGCGCATTTCTCTACAGCTTGTAAAGAGGTTTCTTTACCTTCAGTGACCTCCTGCTCTGTGACTTTGCACCCCATGGCAGTGCCTCAACAGGGAACCTTCTCACAGGGCTCTAAGTGTGTGTTTGGGTCAGAGAGAATGACTTTATTTTGTGTCTTCCTGGACACACAACTAAACAGCTTGCTGGGTTGGCTCAGAAAGATGCTCAGTGGCCTCTCTAGGCAGCATCTGTAAGAAGCCACCATGATGCAAACCTGGGGCTAACCAAACTGGTCCCATTCCAGGTTTGCAAGGGACTTTTTAAACACAGAAAAGTGGATGGAAAAGGGCCAAGTGTTCCTGGTGGGGACACTGCAGAACATGGGTGAGTCTTGTGGGGGAATGCGTGGAAAACAAGCATGGGCTCATCCCAGCCCTTTCATTCACAGAAGGGGTGACTAAGCCAGGATTTTGCCCTTTTTCAGAAGTCTATGATTTTCAAATCCTTTTAAGAGTACCATGTCTGTGGTTCAGACATTCTTCTGCTTAAACTTTGATCCTTGCTTTCCCATCATGTTGTCCTGGTGGGGAGGTTAAGCTGGAAGTGTGGAAATGCTCCCCTGAAGCCCCAGATGAGTTTCCAAGAAGTGTGTGAGCCCCAGGCAACATGGGGTGGGGCTGATGGCCCTGCAGGATTTCACCTCCCAGGAAAGGAGTTGTAGGAGTTCCAGGGCTCAGGGGAGGGCAAGGAAGAGGGAGTTTGCCTCAGAAATGTCTGGGTTTGAAGCAGGTGGGACCCCATGGATTGAGCCCACTCACAGCAGACTGGTGACCTTACACAATGGGACTGAGCCAGGTTGTGACAGATGGTGTCCCTGGAGCTGAGACTGGGTCCTGGCTCTTGCTGTTCAGTTAATTAATTGGGAGGAACATAAAAATTAACTTGACAAATTGTGAATACAGTATAAAGCCCTCTGATTTTGTAGATAGCTTGAATCCTATGCTGGAATAAAGTGACAAGTATAATCAAAGTTGCTGGTAGATTCTGGTGGGTTTCTCCTGGCCCTTGTCAATTTGTTCACAGAAATGATTCTGGAAAAACACTGCCGGAAGACTCATAAGTTGATGAGACTTATTGGACAGGCAGGACTGATGGGACAGGGCCATTCCTGGTGCTTATTTGTGCCTCAGTAGGGTTTATCTCTGGCAAGTCCTCATAGGAAAACTGACTTGGTGGGCTGTATTTTTCCACAGCAGATGTAATCACCTAAGTGATGGATCTGATGTCAGGCACGCTGGAAGTCTGCTTTCTGAGACTGTACCCTGAGATGTTTTACATAGCTAAGAAAGGAAAAGAGATAGTATTACCCACCCTCTGCTGACTCTGGCAGACATCCTTGTGCCAGTGGGAGGTAATTGGGTTCCTTGCTGTGCTTTGGGGTGCAGGCTGCCACTTGGGGCAGGGCTGTGCCTGTGGGATGCAAACCATCCCTTTGTGTACCCACAGTGGCACTGGGAACCAGGGATGACAAGGCAAGGGTGAGCACTGGCATGAAGCCTCTTCTTGCTGGCACACCCTCTATGCCAGCAACTCGGGGGGAGTCAATTGTCCCCATTAAACCCCCAGAGGAATGTCCTTCTCTTTGGTGACATTCCAGATAACACACACACACACTTTAAAGCATTTTTCTATCCCAGCAGTGCCAGTTCCAGGGCAAAAGCCCCATTCTCTTCAGTCAGTTCTTTTGAGATGTGGGTGGTGTGTCTGTGCCAAGATAGTCTATTTACCTCCACAGTGGCTTTTTCCAGCAGGTTTCCAGGAATGAGAAGAACAGCTGGAGAAACTGAATGCTATTATGCTTCATTGGTGGGGGGGAAATTCTCTGTACTGCAATATTAGTACTCACTGCCTGTTGTGGTCACCAAGCACTGTCATCAAGGAGCTTTCATGGGGCTGGTAAGGAAGTGGGATGTACTGAAGCTCTCATGCTTGAGCAATTCAAGTCCAGAAGGGTAACTCAGGGAGTATGTTTATCATGTAAACAGTGAACTGTCTGTAAAAGGGAAGTTTTATGCAGTGAGGGGGATGTGGGAAATGAGAAACCACAAATTAATGAGAAACCCTACCGAGGTTAAAGTAATTTACTGATTAATTTTGATTTCACTTTGTTTGGTCAGAGTGGAAGGGGGACAAGACATAACATTGCATGATAAATCTTTTATTGGCACAGATTTGAGATTGTTCATAAGTGAGACTAACCCACATCAGTACCAATAGCTTATGCTGTACCATTCTGCCAGCCTGATGTGCCAGCTGAACAGATGTTTCAGACAAATTTTTAAACCTTATTGGAAATTGTCTCTTCTTCTGTTTACCTGTAAAGCTCCAGCAAGCAGAGTTTTTGGGTATTTGTTCTTTAGGGGGATTTTGAAGCAATAAATAAGTCACTAAAAGTACCACTGTAGTGACACTGTGATTAGAAGCAATCCAACTTGCCTGTCTAATTGCTTGGGGTCTTCCAATTATAGTTACATGGTTGTGTAGAAAATCAGGAATCTCCCCTTTCTATTCTTCCCATGCCTAACACCCAAGGTCATGCAGAAAATTACTTCCACCCAATATCATGTTTTAATCTGGTTGCTCTTGTTTGCCAAGGTGATGTATTTGGGGACTGTTTTTGAGGAAAAGCTGAGAGTGGTGGGATGGCAGAACTGTAGCTTCATTTTTAGGAGCAGAAATGAGGTACAAGTCTTAAAGGTTTGGTTCTTTTTCAGTGAGCCTCCTGGAAATGTATAGTCAATGCAATTTAAGACAAAATGCCAATCACTGATTATACAGATATCAGAGTAATAACTTGTAGCCCAGAACAGTGCCATGTGAGGGGAGGGGGAGGATTTTTTTACAAGGATAGAGACAAAGATGGAAACTTATTTTACAGCAAAGTTTCAATGGTTTATTAAACCCTGAGAAGTGCTCAGAAGGTTAGCTGTGACACTGATGGTGGCAGAGAGAAAGACTCAAGTCAGTGTCTCAGAAACACAAAGATGTATTTGGTATCAAAGTGTTTTGGTTTGTCCTCCACTGTGTTTTACCCCACACGTGGGAACACTGTCCACATCCCAGAGCTGGTAGCATTTTTCAGGTTGGAAAAGAAAAAAGAAAAGAGGGACAGAAAGAATAGAAGGGAGGAAGGCAGAGAAAGAAAGAGAGAAAGAGAGAAAGAGAGAAAGAGAGAAAGAGAGAAAGAGAGAAAGAGAGAAAGAGAGAAAGAAAGAAAGAAAGAAAGAAAGAAAGAAAGAAAGAAAGAAAGAAAGAAAGAAAGAAAGAAAGAAAGAAAGAAAGAAAGAAAGAAAGAAAGAAAGACATAAAATAGTTTCCTTTTACTTTTAAAATCTAAAATTCTCCTATTAAAGTGGCAGTGTGGTGTAACAAAGGCTATGTGTTAAATGCTGGATTACTTACAGGATGAGGATGATGATCTACCAAAAGCAGTGTGGACAGCAGATTAAGGGAGGTGATTCCTCCTCTCTATTCTGCCCTTGTGAGACCCCACCTGGAGTTCTGCATTAAGCATTGGGGTCCCCAGCACAGGAAGGACGTTGTCCTGTTGGAGTGAGTCCAGAGGAGGGACACCAAGGTGGTTACAGGGATGGAGCAGCTCTCCTATGGGGAAAGGCTGAGACAATTGGGATTGATCAGCCTGGGAAGGAAAAGGCTTTGGGGCGACCTAATCGTGGCCTTCCAGTTCATGGAGGGAGCCAACAAGAAAGATGGAGAGGGACTTTTTACAAAAGCACGTATTGACAGGACAAAGGACAAGTGGTTTTAAAGTGAAAGAGATTAAGATTAGATTAGATAGTAGGAAAAAGTTCTACACTGTGAGGGTGGTGATGCCCTGGTTGTCCTGAGAAGCTGTGGATGCCCCATCCCTGGAAGTGTTCCAGGCCAGGCTGGATGAGGCTCTGAGCCACCTGGTCTAGTGAAAGGTGCTCCTGCCCAGAGCTGGGGGATTGGAATTTAAGGTCCCTTCCAACTGAAGTAATTCTATAATTCTATGATTTTATCAATCTAGCAAGAAATGGATGTTTTACACCAAAGATTAGAAACCAGGAACTTCCCCACTGCAGTTTCCAATCAGAAGAGGATTGCACTCTAATTCTTGCAGATTGCAAAATGCCAGACTGTCACCATACCAGTCCTGTTTGCCACTTGTTGAGAAAACTGGCCTTGTAATCCTAAAGACTGGCCTTCATTCATTCTGTCTTATTATGAACTGGCTTAGAACATTACAAGCTTCACTCCTGGAGCTCCCAAGAGCTTCAGTGAAATCAGTGGGGGTATTTTAGATATCCCAGGACATTTGTAGGAGCAGTTTTAAATGTTAGGGATTAGAATCTCCCAAACCACTAGATATTGCATCGCCATTCAACAGAATTTCATATCAGCCTACTTCCATCTGCTTTACCTGCCATCTTTTCTCATTTCTTTTTCATCTTGGCCCCTTTTCTTGTAATTAAAAGAAAAGGAATTTTGAATAAAGTCTTCCTAGCATGTCCTATGTATAATTAAATAAGCATACAATATTGAGAACTATGATTCTGAAGCATAATAACTTATCACAACAGTCTTCTGGAAAGCTGACTTAGAAAAATTATGTGACAACTTGATGCACTTCTAACAAATTCAAACAGAAGAGAAACTTTTAGCTGCAGTGGATCTTGATGAAGGAGAACTGGGAAAGAGGCATTTTTAGAAACACTTGCCATATCCTACCTTGGTGAGAGGCAGCAATGCTTTCACGTGGAGAACAAGAAAAACAGGAAAGTGCAAAACACAGCAACATCTGGTTCAATTATTCCCTAGTGTTCTATAGATGAAAAGAAGAGCAATCACCACAGTCCTGTGTAAGAAGTGTAGAGTCACAATGACAGAGCAGAATTTGACATCAGATTTAGCATGCCACAAGCCATCTTGGGGCATCCTCATTGCACTGGGGTTTAAGGCAACACTAAAATGATGCCAGAATGCCTGTGCTAAATTGAAGGTTAATCTGGTTGTTTCATCTTCTGAAGGTGAATTCTTCATTCTTGGCCTTCAAGTCAAGAATGAAGCTACATCATCATATGTGGAGGTACATTTCTTTCTTCTCTTTATTCTAAAGCTGGCTGGGCATGAAGAATTCAGGGCATATTTAGCTCACACATAATTGCCATGCATCCACTGCTTGTAGCATGCAGCTGACTTGCATTCAACCACACAGGAGAAAGAAAAGTTGTTTGTTTCATCCCTCCCTTTGGACTCAGCTCATTTGCTTTTGTTCTTTCAATGTAAGGTGATTTATGCACTGTTACTGTAAAAGAGAGCTTGAAAGAAAAAAGAAACTTTGGGGTTTGCTTCAGGAATGTTTTCCTGTGATCATGTTGCACTTGCACTTTATGACCAAACTGTTAATTCCTTGAAGCTTTGCTGTAACTATGATATGAATGTACGGAATTAATTTATTAACAAGGTAAAAGCATGTGAGAAAGAGACAATATTTCCCCCCAGATTGCACCATACGAGAAAAAATAGCCATTTGGGAAATAATTGTCTCCTACACACAAGAAACAACAGAGGGGAATTTTAAACATGAAGTGTCTGCACGGATTGAAAGTAAAACTTTTGAAACTTCAGAACTCTCAGATGAGATGCCTATAATGCTGGCAACTCCTATCAAATTCTACTTGCAAATATTTTTAACTTTGCAGGTGATACAGATGTGTGCCTCTGTTTCAGAGCTTCAGAGTTCACAGTGTTTTGTGTCTGGAAGTACAGCTTTGACTTTCTGTGCATAAAACAAGAGGATAATTTCTGGATGTAACTCCAGATTAGGACAAGGTCATGTCTGAGTTCAAAGAAGTCTAAGGTTTCAGTTCAGATTTGTTTACTCTGAAATCTTGCCAGACCTCTATTGTCCTTTATGTCCTCTGTGTCTTTTAACACAGCAGCTCAAGTGATGGTGATTAATACAATGGAGCCCACAAAGAGCCTCTTGGTCATGTTTTACCACCTAATTGCAAATAAAGTTAAGAGCCTTCTTTTCTTCTCACGCTGCTGATGGAGATGTGGTATCCCTGGGACTTATAAAAGTATTCCTATCTGTATCACATTTTATAACAACAAAACTTCTGACAGATAAAATGCATCTCCGTGCTCCAGCTTCTCCCCACTAATGATGCCTATTGTGTAATGCTGTCATAGTTACTGGGTCTTGCTAACGTGAAAGGTCTGATAATCCCTGTGTCTGGACCAAGAAAGAGCTAGATACCTCTTGATATTTCTGAAAAAAGTTCAGGAGACCTAAATGGAAAAAAAAAAATAAAACTGCATCCAGGAATAATATATTACTAGTTTTTCATAGGGCAGGTATCTTTTTAGGCCCCTTGACTGACAGGTCAGCCATGTGAAACCTACAATTCTAATGTCACACTTCTGCTGATTATTTCTGCAATCAGGTCAAAGTGTTTCTACCATCATGTCACCTGATACCAAACTTGAAGCAGATTCCAGTTCCACCAGGGGCTGCCCCAGACCTGAAAATTCCCAGTGCCTGAATCCCACAGCCCCACTCACCTTTGGCATTTTGCATATGATTCCCTCATTACAGTTTGCCTGAGGGATTTGAGTCAATTATCCCCTGGAGACCCAGGAGGGAGAAGTACATCGAGTGGTGCTGGATGTGCCTTCAGGAGCACCATCAGTTCTCAGCATGGGCAGTTTGTCAGAGTGAGGACCTTTCACTCAAGTTCCTGAAACCCAGAAGAGCTCTGATTTCATAGGTCTAGTAGAGGTTTCTCACAAAGCCAGAGGTATTTTCAAGACACTCAGAACCACAGATTCAGCCCCCACTGAATTTCAGTTTCCCTTGCAGGTCATTATTGTTTTCACCACTTTATGGCAGTACTGGCCAAAATCAATCTTTTACAACTCCACTTCCTACTCATACTACACGAAAAAGGTTGGGGCATTTAATTAGAGCTATTTATATTTTCAAAATGAGGAAGACATTCTGAAAAAGGAATTGTTTCTGCAGCCAATTCGAGGACCTTCTGTCTACAAAATCTGCTCTAGACACTTTCCCACCACAACTTTCTTTCCATTATTAGGAGCTTACACCACTTTCTATTTAGCTTGGTATTTTGCCAAAAAATGTTCTTTAGGTCTCTATAGTACAAAATCTGACAGAAAGCATAACACAAGGAAAAAAAGGTATTTTTAAGTCCCTATTTTTTCCATTTTCCCATCAGAAAAATTTTTAAAAAAATATTAGCAATATAAATCCATCCCTGTTCCAGTTTTTTCTCTGGTTATTTATACCTTTTAAATATGATCCATGTAGAGAAGTCAAAAGTTATTAAATCCATTCAGATAGTTCTTCAGTCTATTCAGGAGCTGAGTGTACCTGGCACAGGCACCAGATATTTCCTTTTGGTTTCTGAGCTAGAAGTAAGACTTGAAGCAAATTATTTTCTGCTGTGATAATGATGATACTACCAGACATCCTAAGTGGAAAAGGCCAGGGAGGTTCTGATCCTGACTCTCATCCTGATACTGTCTCTTACTTTTTTACCCTAGGAAAACTCATCTCGGATTCCGTCTGTGGTTTTCAGTAAGAATAGTGCTTTTTCCTTCTCCCTGCACAATTTCTCAGACAGATTGACTGAACTACAAAAAGGTCAAATGACTTACTTGAAGGGTAAACCATGAGTCAGTAGCACAGCTAGCTCTGAATCAAATCCCTTCCTGTCTTCCAGTCCAGCCAGTAGACAACACATAATTGCTTTCATGGACCAGAGAACTTTCATGAAGTCACCATCAGCTGTGGTATTTGCTAGCATGAGTCTCTGAGCAGTGTTAGTGTAAATTAGTGTGAGTCTGTGAAAACCAGTCACCTTCTAGCAGCAATTCCTTTGCTTTGCAGCAGCCAGCAGGCCTTGGGTCCCTCTCTTTGCATGCCCTGTGACCTGTTTGCATGGTCTGTTTGCACCCCTCAATCATGCAGCTGTGCTCCCATCTGCACTGGAGTTGGTGTGTGCTGTTCTACCCAGAGGCTCAACTACAGCCTCGTTTCCCAATCTCCAGTTCAGCTGCCCTTCCACTACAGTCGAGAAGAGGAAAAAGGCCTGTTATTCTGCACTGCAGTCATATGAGATCATGGTTTGGAAAATATTCAGAAACACTTAAAAAGATAAACTCAACAATCTATTTTGACCTTAGACTCTACTGATGTCTGGGTTTAGCTGACCTATATGCATCTGCACTTATTTTGGCAGATGTCTGGAAAATTTGTAGAGAGGTTGATGGAAGGTAGTCTGAAAAAAAAAAAAAGAAAGAAGTTGTGGCTGAAAAGGAACTTAAGCATCCATCTAATCTATCCTCATCAAAAGCAGAATGGGCTTTATCTACATCATTTCTAGCAGGTGACTCAACTTCTATCCTTGACCTCTCCAGGCAACTTGTACTATCACTTCACAACTCAAATTATTAAGTTAAACTTTCATAGAACCTTTAGTGCTCTCCCTTGTTGGAATGAGAGTGTGTCACTCCTGTATCTGAGGTAAAGCAATCAAAAATATATGCAATATAGAACGGTAAGTGTAACAAATTCAATGATACAAAAGTGTCTTCAGTGAGAATTTCCTTTCTCTTATGGTACCTTTTGCAATACAAAGAGCCTTCCACTCCTCCTCTTTTTACCGAATAATGCCTGCTTCTCCCTTTCTTCTAATAAGACTCTATTTGCAAAGATTTTCCAAATGTTATTCTACACAACTGCCTGAGCATGTGAAGAAAAGGTAATAGGAAAAATAAATGGTTTTAAAATGACACTGAAGATTTGACTTTTCAGTTTTTCAAAGCCAGGAAATTAATATTGAATCATCTGACTGTTCTGTGCTGTGGTGTTTTAGCTCATATGGCACACAAGATAACCACTGTTCAGAGACCCTGCAGTAACTCAGCAAACTGGGATGACTGGAGGATGACGTTTCTGCCATAAATCATCAGGTCTGTAGTGTATATGTGTAATAGACAGGACTTGGGAAGGATGGAAATATGGGACTGTTAAGGAGCCTTTTAGCATGTTTCTCTTACTGATGACTGGTTGGCAGCTCAAAAAAAAAAAAAAAAAAACCTCTCCAATATAAGGTCACCGTATAAATTGAAATGGAAAGAGCTACTATTAGATCATCTTTTCCATGCTCCTGTCACTGTGGAATTGTTCCCTACAGTGTGTTCTTGAGTGTTTTGTCCAGTCTCCTCTGAAATAACTTAAGCAACAGGGTTTCCATTGCTTCTCCTTGGAATCCTACCCCACATTGTAGTAGATCCCGTTAATAGGAAATGTTACTCTAAAGCATAAATTTTCCTGATCTCCGTTTCATCTCATTAATTCCACTTATACTCCCTTCTCTGGTCCTAATCAATCCCTTTGCCTCCTAAGTGTTTATATCCTCCTAAGACTTATGGAGAATTATCATACCCCAATTAGATATCATTCAGCCAAGATATGTGCAAAGCCCATTCCCTTCATTTTGCTTCAGCCCACATCTAAGCCTTGGCTGTTTTTTTCTCCTCTCTGAAGTCCCTTCAGTTTGTCATCACGTTGCCCTCAATTTAAGTTTAAGAGAGTTCTGGTCCCTCCTCTGCAGCCGGAGACACGGCGATCAGGTTTCCAGAACACCAGCGCTCCCCAACTCACCGCAGAGTCAGATGGAGCGGTCACAGAGACCACTCAGGAAGAGGGAAATAAAGGAGAGCAGCAGTTTGCAGGGCAAGGGCAATGGAGAATGGCAACTGAACAGCACAAGCCATGGCTTTGCAGGGAGAAACCTCCACAGGAGCGTTGGGAGCTGCACTGCCCCATGGCAGTGAGATGTGGCACCAGTGGCTTGCACCAGTGGCTTACAGAAGGGCTGGCAGCCCTGAGTGGGGCAGAAATGACCCCAAAGCACTCCAGCTGTGCCAGGCAGGGCTGGTGTCACCTCTCTGTCAGCATCCCAAGCCATTCTGCAGCATCCCATGCCATGACCTTGCAAGCAGCAGCAACCTGGGCGAGCGTGTGTTTCACAGATGGACAAAGCCCACTCTGTGTAGAGGGTTCTTTTTTTTTTTTTTTTTCTTTTCCCCTTGTGGCTGTAAAATTAAGGAGTGGGAGAGAAACCTTGGTTGTATCTTAGCCTCCTGGTGGTCCATCCCCTCCACTCAGCCCCGCAGACCATCCAAAATGCTGTCATTTTACCCCAGAAGGCAAAGCAGGCCTGGGGTAGATCCAGAATGGATTACAACATAATCCAATTCACAGGGAGGGGTATTTTTGAAAGAAGATTACTTTTTTTTCCCTCTGGCTGACTGCCAAAAATAAATAAATGCTGTAAGTATAATGTAATGTTTTCAGAGGGCATGGTGATGGAAAGAGAAGGCTCGTTTCCATATCCACATTAGGGAGAGGGTAAGTTGATTTTTGCAGCACTGTGCGAAGCAGTCTGAGGGTATGTAAGGTATAAGTGTGGGTATTTCACAGAGGAATTTCAAACACAGCATTGCTCTGAAGAAAGGAGTGCTTCATTTCTAATCAGGACAATGTTCTATGGCTGTTTGGTCTCCATTTCAGCATCAAAAAGCCTCTGCCTGAACCTTTTGTGACCTTCAGAGAGTTTTGCATAATTAGCTTGATTAAAGACACAACACAGTTTTAGCACCAGGGACCAAAAACCACAAATTACTGAGGATCACATGTTTTGCAAAATAATACCATTCATGTGATTATTTGGTTTGCTCTCATCATTTTTGAAATACTACTCCATTGCTTTGACTTGAATTGCTGGTTGTAATAGATAGCCAGTTCCCAAATAAAATGTAAGTCTTTACAAAAATGTTTCCATCGCATAAAAAACTGTTATTGGATTTCTGTAATGTCATAGGGCTGACTTTGATATTTGTATTAGGGATATGACTGAAAAACAGCAGCAGTACAATGATTTTCAGCTACACGGGCTGTCACTTCACTGGGTGTCCCTCAAACTTTGCTTTTAGCATTTACATTTCAGTGTGTTAATCTCAATTTCTGAAGTGTGACAAAGCCAATAACAAAAAGATCAAGAATGTATGATGATGGATAGCTGGACTTCTGCATCCAGGGAACATTGGGTCATCTTACAGAGGGCAGTTTGTTTTCCCAAAGAATCCACACGATATCTGTGGGGATTTGTAACACAGCGGGGTACTGCCCTAATGTTCCTTGGACCATGCAGGGTAGAATTTGAATACACAACACACGCCCAAAGCACTGCCAGAGTGAGGACACCTGGCAACAGGTCCCACCCACCTCCTGCATGCTAAAATAGACACTGCCCGGTTGTTTGCTCTCCACTCACACAAGAGGTAGTAATTTCCCACTGCCTGAGGGTGGTGGAAAGAAGAATGCTCAGAATGTCCCAAGCATCCCGGGTGGACAGCTCTTTTATAGGGTTCTCATCGGCTGCCAAACACCATTTTTCCTCATTGCTTTAGTACAGGGTGGCTGGGGATGCCTGCCCATGCTCTTGCCTCTTCTGACTGGTTTCCTGGCACACTCCCTGACCCTCAAAGTTGGGGTCACACAATCCGTGTTCACGTGCCTGTGTAAGGTCAGGTTTACATCCTGCTCCTCTGCTCTATTTCCTGTAGCTACCAGGGTAAAGAAAATGGTCAGTTACATTGCAGAGCTCTGTGAAATAACCCTGCCCTCATCCACACTGTACCTACAGCCTTCATAGTCTGCTGGAACTGCTGCACGGATTTCTGCAACCCTCTGCTGTTAGCACACCCTCACTGCTGCAAACAATCTCAGCTTGAGACCTTCATGTGTTAAAAGAAATTAAGGAAGTTGCAAAATCTGTTGGTACAATAATAACAGTGGGTGTTCTTACAGAAACCAGTATAAGCTGGTTAAGTGGCACATCTGGGATGGTTTTAAGATGAAACTTGATTAATACCACAGATGACTGCTATTTAAAGCCGTTCATTTTTGATGCATAGTTTGGGGGAGGTTCAGTTTACCCCTAAAGAAAAAGCAGGAGTTAATACAGACAGTGAGTGTTCATGCTCCACTGGATGGTATTGATCACTGGCAATTTAGAGTTGATACTTTAAAAGTGGGGAACTTGATTAGAATAAATATGAGGACATTTCAGTGAGAAAAAAAGTGCAAGAAGAACAGTAGCAAATCCCTCTGCCCATTAGATCGGACATTTAAACTGAAGACAGGTGTGACAATCTCATTTGGAAAGTAAGGTGAAGGAGAAATAAAAGGTCAGTTATGATATGTGGTTAAAGAGGATCTGCTGCAGCTCACTCCCCAAGACTGACAACCAACCAACCAACCAACCTCTTCACCCAAGGAAGGGGAGATCTAAGTGAGAAATGAATTGGGCCATGACAGCAGATAAAGATAGGAGATGACGTGAGGATAAGCCCACAACAACAAATGCTGCTTGTGTGATACCATGTATGAAAGCTGAATGCCAGTGAAGGAGGATTTTGGAGCAGATAAGTACATTTGCATGTTTATCATTCAATGACTCCTGTTTTCAACACTCTGCTTGCAGGGATGTAAGGTTATGATCAGGGTTGAAGACCCTCAGATTGGAGGAACTTGGAAGAAACTCATATTCAGTAAAGCAGTGGGATGCCAGAGTAGTCATGCAGAGAAAGAGAAGTGTGAAATCACAGGTGGGATGCTGGCACAGGTGTGTTTCCTAGGTAGTTAGATGTAGTGTTGCTAACCAGGATCAGAAAGCCCATGCAGTGACTATCTGTCACAGACAAGAGGAAGAAGCTGGAAACCCTTTACTTCAGAGGGGTGAGCCTCACATGCATCCTTGAGAAAGGGAGGAGTGAGGTAGCAAGAGTGAAGGACCATATTTGCACTGTACAGCTTTACATAGGGCCAAAGCTACATAGACTCTGCTAAGGAAATCAAGCTCTGCTTTTTGCCAGAGAGCCTGGTCTGTGTTCAGAAGAAGGTGGAGATGGGTGGTGAACCATCTGTAACACACTAGAACTTTCAAGAAGCCCTATGGCGGTGGCAGTGTCGTTGTGGGACGCAGGGAGGAACTTCTCTTGGTGTAAGGGAGGCGAAGATGGATGCAGCTTTTGGGATGAACAGACTTTAGGCAACATTCAGTTCAGCATACGGCCTAGTTGCTGCACCATATGGAAGGAGAGGATATTATAGCAATAGATGTAATGGATCTGATTTTGATCTGGCTCACACCAATTCTAGGCAGATGCAACTCCTTCAGCTTCAATGGACTCACCACAGCTTCACACCAAATGAACTGAAACGAGTTTTGGGTATAATATATCTACATTAAGCAATGAAAGACTGGTGATTTGTGTGATATCTTTTTTAATTTATCCTTTTTTTTTTTTTTTCTTTAACTGAAGTGCTAGCCCGTTGTGTGGGGAGGCATTTTTTATTCTTATTAGCAGTTGGCATTCTGTTTGTTGTAAGCTGTGTGTGGGTTTCTCTGCAAGACAAAGGCATGGCACTGCTCTGGCTGGGGAGCTTTGTGCCAGCTCTTCACTGAGGAACTTCACAGCAGTTTTGGACATAATTTTCTACATTGGGAGTGGAGGGAAGAAAACAGAGTGTGTGTGCACAGCAAAGGCAAACTTTCCAAACCTGGTTAATCTCACGGTACCCTTGCTGTGCAAACCCTGGCTGCTCTAACTTAGATGGAGCTGGAGGAAGGAAAAGCACAAGGAGGAGGAGAAGAAGAGAAGGAAACAAAGGAGAGAAGCGGTGGCGAACATGAGGAGGTAGCAAGCTAGGGAGAGAGCACCAAGCAGCAGGCAGGCTGTGATAGCAGTGCTGTTCTTAGAAAAGAAGCATGCAGAGGGAAATAATTTTTGCAGATAAAAACAATTTGGAGCCATGCTGCCTTTCCTCTGTGTCAGAACTTGATTCCTGACAATCCATTTCCCACCACTAGTCAGCTTTTGCTGAGAATGGGTGGCTGGAGACAATGGGCAAATGCTCTTCTAAAAAGATTGCTCCCAGCTTGGTTTAACATGTCTATGCAATCCCCTCTCAGCTCTGGATCAGTACTCAGCTCTTCCCGTAGCTGCATAAACTGATGTTGTCCACACATTTGGAAAGACAGGGAGGAAAATGGGGGAAGGTGAACTGGGTAGGGAAGATGGGAAGCAGTAGAGAAGGTCAGGGCTGAAGAAACCAGCAAGAAATTCATTTCATGGCCATCCTCCTCCTCTTTGAGCCTCCTCCTTGGGGCCCAAGAGTTTGTATGGCCTTGGCATTCACAGGAAGAGCCTTTTACAGTTGTTAGAGATGCCTTTGTCGTGTCAACACGGAAAAGGGCCTGGTTAAATCCAGGCCTTGGAGGCAGTTGCAGATTAGGGAGATTGTCTTTGGAGTTGTTTGTATGGGCCAATGTAAATTTGAAAAGGACAGTATGCTATTGCTTTACTTTTTTTGGCCACAGCTAAATAAAGAAAATATGTTGTAAATATAAGAGGTATCTACTTTCAGCTTTGCAGGCTTAAAAAGACTGATGATCTGGATTACAATCAAAAGTTTGGGATTTCATTTTCCTGTAGACTGCTTTGATGAAACATGGAGAAAAACTGGCTTTTAAATTGTTATTCTCCATGCAGAAAGACATTGCTGAATCTTCCAGCTGATCTGTTGCCTTTGCAATTGCTAGCTGGCTGTCAAGTGGAAGTCAATAGAGGGATGTGCCACAAGAGCAGGGTGGAGGGGCTGGAAAGGCATCCCAAAGGATGACAGCATGTGATACCCACCTACCTCCACAGCAATCCTCCATGCCATGGCAGTGTTACAGAACAAGAGTAACCACACTGAACTACACTCATGTAAGACCAGGGCTTCAGCTGCACAGACAAGAAGTTTGTGATGTGACCACAGACAGCTGAGGAGGACGCTCTGTGAGAGCAGATCCTTCACCACTCTGTCTCTTCTTTTTTTTCACACACAGTCGTTCTGCCCAAGTTTGCTGAGTGAGACTCGGGGCAGCCAGTAGAGATGACCATGTGTCATTACTCTTCCCTGTCTCTCTGTTGGACTGCATGACCTGTCAGAAAAAGAGAAATTCACAGTGCAGGGGGAAATAATTGTTGAGCCAGTGAAGCTCCCGTTGGTGTTGGGGAAGTGATGAGGTGGAAGTGCAGTGCAAGGCCTGCCATGTGAATGCATTAGCAATGCTTGCAGTCATTTGGGTTGCCACAATAGCTGAGCAAGGGCTGGGGTATGCACTTCTGCAGAGTTGCAGAAGGGAAAATACAGCATTTGTTCTGCTTTTCACTCAGTTGATGTCAATAGATTCGTAATCAACCCATGTGAAAGGAAGAGCTTTTCTGTTTTGGCTTTTGAGTGTTTTAATCTGCTTCACAGTTCTGTCACCAATAACCTGCCTTTAAATGTTGCAACAATCTGCATTATACTTAACAATGCAATTTTTTCTAATATGTCAAATGCTCTAAGAAGCTACTCCTCAATAAGGACTAGCTGTGTGTAAGATTTCAGCCCTTGGAGTTCAGCTGGTTTTAATTACCCACACAGATAACTGTAGCCATTTATTTTCTTTGAACTGGAAAAGGTTGCTTTTTCTATTTTTAACCCCTGAAGACGGCTGAGTAATTCAAACGAAAGTCCTCAGTCCAGAAATAACGTGTTGCCTTTTTTTTTTCATATTTTCCTTTTTGCCCTATGAGGACCAAATTGTTTCTCATGGGCCAAGCTTTAACCCATACCTGCTCAATTCAGTTTGATTATAATCAGGCCAGGTTTTCACAACCTGGTAATAATCATAACCATAGGATCTGATACTCAGCCAACAGGCATTGAGCAACATCTTGCAATTTTGTTGTGAGAGAGAGTCCTTCTGCAGCAATACTCACACAGAGAGGCATTGCTTAGTAGGATTCTTCACTGAATAAGATGCTACTCAACATGTATAAGGGTGACAAGATGTGGTCCAAAACAAACATGTATGACCAGTGTTCCAAGAGAGCTCAGTGTGTTGCCATTAATGCCACAATAGGGAGAGACTTCGTGCTAAGCACTTACAAAAATCTGGCCCTTGTTTGAATGTGAATGGGGGCTTGAGCTCTTTAGAAAATCTGGCTGCAATTGTGGGTGCTGAGTACTTAGGAAGCAGTGGTGGTCTCGGACCAGGGCTGCCATTGCTGATTTACACCCTTGTCAGCCATTGAATTTCAATGGAGTTACACCCTTCTGGAATTCGAGCAGCACAGTCGGGCTGCCATCAGTTACAAATTAGAGCACGTATAGGTAGATTAATTTGTTTATTTTGTTTTATTTTATTTATATTTTGTATTTTATTTTATTTTTTTAGAGAAAATTCTTTTGAAATATTACCCTGTTGCCTGAATCTGGACTGCTCCTGACTGCCTGCCAGCTCCCAGATTAAATGTAAGTCATTATGGAATGTTTTCCTCACATGGGAAAGACTGGAGTGGCTCGGTGTTAGTTTTGCCCTCCGACATTAATTCTAATTACCTCAAAATGCAAACATGTTTGAATTTCCAGCAGATGACATTATTTTCTCTTTGACATCAGACATCAAAGAAAGAAAAATAAACATGGGACAGTGACAGCATTAGGCCTCTAGTCATTTTTCAGAAGGTTTTTCATGCTCTGTTCCAGACTGGTTCTTCTTTAAGTCTTGTCTCGGAAATTAGGGAGGGGAAAGGTTTACAGACTCAGAGACTGATGGAGTCTTTTCCCTTCCAGTTCTCTTTAAATGCAAGGCGGGTGGGGGGAAGGAGAGAAACAGTCTGGTTTAGATCAAGGTTGGAGTCTTGGTTTTTAGAGACGCACACACACCCCAATACTTGGGTTGTTTTCTTAAATTTATTTTTAGCTTCACTTCTGAATGGTCATGGATGATACTGCTGCATTTAAAAATTGCAGTCATTCTAAGAGGACATAAATTTGACAAATGGGGACTAGCAAACACAAGAACAGAACCTCAAATTTCACAGATGTTTAGTACTTTTAAGAGATCCTTTTTGGATGGATGTCACTCCTGCAGAAAGCTGATGTTGCCAGATATTCCCTCTACATACCGCTGACCTTTCAGAGTTTTCAAGTCCATAGGACTTGTAAATGGACCAGGCAAAGAAGCTGCCTCTCCTCCCGTGTGTCAGGGTTTGGGATGTGCTAGCTTGCACCCACATGGCTTTCATGAAGTTGTGGCACTGACAGCTCCAGATAAGCCTCCATGTACCCTGACACGGTGCCAGGATCCTCTCGCCTGCAGCCCTGCCTGCTGTCACAGCGCACTTCTCCCCAGGTTTGTCCAGGCTCCCAGAGTGACCCTGGAGCAGAGCCTCTCTCTTCATCTGAAAAATGGAAATAATACCACTGCTCAATCTGACCGATACCATGAAGGGCCTCGAAGGTTCAATGATTAGAGACCCTGACTAAGCTTTGGTAAGACAGGCTATAGAAAAGTCCATACAAAAATTACGGGAAAATTACAGAAGTCTCTTCCCAGGGACCTTGTTAAGTTATTGCAGGACATGGCTAGGATGCACTGTGCTGGCAGAGCTGTGCAGGGAAGCTTGGACAACATATCTGTGCTACTTGCTCCTCACTTTCTTGAGCACTTGAACTGACTCCCGAGTTTTAAAAAAGGATGGACCCAGCCTGCAGGAGCTGGTGCTGTGGCTTTGCAGTGCACCAGTTCAGCATGCTCCTTTCTTCCCCTGATGGAAAAACAGTTCCTTCCACTGCATGGGGCAAGTAATAGTTTTTTATAACATTCAAGCCCCCACACACACAGCCACATGAGCTCCCAGCCCCACCTCCATTTAAAAAGTGTAGAAACAAATTCATTTTCAGTCAATAAATAACAATAAATCAATAATAAGCCCTGCGCTCTGCAGTTGTTGCCTGCAGTGTGAGCTCCAGTGTTTTGAAGTGTTCTCATTGGGACCCACAAATGTTTGCAATAAAGCTGACTGGCAAAATCTTGGACTGGAGCCTCTGGGCTGCTTAGCCAGCTTCACACCCATCCTCCTGACCCATCTTCCCTTGATGCATGCACAGGGCAGGCAACAGCTTCCCAGGGGACCTGCAAGGGCTGTGGACTGGAGTGGTTGGGCTGGTGGGCACCAGCCAGCTCAACTCTGGCTCACTGGAGAAGGTTTATCCTCATGCTGAGCCAGCTGAGGATGGTGGAAAGTTGCGCTAAAATAATTTTTGCTTCTCTTCCCTCTCTTGCAGTGGACATGGTTGCAGCCTAGAGCCTGATGCTGTCAAACTGAGTTCTTTCCCAAGAGATTTTGTTTAATCACTCTCTGCAATACCTGCAAACTACACCATGATGCTCCTTCTGCCAGGAAGCATTTGTAAGGAGGACTGTGGTAGAGAGAAAATACTTGATTGAGGAATGTGCTTTACCTTCCCAAAACTGCCTACAGCGACTCTGAGAGAGATCTAGCAGGAGACATCCTGAAGGGCTCTTTTGAAAATGAGAGTACTGAAAATCTGCCCTACAAAAGTCATTGTTTCCATTTGGGTGCTCAGAAATGAATGTACTTAAAATCAAGCTTTGCAAGGAAATTTGAACCAGCCTGAATACTAATATTGGCAACAGCTCTGCATGTTGGTAGAGCATAGCAGTCCTCTTCAGGCAGAGTGTGTCGTTGAGGGCTATGTTTTCAAAATTAGATAACCCAAATGTTCTTACAAATGGCTTTGATTACTCTCTGTCTGTACAAGACCAGGTTTTTGTAAGGGAACGGACAACTGCCTGAGGAGAAATGGTGGTGGAGTATGGGAGTATCCTTTTTCACACACATCAGTGCATATTTGGTATATGAGGTGGTGCTTACACAGTTTTCCTTTCACTGTTCAGGCAGCCAGTTTTTTAAAAATGTGGCGTGTGGTGTTTCTGTTTCTTTGATGTTTTTCAAATGGGATCTAGTTATTTTAACCAGTTGGTTTATTATATCTAATTCTTTTCTAAGGCCACCTCGAGGCTTCAGAGGAAATTGGACTCTATGTTGTCCAAGCTATTTCACCCATCTCTAATTTAAAAGAAAAGGGAGCTGTATCCTCTGGTAAAACGATATTCACCCTTCATGTTTACGATGTGAGAACTCCTCTTGGTTCAGAAATGCGCTGTCCTTCCTTTCCACTTAGCAGAGAGTCTATTAGCCATTAGAAACATTGGCCCAGTGAAGAGCGGGTGACTTGTTCTCATCTCTTCTGGATGCTGTGTGATGGATGATAGAGTTACACACACTTACTTAGCCTGGTGCTTCACCCAAGGTTGTAAAGTGAGGCCAGTGAAAATGGAGCAGGATTATATCTTCAGAGAAGTCTGAAGCAGGCACTTCTGGGACTCCGTCAAGAGAACAAGCCTTACCAATCTCAGTCTGAGCTCACACTCTTGCTATAAACTATGGTGTTCTGCATGATATAGGACAACTCTGTACAGCACAGGCTTAATCATGAGGAGTACTGGGCTATCCCAGCCATTTGCTGGGGTTGTCAAATATACAGAGATCGCCCAATCATTCCTCAGGTCAGGTCCTAACTAAATTGCATCACTAACAACAATATAAGTGTACAAACTGTGCAGAATCACGTACGTGTGTAGCAATGTCTCCATTAATATTGCGTGACTTGGTGGAAGACAGATTTTTCTCGTGCAACCTCAGAAGGGCTTGGGACAACAAGATATTCTCTGTGGGAGCCGTCCGGTTTCCGCGTGGGAAATGCATGATGGGGTTTTGGGTAGGACTGGATGGATTTTGCTGCTTTGAATTACTGTCTGAATGAGTCAAGCTATTTTTCATCCTGTCTGATCTCTGCAGTGTTGGTGAATGGTTGTTTCTGTGTGGATGGTGCGTTTAGGATCCTGTTAATAGTCAGGGTTTTCTTCAGCAGCAGATATTAATATTTTGAAATAAAAATAAGTATGTAAAAATAATTCCTCCATTATCAATACCTGTTTGGCAGTTTCAGTCTTTGTGAAACATATGTCTGGATAGGAGTCAGGGCTTGTTTTGGAAGAGATGGCCTGTTGCCATACCCCCTCGCCGTTTCTTTTAAATCTGACTGCAACACATCTTTAAGCCTTGTGAAGGGTTTTTTTCCTCTCTATCTCCATCTCATGCCTAGCAATGAATGTGCTTTACACATTCACTAGGGATGTCTAGAAATAAGGAATTTGGGAAACTGTAATTGTTCTTATCTCTATTGCTGGTGTAGGTAGAACGAGCACCCCAGAGAAAAATATTGTTTTGTACGAGGTAACAGCTGCCGTTGCTGTAGGTACTGAGTGAGGCTGTGCTGCAGTCATTAATCTTGTACTCCTCCTGTAGCCTTTCACTAATGAGAAATAGAAGCAACAGCATCACTGCTTGGGGATTAGAAATGGAGACTGCACCATCCAGGAAGGAAGACCCAAATCCACTACTGATAGTAGCTGGGCATCTTTTCAGATAAAGCTTTGACTTCTGAGCTAACGTTGCTTAACGAGTTGAGTATCTTGCAATGAAATGGTGTCTGGGTGCTTTCAGTAGTTGCTGTGTTTTGGGCAGGAGGTGACCTTCACAAGCATGTTCATAGTAACTGGGTGGGGGGTTATGCAAAAGTATACCACCCCTTGATGAACCCACCAGCAGCCAGAACTTGTTCACAGCTGTGTGAACACCAGTGGAGAGCTCCCATCACAAACTGGTTTATTACCCATTATCACTATGCAGTTAGTACACCAAGGAATGATTGCAATGAAAACAAAAATCACTAAATTTAAGTGTTTATAAACATGATGTTTTATATGTGCTTGAAATTTTAAGATCTATTGGAAAGAAAAACATACCTTCCAAACTCAAAAATACACGAGAAACATGAACAAAGTGTGCTGTGCTGCTCTGAACTGCCAGTGTTTGGATGTTTCTTGTTTGCTTGTTCCTCTCTGCTGGAATTAACCTGGAAATGCACCTGCAGGGAAACCTCCAGAAGTTCTTCATAGCATGTTCAGGATTAGCTTTTTGGGATATGCCAGAGAAGAAAGACAGTGGGCAGTCAGGATGTCCTAGTGATTTGCCAGGATCTTTGTTAGGAGGACAGTGAGTGCCCTGGATGGCTGCTGTGTTTGCAGGGGGGATACAAACTGGGGAGCTCTGAGGGCCTCAGGAGAAACTGGTTAAGGAAGGTTCTGACTTCCAGCCACTGCACCATGTCACATGTTATGTGTCATTCCTTCCAGTTGTCCTGTATGCTTCTTGACAGTCCCACTTCAGAGGACAACGTTTGCACATGCCTTTCTTCTCATCTGGGAACTCCTCAGTGTGCTATGGGAAACAAAGACCAACCCTCCTACAAAGGAGAAGAGAAGGGCTATAAATGTAACCTACCTGGACTTCTGTAAGGCCTTTGACAAGGTCCCCCATAACATCCCTCTCTCTAAACTGAAGAGAGATGGATTTGATGGGTGGATGAGGAATTTTGTTGGACAGTCATGTCAGCAGAGTAAATGTCAATGACTCATCTGGATGGAGATCAGGGACAAGTGGGTGTCCCTCAGGGGTCCATCCTGGGACCAGTGCTATTTAATAACTTCATCAATGACAGACAGTGGGATGGGGTGCACCCTCAGGAAGTCTGCAGATGACACAGAGCTGAGTGGTGCAGTTGACATGCTTGAGGGATAGGATACATTCCAGAGGGATCTGGATAAGCTCAAGAAGTGAGCCAAACACCATAGTTTATCTTCCAGCTTCCTACATCATGGCCAAGACATAAGCAGTGTGGTTAGCAGTCATGGCAATTACTTATTTTTCACCTTTAAATCAGTATTTGGAGTGTAAAGGTGAGGCCAAGGTGTACTAAATTGATTAACATAAGGCTTCTACAGACAATGCTGTTAGGGATGGCTAATTCTTTTTGATTTCAGATGCTCTGAAAGTCAGAGCCTACTTTCATATTGCGGCACCAAAGCACTGTAATTTTCAAGTGTGATGAGCCTTAACTAGCCCAGTCAAAACTGAAAACTGAGACCTCTCTATCAGACTGTTTATAGAAGATACCAACAAAAAGTGTCCCATGGTACCCATAAGGTTCCTGTTTGTAGTTCCAGATCTTCCCTTTCCTTTTCATGGCACACACATGTTGCATGTACATCTCAGTATGAAGTGCGTGCATGGACTAATGTTTCTAGCAGAGCCCAACAGCCTGAACAGTGCTCATCTTTCAGCATACGAATTAGTAAGAAACCAAAAGGGAGACTTCTTGTCCTCTCAATATTATTGGGTTCAGCCTTGAATCACTGGAAGAAACCCATCTATATAAACACAGGGATTGGATCTGAGCCTGAGCAGATGGAGGGGAAGAAAAAGCAGCACTCATCTGTATTTTTGGAATGATCAAATGGTACCATTGGAAGCAGGATGTCCCAACTACCTGGTTGCTGGGGACAGGGGAGGCATGTCATAATAAGAAGTTCAAGGAATCCACTGTGATTCAACAGCTGCTTCAATCAAACCAGCTGAAACTGCCTTCAATACCATCCTGGACCAGATTTTTCAGAAGAATTCAGCAGCTTGGTAGCTAAGCCCTTTTGCAAAACATCTTGCCACTTACTGTCACAATAGAAGCTGCTGGATGCTGACCACTTCAGAGAAGCTGGACCAAATGCGAGATGCCAGGCACTTGAAACTCTGGCACTGGGCTCTGCAGAGAACTCGATCCATTATGTGCTGCTCCACTTCAAAGTGGTTAGCAGCTTGTGACAACCGTACAGCATCACAGCAAATGTCACTTTTTGTGCAAACATTTAACCAACATAAAGCAGCTTTTTAGCATGGTAGTAAATTTCACCCAAATCTCAATTTGCTTTGATTTTCTTTTCTTTATTTTTTTTTTTTTAAGGATTTTCACTGAATGGAAAAGAAATACTGGGTTTGGACCTTTCTGATGAAAGTATTTACAAAATTTTTCAGGGAAGCTTGGGGTGCAGGAATGACACAGGAAAGTAGTCTTTCCTCACCAATCTTGTTTACTGTTTTCTGATACAACAAAAAGAATGCTGTTAGGAAAAGTTTAAAAACAGAAAGAGAGGCGAAACCTATTCTTCTGAGATTTTCTTTGGTTTTTTTGCAGTTTCATGTTTTAATTTTGGGGGAAGAGAAAGGACATACCTCCTCAAAGGGAAAGAGTAGAAGAGATTAGCACAAAGAGATGAAGTTCAACCCTGCAATCTGGGTTCAGACCCATCACCAGCTTTCAGTATAATCTTTCTTTGCATTTTTTTTAAAAATCAAAACCAGGAATTATACAGCTGTTGAGATAAGAATAATTAAGAACAATGCATTTCCTTTTAAAGCTCCTCAAAGGATAACCTCTAATAAGATGAATTGAGCGTCTCATTCAGGCCACACACAAATGATAGCTCATATTTAGTAACAACATTTTTTGGGGCAAAGATAAGCTAATTTTGCTCAAGAGCAGAGGGTGGTCTTTAAGCCTTGCATTTGTCAAAGAAACAAGCACTTTTTTATCTGTTGCATATAATCTTCCACAGCTCAAGAGGAATAATACAGGGGGAGGGAAATTCAGGCAATGTATTTATGTTGGAGCACAGGCCTGAGCATTTGAACAGAGCGTAACATTGAAGATACGATGGGCTGGAGCGGGCAACCTCACTTGCAACTCGAGATTTGCGAGTGCTGGTGCTGGTGCTGCTGTAGGTACTTGCAAGTCAGTGCTGCGTGGCCTGTGACCTGTGTGCCACAGGGCTCATTTGGGTTTACAGGGACACTGAAAATCAGTGTCTCATTGTTTTCATGTCCATCCCTTTTCTTAATGCTCTTTCCTTTCTACAGTCTACTGAACTAGATGGAACATCAGCAACGTCATCACAGTGGAAATGAGCCTGCAGGACTCCAGGGGATCCCAGTGGCCCTCTGTTACCCACCCCAGCTCTGCTGGCATCTTGTGCCCTCTGGCTGCTTAGCAGAGGATGGATGGTCCTGTCCTGGCAGCATACAGAGGGACACAGTCAGGTAAAGCATTGGGACCTATGTCTGGTATGTGGTCCCTCTTGTTCTGAGCATCTGCTAAGAGGGTGACTGTAGTTTGTTCTCATGCACACCAGTGTGAATCCAGAGAAATACACTGAGGATGCTCCTTGGTAGCCTTTGTGCAGGGTGTTGGAGAGGAGATCAGTCTAGTCCTGGTTCTCTGTGCTCATGAAACTGGCCTCATTTGAAGAGTGCAGGGGAGAAAGCCTAAATATGAAGAAAAGGCAAGACATAGTGCAAAACATGCTACTGATAGGTTCTCCTCCTCCCTTCAAGGCATTCCACCTGAAAAAAGAGAAGTACCAGCTGGAGTTATAAATTATTCCAGCTCCTAATTGCCAAATGCTTCCCCTCTCCCCTTTGTATCTGTTACAGATGCATCATGCACATATGAATGTTTCCTGGAATTTGGTTCCAGAGATTTGAGCCTGTGAAGTTTTGGGGCCAGACTCACTCAAATGGAACTCCCAGGGAGCAGAAATTGCTTCTCTGTTTAAATCAAGAGGCTTATCAGGGAATGTTAAATGATTTTTTTACAGCTAAAAGTCAAAAGATCTAACCAGTCTTCTCCTTGCTATTTGCTGCATAGCTTTCAAATTAAAAGAAAAACCCGAACCCAAAATGAACAACAACGATAAAAGAAACCCCAAACTCTTACCAGTCCCCCTGGTCCTCCAGACAGCCAAGTCTGTTCCTGTCACCACCCTTCTAATTACTGGAAAGACCCCACTTGGCTGGAGAGATCAATGCAGGATTGTTTTACACCAGCACAGATATTTTGCCTGCTTAAGCAGAATCTAAAAAAGTAACAGAGTGATCCATTAGCCAATGAAAGAGTGTTCAATCAAGCAGTGCTCTGTATTTCTCCAGCATTTTTCACCCGAAGCAATTAACCATTCATTGATTACACGCATTAATTAGGTCTAATCACATGCCTGCAAATGAGGCGTTATGGAAACATGAAAATGAGTGCTGTGTTTTAAAGTGGATTTTGGTGGTGAAGAAGAAAATGGGCATCTCATGGGATTGAGAGGAACCCCTCATGCAGTGAATTCATAAAGACAAGGAAGGTACTGATCACGTCCCAAGAATCAGGCCCTGCTGGTCCACCCCAGGCAGGGCTGTCAAGCACTGAAGCCTCTGATTTTCTCTTTAGCTGAACTTCAAGCGCTACTCCATATTACTCCATTATAATGAAACAGAGCACAACAGGGGAGGACAGGCAAGTGAGCTGGAGGCCTGGCAGCACTGAGATCAGTGCCACAGCCATCCCAGCCAAGGACCACACACTGAACTGGGGACTGCTGGGGACAGGAGTAACTCAAAGCAGTTGCAGAGTTTGCCAGACTCCCTCAGACTACCTGGTGTGATTATGCTGACATTTTTATTTCAAAGGCTGTTTTTATCTTTTGGGGCTTTTTTTGTTTGATTGACTGTCTGGTTTTTCCTTATTTGTTTCTAAGGCAATTCAATTTACATATATTCCTATATGTATTTAATGATTTTAGCTAAAGACAAAATCACCTGGTTTGTGACTGAGGCTGAAAAGTAGCTTACAAAAGTTCTGTCAGCAGCTCTATACCTGTCTGGGCTTTCTGCACCTCCTGGGTTGGTATTTGATGCGTTTGTAGCACAGCTATAGGACAATGAAAAGGCTTTTCTCTCCCAAACCTGGCCCTGCTTTTCACAAACTCAACCTTCTTGTTTTCACACTCCTCCATTCCACTGTTATTTCCATTGTTTAATCTCGCCCAGCTCTTTTTGTCCCTCCCCTCAGCAGGACACAAAAAAAAAAAAAAAAAGAAAAAAGAAAAAAGGGCAAAGCCTTCATTTTGCAATGTTGCAAAGTTGGGTGGGTTCATAGGAAAATATCAAAACAACAAAAAGGAAACCCAATCCTTTCTCCCAGAACCCATGGCTTGATTCCAGGGCTGAGGAAAAGAAAAGCTGCAGGGCTGCATTCACAAGGGCTAGCACAGACACCTGGCTGCATGGCTGCTGCTGCAAGGCTGCCAGATTGCTCTTTGGGGGCGGTATAAACCACGAGGGACTTAAGGATCCTCCCCACAGTGTGCCCACACTTAACTTTTTGCACATCCCTACCACCTACTCCTTTTCTAAAAGTTAATCAAGTGCAAGGAGGGAGACCTAAAGTGTCTGCACGAGTAGAATCAGTACATCTCATGGTACAGACCACATTCCCATCCCAGTCTGGCGTGCTCTGCCCTCCCTCCATGCATGGGGGTGGAAAGTAGATGCTCACATTTGCTCAAAGGCTGTTCTTGGTGCTCAACATGGCTTGCACCCAGCATGATTTTTGTGCTTAGCTTCTTCTGCGTGATTCTGCAGCCCTTCCAGCACACAGAGGAGGGAGGATCACGGCCCTGATTTCTCTCCAGTCCCTGCATATTCGGAAAGGTCTACCTAAAGGAGGTTGTTTTGACTTTTCTCCTGGCAGCAAAAATGAAGAGGGAGGTCAGGGGCGCAGCACCACTCTAAACCAGAACATGTGTGTGGTGGAAAGGCAATCCCTGAGTGGGGGTGATAATGATTATGATGGGGTATATTGCAATTAGTATGTCGGAAATGAAGCCTTTCAGCAGAGAAGGTGCCTCATGAACTCCATCATTAAAGTGGTTGCAGTATATGAGAGCAATTTAAGAGGGAAGGGAAATCTGGGCACCAAATGGCATGGCAAAGAAAGGACCCTTACAAAGCCTGTAGGCTGGGATGATGTGCAAATGGCAGAATGCAGATGCTGATGTCCTTGTAGCACCATAAGGAGGCCCAAACCAGAACAGGTCTGAATAAACAAATGACCTCTTGCTCCTGGAGATGGTGCCCCATCAATTCACGGGTAAAGTAATGGGCAAAGCAGATCAGCAAAGACCTTGCCAGTGTTGCTGCTCTTGCTCAATGGATGAAGTGTTTGGGAAGTGCCTGCTGTTCCTTGGCATGGCAAGTAGGATGGCAGCATCTGAATCTCTGCTTTCTGCTGTCAGTGTTTAATGACTCCACAGGTCTCAGTGGAGTTGCCTCAATGTAGAAGTGGCACATCAGCAAGCTTAGTCAAGCCTCAGCATCTGTAAAACTGGATAGATTCACAAGGATTTAATTCCCTCTTAGGTATGTACAAATCACATGGGATGACACTGCCCAATTCCCCACATTTCTACATAGCACGGTACTGTCACTATTCACTGGGAAAGAATTTTATATTTGCATTTTTCCAAATGCAGTAATACTGACATTGCTCATCTTCTCCTAACGCTCAGTAGCAGTATTTTTTTCTCTCTGGAGAAAAATGCACAAATTTTCCATATTGCATCACAGTGCCTATAAGGGTCCTGGTCCTGATTTGATCACCTCTGCAGAGAAGGGTAAGTGGACAGTAAGCACATCTATACATGCATACTTAATAATCAGAAATAAAAGCAAGCAGGTTTTTACCTCTGGCACTTTTAAAGCCAAAGACCAAGCTCTGCCTGCAGGTATCTAGTGGTAAGCGCCATCAAGTAGTACAGGCATCAGAGAGCAGATCAATGCAATCATCATGCAATGCTTGCCTGTTACTGACTACAACACCAGCTCCAAATCTGGGAGTATTACAGAGCCACTGGAGACCAGGACTTCTTGTCTCAGGTGCAGTGCTAATTACCTGACTTTCCTTTCAAGAGTTATACTGGTCTCTTCACATGGGTCCATGCTGAACATCTGTACCAGCTCAGTTGTCTTCACCATGTGCCACTAAGGGTGGCAGGTCTTGCTCTGAGGGTGTAAATAGGGTTTTCTCCTTGAAGAGACATAATAAGTATTTTGGGTTTAACTTAAAGGGTTATGTGTCCAGGCAGCCTCAGGAAAGAAGGAGATGCCCAGGAAGTGTAATAGACTTTATTCTTTACTTACACGACAATCTAGTTCAAATGCAAGAATACCTTTTGAATGTCATGTGGTGTCCTTCTGAGTGCCAGTAGAGGCCACGTCCCAGTCCCAGGCCTGAGGTCCTGCCAGGTACCCCAGAAGTGTCTCATGCCCATGCTAAGGCATCTCGATCTGTGCATGTGGTACAAACAGATCATGTCCGGGCAGGTAAAACCATGATTTAGAGACCTGACCCTGCTCTGTCAGTTTCTGTCAATGCAAGAAACAGTCTTAAAGACAGCATCTGACATTTGTCAGTGAAGGCCTGACACTCCTACCCAGAAGAGACTTTCTGAAGGGGTTCCCTCACTAGACAGTGACCTGAAGCTGCTCAGGTGTCAGTCAAGCTTGCCCCATCCTCTAGCCAGGCTTCTCACTCACAGGAGGGCCAGTCTCACCGTTCAGCCTGAAGGAGAACATCTCAGCACAGAGACCCTGCTCTGTCAGAGCAGGCAGTGAGTGGCAGACTCATCTCCCCTTGGAGCCCTGAGGTAGAGGGGTCACAGTGTCAAGTGGAGGCGCATCACGGTGGGACTGCTGTGCGATGCTTTCAGCCCAGCTGTGTAAAGGCTGCATTGCAGCTACTGCACCAACTTCTGTCCAGACATATCTGTGTAAGAAATCACACCTCCAGACCTGTGTTCACCACAGCATGCTGAGGCTGTGTTTCATTTCACCCAGGAGTAAAAGGCTGTGCTGATGTGGAGCAGGGTCATTCCCAGCAGTCAGGAGCAGTAGAGGAGGGAAAATTGGCTGTGGTTTTTGCTCTGGGTCCAGCTCCCAGAGGCTGTGCAGATCCTGTACCATTAAACAAAGCTAAGCTCATGAGCTATGCTTGTGTTTGCTATTGTCTTTGCTGCTGTTTTTGTTGTTAATACCTTGGCTGCTTCTAGAATGTCTGGTGTTTTTAGCATGGGAGCCAAGAAAACAGCATTAACTGAACAACCTCAGCACAGCAGAGGTTGCCAGGTTGAGAAACTCTCTGATGCTGGGAAACAAAGCAAACGTCTCTCCCCACTTCAAGTCTGTGACCTGTGTTGGCTTTCGACCATGGAAACCCACATTGCCCCGTGGCTGAATGATGAGCTTGGTAAGTACAAGTGTTAATGGCAGGTGCTTGGGTCTGACTATCATTTTTGATAAACTGCACCTGCCAAAGGTGAGAGTGATGGCATTGGACGAACAGGCTTGAAAACACATAGTGGCTACCATAGGGGAAAACCAGTCAGTTATACTGGGGATTTTTCTAATTGCCCTGAATTATTCACAGTATCGGTGGTTTCCTGTGACATCAAGCTCCTGAACATTGCCTTGCTGCCATAAACTGCAGTGCATCCAATTTTCCATTCCCGACTACACCCAAACCGCAGTTCATGTGAAAAGCTGCTTCTGCAGAAGATGTGTACTGGCTGGCAGCTGAATAACAGATAGATGGGGGTAACACAGGGGCATCTGCTACGGGGCACCCAGCACTGGCATGGATGGATCCATGTGATTTCCTTCCTTGCATTTCAAGAGAAATGATGGTAAAACAACTAATGAGTCAAAGGGAGGAAGTGAGAGCAGGGGCTAAATAAGAGTGTGTGAAAGACAGAGCTCTGCGGATTGCTCTGCCTGTGCCAAGAACTGGGGAGTTTCTGTCAGCTGGTTGGGAAAGTAGAGCAGCTGGAGTGTAAACTACTGTGTGGCTGTGTGTCCACAAGCACCACTGCCCTCTTTTGGGTGGAATTAGACCTGTGCAGCTGCTTCATCCACCAGCACACGCTGCTAAGTCTCCTGGGTGCGAGAAAGTGGGACCACTCCTGCAGCGATGCTGCCAGTGACGCTTCCATAGGGAGAGCTGAGCAGCAGAATGCCAACGTGGCAGGTCCTGCTCAGCACCGTGGCCAATACATTACAGGTGGGGCACATCAGTCTGCCATCCCTCTCTGTGGCAGGCTCCTCAGACAGGCTGCAGTTCCTTGGGGGAGCTGGGACACCTCACCTGCAGCTCCTTCACGCAGTGTTTTCTCCCATCTCTGGTGCTGCTCTGCCCCATCATCAGCCATGCAGCAAGCACAGAAGAAGGGCTTGGCTCCAGCCTTGCTGTGGGCAGGTAATTGTGTCAGGTGCTGCAGAACAGTGCCAAGTTCTGCTGAAACTTTCTGAGACTTTGTTTCACCATGGGGACATCAAAACTTGTTACGTTGGGGCAAAGTGCATCTTGAACTGAACTACCCTCCTTTGTTTAAGTGCTCAGCTGGGTGACCTCTCCTAAGCTGTGAGGGGCTGTAAAAACTTATTCAGGATATGAGCTGAACTACTGGTTCAACATATTTGGTGACCTGTGTCCAGCAACAGTTAGATCTTGGAGGAATCGTGTGGTGATGCTATTTATCTCAAACAAGAGAACACAGCCCTTTGAGAGCCAACTCATGCCCCCAGACATATCTGATTATACTTAATTCAGCTTCCTCAGATAAGGCCATGCTTGGTCATAATCTGACAAAGTTCTTACAGTGACCTAGACATAAAGTCTTCCTTGATGACTGACACTTGTTATAAGACCAATTGTTTCATTTTGAAACTTTTGAGGTTGAGAAAAAAAAAAATCCTAAACAAATAAGAACATGCCTCTGTTAAAAGGCCATCAGAGCATTTTTATGTATCCTCCTTGTAGCAATTGTGGCTGCATGTAAAAGGCAAGCATGCCTTCTGATCGTGAGAGAGTGGCTAAAAAGCATGAGTCACACAGTCCAACCTTGTGACTTGGTAGAACTAAGGAGGTCTCCTTAAAGGCAATTTGTGGAAGAATTGGAGAGAAACGCTATTTTTCAAGGTCAGCCAAAGGCTAATGAGCACTCTTTCATAGTGCGATTGTATTGCCTGAATTTCTGTATTTCAAAGCCAGTCTAACTACTTTATTGCTGAAGCACTGTAACTGAAGAGGCTATAATAATATTGACAAGTAATCCTGCCAGAATCTGAGATGGTATTCGGCATAATACGAAACATTTTCTCCTTGCCTGAACAAGTACGGAACAAAGAGTTAAACAAATATGTAGTTCCCCAGAGTACCACTTATCTTTCTTCCCAAAGGGCATGTGTACAGATGCTTTGTAAGCTGGGTTGTCAACAGTTGGGGCTCATAGCCAGACTCACATGTTCTTCACCTTTTGCTTGTGAGCTGCAGGAGACTCATCTCCAGAGGGACAGTTTTTCATAACTTAATTAGATTGGCGCCATTTGCGCAGCTACAATTTCAGGTTGGCTCAGCTTTACTTCTGCTCCAGCTCTCCAGTTCAGGGGATTACAGTAGCACTGAAATTGGTTCTGAACTAAATGTTTGGCAGCTGCCCCGGGTCAAGGAGGCAACCTGTGTTACTGCTGTTGCTAAATTAGAAATAAATAAATAATCAATGTGCAGCCCTTAATGAGAGACTAAGAATGAGAGACAAAATGTTTTTGCAGCTCTCCACTGTGAGTGTAAGTAGGAATAGGTTGCCTTTTATTTTTTTTTTCCCATGAATGAACAACTCTAGTCTAGTAAACCACTTCAGCTGAAGGACAGCAAGTTCCAGTTGCAATCTCCTAGCACAGTTTTGCACTATGCTTAATTTAGCATAGCTTTAATCAACTGGGCTAATGAAAAATCAGCCAAACGTGTTTCCACTGGAGTTTTCAGTGGTTTAACAGAACTAGTTTAGAAATTGATGGGAGTAAAATCACTGAGATTTTTTTAGAACAGAGACAAAGCCTTGACTAGCTGTATGCTTCAACTACACCCTGAGGAAAAGGCGATTTGCAAGCAGTGAGTGCAAACTGGAGGAAAAGAAAGAGCAGGGCCACCTTTCCAAGTGTCACACATAAAACAGGCACCTCCTGCCTATGATATGTGAGTGTTCATTAAGAACAATCTACAAGTAAGAGTATCTGGACTTGCTTCCATGGACTGTGAGCCACAGAGCCCCCACTGCCCCCCTGCCAGCTCCTGGGTGTGGCTCACAGTGCAGTGGGCCCACTGAGGTTTCCAGATTTCACCTGGGCACCCCAGTAGCTGGAAAGCTCTATGGTTGTGACTTCTTTACTAGATTCAGTGATGGATTGCAAACCATCCCTAGCATGCAGTTTTGAAGGGAGTCAGGTGATAAATGGCACCTTACCAGGTGCCAGATGGAATAAATTGAAAGGCATCTGGCAAACCCTCTGTAAAGGAAGAAAGAGATGTTTGCAGGGATGGAGAAAAATGACCACTACTCGTAGAGAGCTAAAAAGAGGAGAAAACAAAGTGTCATTTCATGTCCCTTTTGAAAGCAAATCAAAACACCAACAAATCCAGTCTAGATTTTCTCACAGAATCACAGAATTGTTGGGGTTGAAGGGACCTCTGGAGATCATCCAGTCCAATCCCCCCACCAAGGTTGGCTTTTACCGCCTGGATATAAATAAATGCAATTTGACTTTGTTCCATCTAACTCAAGATTTTTGGTGCAAAGATTCTTCCTGCCTCAGTGCTTATAAGGCTGGGTTTGGCTATTTACTGAAGGTTCTGATTGCTTTATGACTTTTCACTTTGTGATAGGAGCCATTTGTGAACTGGAGGCAACCTGTGGAAGTCAGGGAGTTGCTTGTTTGTGGGGATTTTTTTGTACCTGTTTGGGGCAAGTGCTTTATTCAGGTTCTGGATTTTATAGATCATTTCTGGATCTTCACAAATGGTCACGCACATCATTTTCACCAGGGACTGAACCGTGACCTTAAGAGAGAGCCTGTTGCACTGAATTTTCCATAGAGGACTTTCTACAGAAAGTGGAAGGAAACTTGGTGCCACCCAGTTGCTTACCTGGCACACACTTGGTCTCCATAGGATCCTTTGAAAATCACCGAGTGGGAAGGACCGGAGGGGTGAGAGAGAGTGGAAGTTCAGGAAGAAGGGGAGAGGTGGGTCCTTTCAGAAGGCATTTCAAAGCAGACACTTAATTTACGCACACTGAATCATCCCTTGCAGGAGTTTTTATCTTTCTCCATGGGCCAGGGAGAGGGGAGAGAGACTGGCTGGGTGACTCAGCTGACCACAGTTGGTGGTGTGAAATCTCTCCTTGCTGAAGCCAACGAAAACATCAAGACACAGAGCCATCCACAACCTCTTTCAGTAATTTATTCACCCTCATTCTTAAGACTTGGTGCCAGCTCTCTCATTTGATTGGGCTGGAGTTCTCCTCCTTAAACTGCTGTGATGGCTTTCGCTGCTTGATGGAGAAAGATTTAGAGGGGACTGTTTCTGTCCTTCATGCAGAAGTCAGGACACCTCTGAATCTTCTCTGTGATTACAGGAAGAAACTCCTCTCCAAAAGTCTCTCACTTGGATGCAGTTTTGCCATTTATTGTGTGGCTTTTGGGCAGGTTTTTAATGCTCCTTTGGCAGCCATGCCTTGCAGCTGCAGCCAGTGCTCCATGGCCAGAGAGCAAGGCTGCAGTGCCCAGCTTGTCTCCTGCTCCCACCCCTTCTTTTCCACCCCACCTCCTGCTCCCAGCCCAGGGCAGAGAAAAATCAGCCTGGGGGTTTTCTGCTTACCCTCAGCCCAGCTGTGTATTACATGGTAATCCTGAAGCTCTGAGCTGTCTTCAGGGTGCCTCTTGAGATCCCTTTGGCACAGCTCTCAGGCAGAAGAAGATGCTGCTGACTGGAAGATAATTTGCCTTCTCATATAAGATAAATTCCTTGCCACTTTTTCCCAATACAAAAGTAAGAAGCAACTATTTCAGCATTTTCTGTATCAACCTTACCAGTTTTGCTGGGATTATTTTTTCGTTTGAACATATTTTTAAATTTCTCGTTCTGCCTAAATATGGAAAACCTGAACATGTTCTCCACTGAAGTACTGTTTCCATAAAGACCCACAGCTTCCCTGACTGCATTTTTGCATTTCACCAAGTCATCAATATTCTTTACTTTTTACTCCTTCTTTGTTACCAATTTAGCTATTAGTTTCCAGTTGCTGATGAATTTGAATAAGTTTTTAGCTCAAGCTTCAAGCTTGAATGTGAAGGGAGGTGAAAAAACTATTTTTCTTTAGTTTTTATTATACTTGCACAACTTTCATTCTTTTTTTTTTTTTCCTATTTAGTTATTTCATCCTAACTAAATTCAATTGTAGTTTTCAGAAACATTGGGAAATCTTTTTGATACAACAGTTGGGTGTATCAATCACTATTTTCAAATCTCTCTTTGCCCATAAAGAATGCAATCACATTGCTATTAATGATCCTGTCACAACCAGTGAGTTCCAGCTCAGGAATCAATCAGATGTTATCTGCCTAAATGGGGTCCATGGTAAAGGCATCTACTTCTGTGTGTAACCACTGGGTAAGTATTATTTGCTAGTTTTAGAAACTCTAGACTGTTTCACGATGGTATCAGTGGGACCTCAAAACTTACTTCAAACTCAAATCCCCTATAACAACCAACATTTTTTTCCTTTGCTGCGTTAAAAACAAAACAAAACAAAACAAACAAAAAACCCAACAACAACAACCAAACAAACAAAAACACCAAAACAACCAACTGCTGAAGGAATAAATCAACCTTTTCTTTTTCTTGGCCAAGTGATCCTGAGAGCTCCCTGTATTTTTTTCTTGGATTTTCTCTGTGACAGCAGTCACCCAAATTCAGGATTTTCTGAAAGAGTCCCCAGAACACATTTGTCTTATTGCTTTTTCCATTCCTGATGTTAAAGGGTTTTCAGCCAGCCTAATGCCACTATTTCCCCTTCTCATTTCCCCTCACAGCTCACAGATTTTATATGTAAGCATATGAAAAATATTGCTCATTCCTTGAGTAAATTATCAGATCAACTTGGCTCCTTTTTGTTATGTTACATTTGAGATCCCTCCCTACTTGCCTTGAGTTACTAATTTAAAATCATCCAGAAAATATGACCAGGAATGTCAAAATCCCTCAGTCTGAGATCTGAGGTTCTCCATCTGGGCTTCCTGCTGCAACTCATATTTGGTAACACAAACACCACCACCTTCGTACCAGCCAACACAGCCCCACTATTTCCTACTGTCTTTAATTCATGCTCAAAGAACCCCAAATCAGTCACTATTGCTTGAGTACTTTCTTTCTTCATCCCCACTCTGGCACTCCTGCATGCTTTTATATACAGGAGATACCTTTGACACAAATAGTTACAATGCTTTGATTGTACAAAAAAAAAAGTAAACACCATGGATGAACCTTTTTGAAGCTTATCTGCTCTTTCTTTGACCTGCCTAAGGAACCTAAATAGCTCTGGTGCTGGCTGGTGACAGCTAAGTGATTTATTAAAGTGTATTTCTGAATTAATAACTTTGTACATCAAACTTTTAAGCTATTATGAAAGACCCAGTGAGCACCACCTTTCAATATTTTAACAACAAATTGAGCCCTACAGACTTAGGGATTCAGATTAGACTTTTTCCTAACATGGTGATGCACATGCTGCTGCAGTACATACAATTAAAGTAATCCAGTAGGAGAATAAGATTTTGTCTCGCATTTAACTTTTAAAAAATGTTTCTAGTCAAATAAAACTGTGACAACTGGATAAGCTTATAAGGGGAAAAAATACGTGTTTTGTTTAAAAATTGCGTAATCAAGTATTTACTGATTTTTTTGATCTATGTAGGCATTTCTGTTGTTATTTGCACTCTACAATTACAACAGAAACTGTTGTTCATCTTTTCTTTCACTGGTTAGCAGTTTCCTGCAGTTGTTTCCATGCAAACAGTGCTCAATGCAAATAGGAAAACCCAACTTTTAAACCATCTAGAAGGGGAAAAAGAAACTGTGTGTTTCCTTTGGAGGCAGAGCCTGTGAAAGTTTCACCAGCCATCTCTCAGAATTGCATGTTTCTAGTGAGGACTGAATTTTCTGTGAGCAATGTGCTCTGTGTCTCTGTTTTGTTCACTCAGACTTGTGTGTTGTAGAGAAACTGATTTTCTGAAGGCATTAACCATCTAACATCTTGCACTTGGGTTGTTTTAAAGTGTTTCAAATCAATTCCCATAAAGTTGAAGGAGTCAATAACTCTTAGTAATTTCTTTGTTGTTGTTTGTCTGTTTGTTTGTTTGAATCAAGCCTCCATAAGAAACACAAGAATGCATTTGTTTCCCATTCTTGTTTAAAATCAAGCCAGATATAAAAATCTAGAAGTCTGTTGCAAGGTAGGACTTCCACTCTTCATGCAATTCTCTAGTTGCTTCATCACGAGTGCCCGAGCTGGATCCATGACAAGACAAAAGTAGAGATGCTACAGAATGGATTGTGCTTCTCATCATTCTCATGGTGTTTTAACCACTGGCAAGTTGCACCCATAGGTAGTGGATTTATGGTGATTTACCTTTAGCCTGGCTTTGGGCCCCCTTCACCACAGTACCTGGCGAGGGCCTGAGCACCTGGGCTCTCCAATGAATCATCGGCACCGGCTTCGGAAGTGAAACTTCTCAGAGAAATAACAGCAATATCCGGACTGGCCATCGGCTTCTATTCTGTGCAGCCTCAGCTGATATATTTCATATGTTTTTGTAGCTGAAGCTGGGCCAGGACTTCTCTAGCTTTGACAGGAGGACTAAATGAGAGCAGGGAATTTTATGTGCCTCTTCCCACAGCGTTCCAGTAACCATGCAGGAAGTCATTGATCAGTGGGATTTAGGCAACGTGCACAAGAAAGGTACGTGTGTGTGGCCCGGTGGCCTCTGCAGCATGTGCTGTGACGACACCAGCCTCTGCTTCAGTAAACAGGGGGATGAGAGCCTAGGTGGTAAGCCACACACATCCCAGCCACAATGCATCTCCTTTTAAAGCCCCTTCTATAAGGCTGCGTGTTTCTTACTAACACCAGGGTTTAGATGCAGTCATAGGAGAGTGGTTTTCCTGGAAAATTGCTTAATGCTCTGTCACAAACAGAGGGTGAGTTCCCCAACCCAGTGCCTCATCCTCCCTGACCCAGTGCCTCATGCTACCGGAACAGGATCTGGAAGATGACTTAGATTTGTTTGATTGTCTTGATCAGTATGGGTCTTCTGTGCCATAGCTCAGGAGAAGAGCTGAAATGCCGCGTCTGATATTCGGTTTATGCAGCACAGGAAGGGTAAAAATGCTGGTGTGCCTGCATGCTGAGCCAGAGCTGTCAGCAATAATAGCTTTGCAGGGTATCTCTGCCCCAGGCGTAGTTAAACTCTTTCCTAAGATAAGTTCACTGACCCTACTGGAGTTGTATGGAAAGGGTATTTATCCTGTGGTCAGATATGCTGTGGACATGGAAAGGATTAAAAACAAAAATCAAAAATGTTTATCCAATAAACGTATATGATTTCTCTGAAATTGCTTTAGAGCATTAAAATTGCCATGGAGAGGTCTTCCAGGCCTCTACCCTCCTATACTGCACTGTTATATTTTAAAGGAAACCTGACTGCATCACTTTGTGTGCATTAGCATGGAAGGTGACATTTGGATTTTTCATCTTTCCTGTGCCTCAGTTTCTCCGTTTGGCCACATTGCATGGCTTGGGGTAGGATGCAGCTGTGGTGGGGTGGACAGGGAAGGGGTTGGTATTGGTTCAGTGGATCTGTCATTGCATGACTTGGAGCATAAACTTGTGAAGCAAATCTGTTTTCCTTCTCTTTCTTATCTGTGATTTTCTGTACAGAGAGGAAATGAAGAGGGGGAGGCAGTGAGAGGTTATCATTCAATGATGAGACAGTCTGTGGAGAAAAGGATGCTACTCCTTCAGCAATCCCAAATGTGCTCCCAATCCTCCTAAGAGCTGAATATTTCAGCTGAAAGAGTCAGTCATGAAATGATCCTCTCCCTGGACACCAGAATTGTTGTCATTATTGTACAGCATCAACAGTCCATTGAGCTGAATGGGGGCAGCCTGTGCAGATCTAGTATTTCAGCCTGTCCACCTGCAGCCCAGTAAATAATGGTGAGGATAGTTTACTGTTACAGAGGGATTGGAATTGCTGACTGAATGGTCACAATCCAAGAAAATGTGTTTTAATTTAGCTAAATGAAAAGTAATACATCTGGGAACAAAGAGTTCAGGCAGTACCTACAGGACAGGAGACTGTCTTGGAAAACAGGATTATGGGGTCATTGTGGCAAACTACCTCTGCAATAGCTGCTGGTTCAATGGAGCTAAGAAAGCTCAAACTCTGGGAACCTAGAAGCAAGTAATAGGACTTGGGGATGGCAGAAGGATCAGCAGGAGAATCCCTGGGCTGCAGCACCAGATGGTGGTCTCACCATGTGTCCACACCTCAGTGAGAACACATAAACCCCGTGTAGGACCACTGATATGGTGGCTGAAAATGCAAAAGCCTTTTTGTCATGTAAGGGTTAAAGTGTGCGACCCAGTCAACTTTTCTAAGGCAAGGTTTGGTATGTCTTTGTAGTGCTGGCTCACGGCATTGCAATGAGGGGCCACTAAAGTTACTTTAATTCAGCTGTGACATGAAACCCTCCTTCCTGATGGTGAGTAATACTGAACAGGCAGGAGATGGTAAAATCACCTCAGGAGGGGGTAGCATTTACGGACACATCTGAGTCCACCACAGGATGAAAATTATCAAGCACGACAATGTCAAGTTTGATCGGGACTATCATGTCTGAATTCTCATTCCTGTTCCTTCCTGTCATGGTGGCATGAAAAAAAAAAAAAAAAAAAAGCCAAACAATAATCTGCATTTCCCTAAATTTGCTCATTGATGCAGCTCTTTGCTGAGACACAGTGGTGCCCAACCTTCAGCTTCAAGCTTTGGTCCACAGGCAGTGTGTGTTGCTGGGTATCTCTGGAAGCACTGGATATAGATGGGGGTGAATGCTTTGGAAGGTATGACCTGCCTATGGTCCTGCCTGTGGCTGCCACCTCTGTGAGGACTTGCTGAGCATTGCCCTGCAGTGTGGCCTCAGAATCACTTGCCAAAATCACTTGGTAGCATTGCATGAGTGAGTTTCCCACTTTGGTCTCTTCTAGTCTTTACATGTGGCACTGAGCAGCCTCTCTTTGAGAGGACTGTGGTGTCTGGGTCTGTCTGAAGCCTTCAGGTACAATGCCAGTGCTGCTGACTGCCCTGTGCAGCACAAGAGCTCTTCCCAGTTGGTCACAGCTGGCTCATTTTCGGTCATGAGAGCTGGGGGACCAAAACACAGTTTTTTAGAAAGAATCTAGTCCTGTTGAACAACAGGTCCAAATGTGCATTTTTCTCTGTCACTAAAAGACATGAGAGATTAAATGGAGATATATACGGAGAGAGATTAAGACCTCCTAGGCAGTATTTCTCGGATGGGACACCTACATCATCATTATTATTGTCATTAATTTTAATATCTGTGTTGTTTCATTTACTGCTCCTGGACAGCAAAACAGCAGTTGGCTTTCCCAGCCTTCCTTAATTACTTTCTTTCCCATCAAAGAGTGAAGAAAGCTATTTCATACTATGGAAGAATGCAAGTCTTTGCATATTGCTTTGTCCCACCACAACCACAGACTGGCTTCACCTACGGAGTTTGCACTGCAACTCATATTTGAACTTCTCCAGTTCTGGGATTTGGATCCACACTTTAGTAAAAAGAAGGTCAGATGAGATGAAGGGGTCTGACTCCTGATTCTGACCTTCCCAAATCATAGGAGTGTCCCTCTTGTGGATCTTTGACCTAAGCCTATCTCTAAATAAAACCATAATGCAATAAAGTACACCAAAAAAAAGAACCCAAGAAATAAGTGCAACTTTCCATCCAACAGTGGTTGAGTTATTACCACAGTTACATCACAACTGAAACAGGTGCAAGGAAATAAGCCTCCCAAAGGTTTCTATTCAGGAGGGAGATGACTGAAGAAAGCAGAGGGAAAGGAGGAAGGTGGAGGTGAGGGTAAGAGCCAGGGGACAGAGCAGAAGTTGTTTCTCTTGGGATGCAGCCAACTTAGTAGCTGTCCAAACCCAGGAGATGTCTTGGATGCTCCTTCTGTTACTGTCCTTGCTTTTTCCATTTTAAGGCTGCCTTCTGGCAGAGTGAGTGATAATGCCAGTGTTGTGTTGCCCTCTGAACGCTCTGTTGCCTGGAACCTCCACAATCTGCTGAGCTGCGTTTTAGGCCTGATGCAAGCAGACACACATTCTTCTGAGCAGACTTTGTGTAATTTTCAAGGAATCCTTCAAGGACTCATCAGCTCGAATAATTCTCTCTGCCCCAGAACTATAGGGAAGGGAAGTGATTACGGGAAAGCTCACGCTCTTCCAGCAGCTGCAGGCACTTTGGGTGGGATTCATCTGACTAAACATAGATGCCTCCATCTGAGCTAGTCATGTTGGGCTCCCTTTATGGAGGAGAACGTGGGGAAACAGGCACAGCTATGAGTCACCCCCTCCCCAGTTCAGTGTCTAAAACAGGTCAGGCGAATCTTGCCCATTTGTCTTCTTTGCTTATAAAAGGAGCTGCAATGAAGAGGCCAAGTGTAGATCTGTAAAGTTAGATGAAGCCCATCCTTTATCTGGTGTCGAACCCAAACAATTTGATCTTGGACCAAAGGGCCAAGCTGTAATGAGAGCATTGCCAGCAAATGCTAAGCATCCCCAGCAGAATGGGGTAAATTGGCTCAGCTGCAGTTTATTTCACTGTGGAACAGGAGTGCAACACTAGAGAGGAAATGGCTGGAGGAAAATGCCTGTAAAAGTCACCATGAGATGTCGTCCTAGTGCCAAAACTGTGTTTATTTTGAACCAGATCAGGTACCTCTGCTTTCCTATTTGCAGGCAAAAGTTACTGCCCTCCTGACACCGCGGCAACTTGCTGTGTGACCAGTTACTTCCTCACTCCCAGCTGTTCTTTCCTTCCCACCTCTCCAGTCCTTTCCAGACTTCAGTATAGCGAGCCCATCTTCCTGTGGAGCACCAAGGTGCTGCCAAGTGCTCACATCCCCAGGCAGGCCTGAAGCTCCATCAATGGTTGAGTTGTGAGTCTAGGACACCTGCAAGCGCCACAAACACCTGAGCATCTTCCAGCAGGACACTGGCAGTGTGCACCCCGTGCCGCTGCTCCTGCTGGCTCGGGTCTGCCATGTCCTCTTGTCCTCTTCCCAGCCGTGTGTCAAAACAGAGGAGAGTTTCCCATGCTCTGCGTGCGTCAGCGATGTGTGGGGAAAGGAAGTGCAGCAGTTGCCAGAAGCAGCAATGAAGTTACGTTACGTTGTTATCTGATGAGAAAAGCAATGAAGCAAAAATGCCCTTGAGCACGTCGCGAGCCAGCCCTTCTCTCGAGGGATTGCTGCTGGGGACCCTCAAGACCCAGGACTGTAACCCATGAGTAAGAGCATGAGGCATGCACATAAGGTAAATAAATGGTTAGAGGGAGCTGCTCCAAGCCAATCTCTCCTCCCACTTTTTTCTTTTCCTTTCTCACCATTGAAAGACAAACAAAAGCTTAAGTGATGTCACGGGGCAATGCATTTGTCAAATTCCTTGTGTCCCAATATGCAACGAGCCTATTTATTGACACTAGTTTTGCCAAAGGTGGCCTATGCAGAACTTGTGGTAGAGCCTGGCAGAATGAAACAGAGTGCAGAGAAGACAGGAGGCTTTTCAGGTCTGCTGGAACTGTTTCTGCTTACACTGGTGCTACAGAGGACTCAACTTCCCTCTCAGAAAAAATCAGAAAAGTGAGGTAATTTGCTCAAAAGTAGGCAAACAAACAAATGAACATGAAAGTATATGTATATATTTCCATGTGCACATGATGTATTTTGGAAAGACCTAAGGGGGGGGAAGTCTTCATAAACTGATGTTGGAATTTAATACCTCTTTGAACTTGTGTTCCTCAACAAGATACTCATGGACAATTTTGTGGTGGGACTTTTCAGAGATTTCCTTTTTCTGGTTGATAGGCAGAGCTGGGCTTTAAACCTGACAAAGGATTTGATGTCAAATTATATCCTTGCTCTGTGCTTGGCTATTTCTGGGAAAGCTGGCTGGTAAGTAAGGAGAGGTGTGTTCATTAAGGGCCCTCACTTGGTGTTAAAGGGCCAAGCACACTCCTGGTCCTTCACCCTTCTTCAAGAAGATCACTGGGGATGATTAAAATGGTTAAAGGCTCATGATGAGAAAACAGCCTGATAATTGCATTGCCCCCATGGTGGAGTGGCTGCAGGTACAGCCCAGGGTGAATGCTGGTCCTTGTTCCTTCCCTCTGGCCATAATCCCTTTCTGGGATGGAGAAGAAACATCTTTGCTTCTCATTCATTAACACCCTGGGTGTGTGATTTGTGTGTTTGAGCCAAGCAGCACAGTCTGACCTGCTCTGTATGTTGAAAACAAGCTGTCCCAGATGATCCCCTCCCTTGCCAGAGGTGCAGATGCATGGCATGGGATCCTTGGGGGATCCTTCCTGCGCCTCATGGCTGGATTGCTACTAAGGCCTATTAATAGGAGTAGAGGAAGAGATTAGGAGGGGAGAAAATCCCAGACCTTTTCTGGCAGTGCATAGCTCTGCTCATGTAGAAAACCTTCCTTGTGCTTCTGGCTCACTGCAGCACATCACCCCAGTCCTTGTACACCTTTCTTTCTATCATCTGTACTAGGATACAGATTTTCTTTTTTTTATTTTTTGCTTCAGAAATATAAGAGTCAATCCCACAGAGTTCAGCCCTCTGTGGCTCCCAAGAGGTGTGTTTGTCTCACATCAAAGCATCTAGCTCCTACAATTTGACTCTGTGGTTCATCCTCTTGTCCCTCGCTTTCAGCACTTTGGCTAAGAAGCTTTAACCTTTCCTGAAGGTGACCAAGGGAAAAGAGCTGAAACCATGGATTTGCCTCCTCCACAAGAAATATCTCCAGAAGTGTTTCACTATTTCAGTCCATGGAAAAAGAGAGCTGGACTGGACCCCGTGCAGCTCTGGTCTTGCCGTGCGCCAAGAGACAAGCAGACATGTAGGCACTCTAGCTTTAAGAATTGATTTCCTAAGTGAGCTGTCAACTCCCGGTGGCTGGAAAAATCTGCAAACAATTTCTAGTCACTGAACAAAGCAAATCTTTGTACTGTGCTGTAATAGTTCATTATTAAATAAAGGCTCCTTTGTTAGGCTATAAGACGTGGTGTGTACTCCACTGCTCTTCACAGTGTGCCTTGGTGTGACTTTGCAATGCATATAAAATTCTATTTCATGTCCCGTGAAAAGATGACATAGTGGATTACTTTAATTTCAGTAGGAAAAGTACAGGGTGAAGCAAAGATCACAGCACAGCTCTGATGTTTGAACTTTGTTGCTGATGCGTTTGATTCACGATCATACAGGAGAACACGGGGACTGGACTTTCTCTCATTTGCAACAGGGTAAATGAGGAACAACATGAGCAAAATGACTAGTGAGGAGACCGAGGGAAAACTTTAGCAGCTGCGATTCTTACAAGCTGTGTTTCTTACTAGGCTGTCTTATTGCAGTTCCAGGCTTAAATGAGTCAAAACAGGAATCAAAGGGAGTCAGTGTTTGCCCATCCAGAAAAGCAAATGTGTTTCCAGCTCCCTCCCTTCTTTCTTTTGCTCTGCACCCCGTGAGTTCCCAGCAATCTGCCAATTTTGGCCCTAGAGCTGCAGAGCTGTGTTGCCCTACTCAGTGCCTGCTTGTGTCACATGTTGATGTTGCTTTGCAGGAGACCAGACCAAGCCACAGGCGTGGCAGCTGTAGCTCTTCACCTGTACGAGAGAGGCTAGAGGGGGAAGATCTCACTTGACATGTTCCTTATCCACACAATCCAAAATGCTTCCCTCGACCCTCGTTTTGAGGCATGAGGTCCTCCTCTCCCTGCCGACCCTGAGGCTTTAACTCTGCTAAATTCGGTGTTTTCCTCCACATTTCACTCAAGCACATTTTATCAGTCTGTGCCCTTTCAACCAGCTTCATCAGATCACAGTTTATGATTGTAACCCTTGTAGTTTTTACTCTTTCTGTACTTTGCACGGGGTTGGCAGTGCATGAACAGGGCTGTAGTTTTTCCTGATCCTTCACACCATCAGGTCCTTGGGAGACCCCTAGAGCTGATGGTTTCCACTCAGCTGGAAGAGGCAGCATCCAGGGATGAAGCAGGCATTGGGCAAGAGGTTTCTCTGTGCCCTGTCCACTTTTGTCTCTTGGCTGGGCTGTAAATGAGGCTTTTCCAATAAGTGTCCAGCACAGCTCAGGCTGAGGCTGCTAATTCCAGTCGTGAGGGTGATTCATATGCCATCTAATAATAGCAGCTTTCTGGCCATGCCAGCACAATAAATGACCATGGAAAACTCCACTCTGCTTTGGGCTGCCAGCCCATCAGTCTTCCCAAACTCATCTGGCCTGCCTTTGAGGGCAGCACTGTGCATCTCAGCAAGAGGCTGCAAATTGTGCTGTGGGCACTGCTGTGAGCAGTGATGGTCCTCTTGCCATGAGTCCCATGTCCCAGTGCCACTCCTTGGGGCTGGACTGTTCCCCCTGATGCTTTGCTTAAAGCAGTTGCTATTAGGAACCTGTTGTGCTGGCCAGCAGCCACTCAGGTAGTTGCATTCAGCCCTCCAAGGGCAAAGCTGTGTTTGCCCTTACTTGTCACCCACAAATACTCTTTACAGCATGTCCCAGAAGCTGCTGCATGGCTGCCAGATTAATCTTAGTGGCAGAGCCACAGCTACTCCTGCTACTGAAAGGCAGCAGGAGGTTTGCCGGTGATGCCTCATTCACTTGTTTGGATGCTTCCAGGGAGGAAGGGCAATGACAGGGCAAAATGACACTCATGTCCCCCAGCCAGACTCCTGCACCACCTTCTGTGAGATTTACCCTGCCCGGTGTTTGACCATCTAAAAAGGAAGGCAGGAAAATGGTGGTGGAGGCTGGAGAGGTCTCAGCCCTGGGGACACGCAGGTGAAGCCTTGACAGGTGATGGGTCTACATCTTGGCTGCAGACCAGAAGCAAGGCCAGGGTGGGGATAAGAACCACATTGTTTCCCTGCATCAAAACCCCAGTCAGTCATTGAGGATGCCCCTTCACATGGGGACAGTGGTGCCAGCACAGCCCATGGGTGGCAGTGCCATGCCTGCGGTGGGATGTCTCTGCACATGATCCGTGATTCCCACAGCGTGGCAGCACTGAACTGCTGATATAGCCTCGGGACCTCGGGCACAAAGATGGGTCTTGCCCCACTGCTTCCAACCTCGCGAGCTGCACCGTGGCCCGGGGGCACAGCACACACCCAGGGGACACAGGGTCACTGGTGAGTGCTCAGAGAGGAGCACAGGGCTGGAAGAGGGTAAATCAGAAGCCAGAAAGCCAACGTGTGATGGAGCCAAGGAGGCGTGTGTGAAATGGAGCAATGCTGTGGTGCCAATCAGGCACCCAACCTTGCTCTCAGCAACAAGGACGGGGGCAAGGCAAACTCCTTCCCTCCTGCTATCAAGCCCCGTGGCTGCAAGGAGGGCTGCTGCCCACACAGAGCTCCAGCACAGGCACCCCAGAACTTCACGGACCCTAAATCATGGGCATGGGGACTGGCTGGGCAGCCCAGGCTGTGCAGGACATGTGCTCCTCAAACAGCATCACTGTGATGTCCCAGCTTCCACAGCTGCCCAGCAGTCATGGGGATGGGGCTGTGCTGTCACATCACCCAGGAACTAGATGGGGGATTTCTCTGGGAGACCACTCTCTCATTGGTTCATTTTTGCCATTTGTTTGCCTTCCCTAACTCAAGCTGAGATTTTCCAGACCCAGGCACAGTTCATCTCCCTGCCCCAGATGTGCTTCCTGGGGAAGGACCTGAAAGCCAGGGACCAAGAAGCAGCTGTGCTGGGACCAGTGGTGGTGAGGCAGCTGGGGTGCTCACCTCCTGAGGGCCTCAGACGTGCTTTTTGGAACTCCCCTGTATTGCAAAAATCATGATATGGTCCCTGGGCAGAGGGGGAAAAGGTTGCCCTGGGGGCCAGCTGTCACAGCCCCGAGGTTGTCATGCATGGCAGTTTTCAAGGATACCCCCATTTTGAAAATCAGCTGGCTCCACTTTTGCTGTGTAAGTGATGTCTCTAAAATGACTAAATGCTGCCTTTTTGCTTTGTTTTTCTTCCACTAAATCTGCTCTTTCCATTGCAGTGGACCAGCACTTATCAGCCAAAAGACTGACCAAACGGACTCAGCCAACACAGTGGCACCAGCAAATCTAAGCAATGCCACTATCTAGGACACACTGGGGAACAGCATTTGGGGTTTTGAGGCTCTCCATTTTTAAGTTTAGCACCAGGTCAGCCAAGCATGGGATGACTTAAATGTGCCCATTTGTGTTTCTTTCAAAGCAAGGACATTTGCTGTCAAAACTGATAAAAACCCTTTAGATTTCAGGACAATGTTGTCATAAAACTCATCACCTGGTGTAGGACAGCAGAAGAGGAAGCCTGCCACTCTGCAGCCCACTCTTCTGAAGGAAAACACTTTGTGAACACGCACAAAGAGAGGAGGATCGAGTTCAGCAGTGCTCATATTTAACTGGGTAGATCAAAGCCCGCGCTACTTGCTTCACAACTGTTGATTTTGTTTGTGACCAGATGCTGCTCCACAATGAAAAGGCCAAGGGGATTTCATATTCTCCTGGGCTTTCTGCAAACTTTGCACCAGTGCTTCTTAGTGAAGCTTGGCAGAGTTTGCACTGATGAAACCATGGGAGCTGCTACAGGCAGAGCAGACCCTGCAGCAGGTGACCCCTCACCCCAGCCCCATTTCAAACAGAAGAGGCCCTTGGCTTCAGCATCAGCAGGGAGGTTGCTGGGAGCAAGAGGATTCCCTGTGGCATTTTGCTGGCTGATCCTCCAGCTCTCTCCTTGCCTGCTAATGTTCCAGCTAAACTGGAGCCGTGCACTTTCCGGCTGTCCATGCCAAGCAGAGCTCAGGTGAAGAGCAGATTGAAACCAAAGCTGTCTCAGGGCACGAAGGTAAGCAAAAAGTCGTATAGTGGTTCAAGACTGCACTCCACAGAGCTAAGAAAGGCATTGCTGCCTCCCTGACTGTGTGGCTAAGCCTCTGCACAGCTTCAAGCATTTTCTGTAACGGGGAGAAAACAGCAGCAATCTCCAAGGGATCAGCCAAGGAGAGGAAAAAATAGCATGCAGTATTTTTGGTTTTCCCCTGTGCTACAGCCCAGCCTTGAGAAGAGGAGGAAAGGGCAGGGAGAGGAATCCAAGGCAAGGAGAGGACTGGACATGGGGCAGGTGTAGGAACTGTGCCGTCCTGCACTGAGGCAGGCAGGAGCTGGAACAGCACACCACGAACTTCAACGTGACATGAATTCCTTTAATTCCTCACAATAAAAGAAACAAGAATGGCACAGAGTGGCCCTAGTAATGGAGTGCCAAGGAGAGCTTTTGCTGGCTGGGTTGGAAGCAGCAGCTTCCCTGCTCCAAGGGTGATGTGAAGAGGAGAGTGCAGCCTCAAGGGACCAGCCACACCGCTTCTCTCTGCACGGCTGACAAGGGCAGCTTAACATTTGCAGATGCAGGAAGGAATTAACTCCAATCCCCACACCTGCTGCAGCACATTTTGCCACTTACTGCAGCCCTGCAGACCTACAGCTTCTGCTGCGCCAGTCCCCAACCTCACCGTGGGCACTGGGACCTCTTCCCACTGATGGTGTGCCACCAGGCAGTGACAAATGTGAGGGACACAGTGCAGGTGAGGAGACTTTCAGCTCAGGCAAGCAAGAGCCTGATGTGCAGATGCTTTGGGGAGCTTCTGAGAGGTACCTATTTGCCACTGAGCTCCACAACTCTCAGGTTTCAGTGTCTCATGCTTTCTTTCAGACAAGGTATGAGCTGGGAGTTTTTAGCCCTCTTTTACATCTGCAGCCTTCTGGTGAGAGCTCAAGTTCAGATTCTGCATCAGGATGATGGTGGGGATGCCTCAGACCATTTTTTCTGCTTTGAAGCTTTGTCCTAAAAGCCATGTTCAGGCAATGTCATGGTGTAGGGTCCCACAGCTGAAGTCGAAGGAGTTTACTGAAAGCAGTGGTCAGCAATGACAGAAATGAGACATATCTGCCCTTTCCCAGACAAAGCCTTCTAGGCAAATAAAAAATTTTACCCGTGAAAACATTGCCACAGTGCTTTGGCACTGTGGGATGTGCTGTAGCTCTTCAAACCAAAACTACCTCAAGGCAAAATAGGCAAATTGGGTTTTTCCCTATGGCTTGGGAGGGCTGGCTGCCCATCTCATGGAAATGGGAAGGCTTCAAGCAGCAGAAGTGCAGCAGGAACCATGCTCAGGATGGGGAAGCACACATTTCTCATGGTTCTCCCTCAGGGGATGCTGCCTGCAGCCACAATCCTTTCTCTGCCCATTCCTATAGGTGCCTCTGCTTTGGGATTTTTCACTAAGTGTTGCCATAGGAACTTAATTACTTCTGCTCATCCAGATCTGAGCAGCTCCCTGCTCCCACTCCTCCTCTCCAGCTCAGGGCTGGCAGCGCTGGGGCTCTGAGGACAGCAGAGGATGCTCAGGGACAGCAGAGGATGCTCAGGTCCGGCAGGAATGGGGTTGTTCAGCTCAGCTAATTAGTGCTACTATTTCTGTCTCTGGCCTTTTCTCGGTTCGTATCCATCTGGGGCCCTTTTCAGTCATTATAGAGCTTTCCACCCTCTTGTTTTTTCTCCTCTCTCCTCCTCTGTCTTCCAGACTTCTGCCACTGTTTCACGGTGCCATCCAAGTTATTTGTCTCTTCTGTCTTGCTCCGGTTGTAGGAACATTAGCAATGTTTTCCCGCAGAACAGGGTGGCTTAGGGAGCGCCTCGCAAGACCCAACAACCACCCTAGAGCTGCTGGCAAAGGGCTGGAGCAGCCAAAGCACCCCCTGGGCAACCCTCCTGTTTATGGTCCCTCACCAGCTGATCTACCCACTGCTTCTCTCTCCCTCCTGGGTCCCACTGTGCATCCCGCTCTCCCCTCCCGCCGCTGCCACCCCGCACATGGGGCGAGGGCAAGCGTGACTCGCATGGGGTTCCCACCCAGGAGTAACTGTGTTGGTCCATCACGTCTCAGCCACCTGGGGCAGCTCGGAGGGAGGGCGGCTGTTTCCCTGGCAAGGCATGAAATGGGTTACTCTGTCCATGGAGCACAGGGGAAACTGGGGACCAAGACAGTGAGCCAGGGCACTCACGTCCAAGGCAAGGGCAGGCAAGGAGGTGCACATGCAGGGAGTGATGGGGTGCAGGGATTCCTGCTAAACACCACCAGTTCTTCCTTCTTCCTTGCCCAAACTTGCTCCTTTTTTTGTGTGTTTTTTTTTTTTTTCTCCCCTAGGAAGCACATGGGGACAGTCCGAAGCCAGTGAGGGTAGACAGGGAGGGATGGTGGGAACACAAAGCAGTTATGTGCTTCTTGGGGTGGAAAGAGGCCCAGGTTATTAAATAGCAGGCAATTTTAGCATGAGTTATTAATACTAGTTGTTTGTACTGGGGAGTGGTGCCTAGGGGCTCCCATTGCACTAATCATGTAACAAAGCTGTGTTCCTTACACAAATAGCTTGTGTTTCAGCCTGCAGAGAACAAGTCGTCTCCTTCCCATTACCCCCTCTTTGAAAAAGCAGCATGAAGATTACACAGACAAGCCCACAAAAACTGGGAAAGGGAAAAAAAAGTTACACTGGGCTGCCCTACAGTGCTGTTGCTTACATCCATCCAGCCCAGTAACTCCATCAGCTCCATGGGCCCACCCCTATCTGCTCTTTCCCTGCTTCATCCTCAACCATGGCAGGCTTGGCCTTAGAACTATTGGTGATTCCTGTGTTGCCCCTGTCTTTGGTGTTTGAGTGTAGTAACATCATGCCACCTATTTAGGGTACTAAGGGGCTGTGGGGTGGTTGTTTGGTTTGTTTATGTTTTTTTTTCCTGCCTTGCTGATTGATGCTCTCTATGTTGTATTTTTTTCAGGCTTTGCAAACTACAGTTCCCTCTTGGGTACATGCCCTTCTGAAGTAAGAAACCAATTTACTGAATTAAATTAACTCATTTACAGCCTTGGCACTAAATCACAGACTAAAGGTCAACAGCATCTGCTGATTTTAGATGGTACAAACCATGACTGCCTCACTATTTTTTGTTTTCCTGAGGGCTTGGCATTATTTTGAGTTTTACCACATGGAAACACAGGTCCTCCTGTACCCGGCTGCAGCTTTGAACATACAGCTTTTCATCAGTCCAGTCTCAAGTCAGGCTGAAGGACAAGAAATACACCCTGGAGCCCCAGTCCTTCATCTAGAAGTGCACAGCTCTGGAAATGCTGTGGACCTGGTGCCTGACCTCACACTGCATAGCAGCCTCTTCATCTGCACCCTTAACACAGAGAACAACCACGATGCCAAAGAGAGCAGGGGGATCCTCGTGGCATCTCCTGCCCTCTTGGCATTCATCCTGAAGAAGATGCAGCCTGGTGGAGGAGATACAACTGAAAGATGAGCTTGCAGGGATGATTACAGGTAGAGGTGTGATAGCACAATGCAAGGAGCACAGAGGGGCTGTCAGTCCAGGCGTGCGCAGCACTGCTGACACTTGTTTAGCATGATGCTCTGCACATCTGCGTGTGTGCATCTCTTCTGCCTTAGAGTGTGTGAGGTGAGGGTCCCTCATCTCCCACTCACTGCAGGCAGCTGGTGAGGCTCAGAGATGCTGCAGTCACCTCTGAGCCCCTGATGGCCGTGCTGCGTGGCCAGCATGGGTCGGTCCTGCTACTGACTCCCCAGTCCCCACTGGTCCATGATGGATGTCCTTGCCTGAGGCTTGTTCCACCCCTGCTGCTGACCTCCTGTTGGTTTAAGTTGTGGGGAAGTCACTGTCTAACACCTCCCCACCCCACAAAGTGACCTTATGCTGGAGCAGTGCCACAGACTGGGAAGATTCTGGCTTGCAGAACGTGAGTTAAAGCACTACGGCCATCATCAAGCTCCCTGTCCCACTGCAGAGTCTCCTTCTCCCCTGCCAGCCCACTCCCAGGGCTCTCCTCAGTGGCTTCTCAGCTGGGCATGCTCCACCTCTTTGATCTGCCCTTTGTCCCTTCCAAACCTTAAACTCTGTGCTAAATGACAAAATCTTAATAATGGCTGAAGGGTGAACCACAAAACCCAATAAGAAGAAAAGACACACACACACACACACACACAAAGAAGTTGAGTGAATAACAATGCAGAGTCACCTCCCTCAGCCTCAGACAAGACACACCTGTTTTGGCTGAGGAAGGACCGAGGCAGGAGCTGAGCATTGACAGCTCAACAGAGTGACCTGGGAGGTGCCAGCCATGGAAACAAAAGGCTTGACATGAGAACAGCTCAGACGCAGTTTCTTCCACCTGGTTTGCCACAGCTAACCTGGTATCGCCCATGACTGCTGTGCCCAACAGGAGTGCTCACTAAGCATGGCCAGCTTTGAAGATGACGGCGTCTAGTCCTTTTGCAGATCACGCTGTAACTCACCTGAGTGTGCACATCTACAGACTACCCCAGTCAGAGGAGCTCCTCATCTTCCTTCCTGCGCTTCTTCATGGGTGGACAAGCCTTTGTGAGCATCCTTGGCAAGCAAGGGATGGAAACACAGCCCCCAGAGAACAACCCAGAGTCTAGCACAGCTTGGCTTTGACCTCTGAGCCGACTGCCCCTGCAGCAGTCTCAGCCAGGTCAGTCTCTCCCTTCCTCTCAAACGCTTTATCTGTGTGCCACTGCGTTTTCATTTATCTTTCCACCTGGCCACCCCTCAGCCATTTTTCTCCAGAGGGAAGGCAAATGCCCTGTTTTGTTTTGTGATCCCTGTTTAAACTGTGAATGAAGTGAAGCAACAGGCTGGGAAGCAGAAAGGGAAAAGCGAGCAGCAAAGAGTGGAAGCGACACATGCTGTGATTGCAACCAGGCTCTTCAGGCGAATGAAAAAATAACTCCCTCCCCCAAGGAGATATTTTAAAAGTTGAAAGCTAAGAATTTAAGTACAAAGGCTTTTGTTTTTATTGACATTGTAAGAAACATTTTTTTTTCTTTGTTACAAAAAAGCTAAGTGGTTCTGAAAGCAGAAGTACAGTTCATATGTACACAGTGCTACAGACCCTTCAGATCAACCTAAGGCTTGAGAAACATCAGATAATAACTGCAGGTTTATCAAATGAAGACCACTAAGGCCTGTTACAGCTGAACACTATTCCTACCGTACATAAATGTATTTACACATTCTCTTTTCTTTCTTTTCTTTTTTTTTTTTTTTTAAAAAAAAAAAGGATTACAAGCTTCATAAAAAAAAATCTTAAAAAATTGGAAAAAAAAAAAAAAGAACACATTTTTATCTTACACATCTGCAGGACTGACAACAGTAACTGTTCCATAGGAGACATTCCACCAATCCAAGGACAATAACACTTGAATACCAGAGGTTTACAAGACATTTCGGACACTATTAACAGTGGTATGTGCTGTTAACTGAATGGCAAGCACAGCCTCATCAGGAAAATTTGGCAACACATCCTGGTCCCTCTCTTTTACAGGGTCAACGCAAAATAAGGCACATACATTGCAAGAATATAGACAGTTGTGTTCAGAAGGATGAGCTGTGGTGGAATAGGCATGGGCAAGTTGGCCAGCCATGGCATCGAGGGGTGGGGAATGACTGGGGAAGAGCAGCCAGCCAGCATCTTAATACATGTACCACTTGGGACCATTCTCCAAGGAGAGAATGACGCCCTTGTGCATGTATGGGGCCAGTGCACTCACCAGTAAAGTCCCTGTGGAAGCCCTGTGACTTCCCTGTGAACACACCTTTCCTTTCACCTGGGTGTAGCTGGCAGAAAAACTGTCACCAAAGATGTCAGGGAAAGCACAACTGCCTGGAGAAATATGCACACTTCAGGCAGGCTGAGGGTTACTGATGCACCCAAGGCCAACAGTAATGCATATGGAAGACCCTCACAGAGCCATTAGAAGAAAAGGTGATTTTAGACTCAGGATGCAATGCTCTAAAAATAGAAAATTCACGATGTTTCGTGTATTTTCTGGTAGTCTGGTGGGAGCGGTGGGTTTCCAACAGCAATGGCAAAAATCAGCTGATGTGCCAGATACACAAAATCAAGTTCTGCCTCTGAAACTGGAAGAGCAGTTGTAGAGGGGTGCCAGTAAACATGTCCCACCAATGCTGGTGGGACTTTCCCCACGTTGATAAGAGGGTTGACAAGTGAAAGCTGGAGTCCAGCATGACAACACCACACTCAGGGAGACCAGTCTACCTCATCAAAACAGAACCACACCCCAAGGCAGCTGGACTAGGATGTGTTTCTACCCTCACAGGTACCAAAACAGGCTCTTTAACATAAACCAGAAAAGCATGAGAAAACCCTAAAAACTGAAAAGTGACACGTGAACACAAGTGGCACATACACTTGATGGTGGAAATGATAAACCATTTGCACAAACTCCCCAGGGACATGGTGGAGACTCTGGTTCTTCAGCTTTGCCAAGTCAAATGAGATGTCTTTGTTGGGCGTGTGGTTTCTGCCAAGACACACTGTTGGCCCAAGACAGGGGTAAGTGAGTGACAAAGGTTTGTCAAACCCAGGAAGGCAAATTAGCTACTCAAACAGTCCCTTTTAGCCTTGAGCAATATGAATGGCTCCTTCTAAGCTCTGATGGATCACATGTGTTAATAACTTCCCAGCATCAATTGCACCAGCAAACACAACTATGATCTGGAAAACTGAGTTTAAAAAAATTAATTGGGGATGGTTGGGTTTTTTAAAATGTATTTGCTCTATAACAATAAAAGAATCTCTCCCAAGCCACCTACTCCCAATCTGGTCATAAGTCTCCTTGCTGAAATTGTTTATAAACATGTAATTGATGACTTAATAAACAACCAGCCACTGGTTACCGGGAAGCTTCTGAAACATGTCCAGCACAGCCTTTCCTCATGCATATGCTGCATCCCAGCTGGGTACATCCCTTTATGCCCCAGCAGCAGGGCAGCAGCAAGAGCTGGGTACAGGCAGCAGGTCTGAGTTTGCCACACTGCAACAGCACATGCATCATTTGCCATGGTGAACTGTGCCCAAGTGCCCACCAGCCCAGGGGCCACTGCAGGAGGGCTGTGATGGCTGGGGAGGGGAACCAACAAAGGGCCAAATGCAGAATGGGGGAATTTGTGTGCAAGAGTAGGGGAGAAAGAAACGCTGGCTGAATATACACAGAAAGACAGGAGCTGGATGATGATAAAAGGTGTAGGATATTTACATTTGTCTTGATTTCTGACATTCCAGCTCACAATGCAAATCACCTGCTATGTGCTGTGATAAGCCCAAATATGGCCCCAGAACTGTATTCCTATGTTTTCCTACTGATTTACGGCTTGGTCCTCTGACTCCAACAGCTGTTAACAGATCCGCTTTATCTGATATCTTCAAAAAGGTTCCCTTCCTACACATTTCCTCAAATGCCAGGCCCTGAATCAGCTGGTATTTCACCATTATTTTTTTACAGTTGAAAAAAAGTGCTATGGCTTTTAGCCTATAGAAATCTCGTGCTATTTCTAGTATTGACTGGGCTAAACCTTATATTAAAACTGTCCACAATCTCCCTTCTCACTGTATGTCTACAATAACAGGAGTTCCTTATAAACTTCAGATCCGTGACTGTAAGTTCCTGCAGCATTTACATCCCACAGCAGCACTTGGATTTAACTAAGAAGTCTGCAAGGGCTGGATCACCATGCAGCTTCTAGGAGTGGCTGAACATAAACCTTGGTCTTCAGACTGTTTCCCACCCCATCCTGTTTACCCTGGAGCACTGTGTGTTCGTGAGTGCAGACATGTTGCTCAGCACAGCCAAAAACCTGCTAGAAGACCTAGTGCTCACAGAGCAAACACCATTCACCTCTATCAGCAAGTAGCTTCATGACCACAATGCATTGGTTTCAATTTTTCACTTGTGTAACTGAACCTGGGCATTGACCTGATGGATTGTTTTGAAATTAAATGCACGTGGTGTCACCAAGAGAGGGAGATCGGCTTGGTCTTTCTTTGGTTAGAGCATGGTGCTAACAGCATCAAGGGCTTGGGTTTGATCCCTGTATGAGTCATTCACTTGGGAGCTGGACTCTATGATCCTTGTGGATCCCTTCCAACCCAGAATATTCTGTGACCTGTGAATCTTTGCTGTTGCCCTTGTTTCTTTGCTATTTTTAATGACAGTTTAAATTTCTTAATTTTCCAAAGCCCGGACATAGCAGAAAAACATTTATCAGATTGCTTGCAATTGTTTTGATTTATTGGGCTAGTCTGAGAACTGGGCCAGCCACTCGATTTCTACTTGTTTTACATGACATGAGCATGATGGTTTTGAAGCAGTAATTGTGTGTTTTGTCAATGGTCATTTACTTAAAGCATATGATCCATCCATGAAGCCGTGTGTGCTAAAAGGGATGTACAACACACTTCTCCTGGCAAAGGAATTGTTACTGTGCATAAGAACCAGTGGCTCAGCAAATTACATCTCAACAATTTGCATTTTAAAAAGAAAAAAAAAGGTCCCCAGTATGGAATACTGCTATTTTGTTAATTCATTGTGTGAAATACTCCATAAGACCCTGATTGTAGCTCCACAAATGTGGTAGGCAGTGAGAGGATTAAAGACTACCCATGGCACCAAACACATACACAACTTTACTATCCAGTCATTTAAAAAAGAAGGCTGAAAAACATAATACCTAATACTGCAGAAAATGAGAATTGAACTCAGAAAAGCTTTCTGGTCCTCTCCTTCCTCTGAACCAGGTGAAACATGACACAATCTCAGTACCATCATTCAAGGCAGTGACATCTATCTGTGTATATGTTTACAAAAACCTCAAAACATTCCCTAGGGATCAAAGGGTTGATGGTTTTAGGTTTCTTATTTGCTTGAACCTCCCAACTTCTTGTGCTCCCTGACTCTAAAACTGCAGCCTTGGGTGCATGGCAGTGCATTTCTAAACTGGTGGTCCACCTCAGTGGGATGTAACCAGTGCATCCAGAGAGGATTGCATCACATGCTCACTTCACATTGTGCCTGGTTATTTTGTGCCTACATGTTTAAGGGGAAAAGTTGCAACAGTTTTACAAGATCTAGCTTTGTTTGAGTAATAGAGAATTGCCAAGTCATTTCATCAGACCTTTCTTTACAAAAAACCCCAAAACAAAACAAAAAACATGCACTTCACACGTTTACATTGGTTTACAATTGAAAAACAAAAGGAAAAAAAAAAAAAAGGAAGCATACAGACATTCAAAAAGGGAGAGAGAGAAAAAAAAAGAGAGAAGGGGGGGGAATGGGTGTAGCAATACTGATTCAAAACTGAAATGGAAGACAGTTTCTCCCTAGAACACTTTAGGGTTTTCAGAGTCCTTATTCCATAAAAGGAATATACTTGAAACACATCCCATTTAGGTGAGATGAGATTGCTAAAATACATACACAACTAAAAAATATGAGTCTTTTTTTTTTTCCCATCTGTTATCTCCTAAGGGGTTTTTTTGTTTGTTTTTTATGTCTATTGCATAACAGCAAGAAACTTGCTTTCTTCTGCAAGTGAGGTCAACAAAGAGCTCATGTCCCCAATAGCCATGTTGGTTGTGCTTACAGGCATAGCTGGGAATGTAAGAGATGCTAGGGGAGTGGTGAGGCGTGAGGAATTGCGGGAGACATTTTGGATGATACTTGGGCTCAGGGCTTCCGAAATTAAGCTGACATGATCCCCATCATCTATGATAGCATCGAAATCGATCTGCACACCCTCCAGGCTGTTGCTGTCAATGCTGTCAACGGTGCTCGACACTTGGTTAGCCCCTGGGGAAAGGAGCTCGGACGCGTTTTCAGACGCAGTCCCCTGCAGCAGGCAGCTGGCTTCCGAACCAAAGAAAGAGCCTGTTTTCATAGCTTGGTGGCTAAAGCCTGTGGTTTGGTCATACAACTGACCAGAGTAATTCTGCACGTTAGAGCAGAACTGCTGTGATTGACCTTGCATCTCCATCTTAATGGTGTTTACCCTGTACGTCTGGTTGCCGTCGCTTACGTGTCCTTGCTGTTGTGGCAGGTGGTTTCTCAACACGTTTTGCCGTCTGTTGCTGCTGTAATTTGAGCACGACTGGTAACTTTTGTCCACTTGCAGAGCTGAAGACTGGCTACCAATGGTGTGAGGCACCGGTGGACAGCTCTGTGGCCCTGGATATAGGCTGCTTTGTGAGGTAGGACTAACCTGCCCTAGCATCATTTGACCGGATTGACTGACTCCCTGGTAATGGACACCATCCCCGACCGGTTGGTTTTGCAAGTATTCCTGTTCCATCATATTCCTGTTCTGCATCCCATTTGCCATATTGGTGGCTTGATCACCAGATGCCATGGGATGGCTGAAATTTTGCTGGTTCCCACTCACTGGCATGTTGCTGATTCTCAGCTTCTGCCCTTGGACTGCCATGCCACAGGAATTGTCTGGTGCCCCAGACATCATTGCTTGCCTGCCAATGCTTTCACTGTAAGGCTTATTGGACTGCACGTTGAAAGAATTACCAGCTCCGCTGCCAAGAACCGTGCTGGGCTGTAAACTGTAGGAACTGTTGTTCTCCACCAGGTTCTGGTAGCCGTTCTGCTGGGCCATGTTGCTTCTCTCCAGGTTCTGCTGCTGAACCATCATATTGTTGTACAGTCTGAAGGCCCGAGCCTGCTGCACTGCTGACCGCTGACTGCATTTCAGCTTTGAAGGAGATAAGTCAGAACTTCCTGAGCTTACTTCATTCCACTGAATGGGCAAGTCACTCTTATTTGCCTCGGGACCAACGTGCTGACTGCTTGGTGGAGGGGCTTGGTCAAAGTTGCTGGGGTTGTTGTTTCCTAAAACTGAGTTGTGATGCATTTTGTTGCTGTCCAGGACATTGTTCAACAGGTGGTCGTACATGCCCTGGTTCTGGGAATTCAGATACTGGACCACGTCATCTGGCAGGAGATCCTCATCATTCAGACTGCCACCTGCTTCCATCGTAGCAGCCTCCAGGGCGACGTTCTCGCTGATGCTTGGAGGACAGGGGGAGTTGAAGCCACGGAAGACACCACCTTCAGAACGGACATAGTTCTGAAGAACAAGGTTGCGCTTTTCCATGGATGGAGGCAAAGCAGGAGGGTTAAAGCTATTAAGACTGTTGAAACGCTGGACTCTAGGGACAGAGAGGTTGTCAGAGGCCATTCTTACTGGATCACTGGCTCTCCTTGTCCCATTTCCTAAAGCATCGTGAGACACTAAATGCCTCCTGCTGTAACCATTTGCCCCACCGTCACTACATCTTCGAGGGGCATTCACTGGAGGCAGAGGAGATAATCCGGACTCCCTGCAGTCACCCAAGAGTGCCATCCTTGTTTTGAGGCTCATCCTCTCCATGTTAGGCAGTGGAGTTGGTGGGGGCCCACCGGTAGCTGCTGCATATTTAGCTTTCAGCCTGTACTGCTGGGCTGGGGTGAGGCTGAGAAGACTTGGCAGGTCATCACACTGGCTTGCTTCGCTGGAGCGCCGGGAGGCATCCGTCGAGATGGGGTCGTAGGAGTCCGCAACGCTCACGTTCTGAGGCCTTCCCTCTGCCTGGGAGGCATCGCTGGACCTCCTGCTGGAGAAGCACGGTGAGATTCCAGAGGACCTGCGGCTGCTCAGGTAGGCTGAACTGATTGTGCTTGTGTTGCTGTCCCTCCTGTTCAGCATGTTCAACACAGTGATGTCCGTACTTGAAAGTTCGTTCCTGTTTGGTAGAATAGTCATGGACCCTCCTACGCTGCAGCTGCTGTTCGACTGGGTACCTGGGGGGGAAATGCACAGTTAAACAGACGGGCATTACCCAGAAACTGGTACAGAAAACACTCAGGCAAGAAGCAAGTGGAGCATGGAGGAAGAGCCTGCAGCATCACAGCGAAACACAGCGGTGCTCCCTCTTGAAAGAAGAAGGGATAAAAACTGTATCCTTAGGTTAAAAGCTAATTCGGAGACTCAAGGGTAACATTTCAGTGTGAATCTCAGCAGAAAATTTATAGGCCATAGCCGCAAACTGTCATCAGCTGGTGCAGTGCTCCAGCCTGCAGTGCAGCTATGCTGACTGATGTGCCAGAGAGACACATTCGTAAGGCAGCTTTTTATAGGCAAAATATAATTAAACAGGCATTTGCATGGAATGTCGAAATACACAAACTGGAGGCTATTCAAGGTCATTTCTAAGACTTCTTGAAATATTCTTGAAATAACTCCTAACAACTGCAAAACATCTTTGCTGGTTTCCTTGTTTTGTTTTTAAGTAAACAGAATACATTTCTTAATTTTACATAGCTTCTTTTGACTGAATGGGTCTCAGAAAACATGGGCTGCCACTGCTGGGTGGAGTGTACGAACCTCCAGGCTTGCTGCAGGCACTGTAGAGGCAGCAGCTCTTTGTGTGAAAACAACTATGGATCTTCGGAGTTCGATCTCGTCTCACTCCCATTCATGGATACCTGCCCTTTGCAGCATCTCTAGCAGCACATGTACTGTAGTATCTGTACATGTGGTTTCCTCTGTGTATGGGAGGAGGTTACTTAAAAAGAAGACAACACTTCTCAGCAAAGGGTGCCTTGCAAAGGCCTCAGGGAAAAGACTTCCATACCATAAATTGGAATGTATTTTGTCTGCCTTGCCTCATAAAAAGGATAGGATTATGATGGTCCTGGGCCCAAACTTTAACTGAAGGGAAGACTTAACACATGGTGCATGGCTCCCTTGCTGACCTCTGTTCTCTAATATATGGGGCCATCAGAATTCTCTCAGGGTGGGTAGTAGTCCTTGCCATGAAGGGATATACAGAAAGTGATCAATTTACAAACCATTCCACAGCTGCTGAGTTTCCTAAGCTGTGCAATTCTTGCAAGGGTTGTAAGATTGAGCTAGCAAGCAATAAATTTAAGGACAAAAAGCATTATCACTCCTGTTATGTGCATCTCACCATTTCCTATGAGAGGCGGCAAGGTCGGGGCTTTGGAAGGTGGAACGGGGTTCAGTCTTGGAAGCATTCCATTAACTTGTTTCAACCTTTCTAATTTCACTTGCTCCATCCATTTGGTCCCTGTCATATTCCTCCTGGCCTGTAAGCCAAGTGCTGTGGTGGCTGTGGAAATGGTAGAGTCCATGATTGGGGTTTCATCGATGACACTGAGGTCTCCTACACTACCACCACCGGTCAGAGTAAGCTCGATCCCATTGTTGGAATAGTTGCTGATGGGGGACTGTTCGCTGCTGCATGTAGACTGACCACCAGGGCTTGGCTGAGATGTCTGTTGGAGGGAAGTGAAAAGGATAAGAAAGTGAGCATTAAGAAAACAGTGTCCACCAGAGCACTTGCACTAAATGAGGGTCTAAACGGAGCCAAGGAAACTAAATGCACAGAAAATTTGAGCATGAAATGCTAACAGGGCTTGTTCTTGAAGAGGTTTTCTAGATGTTGATTTTAATTGCAGTGAATGGCATTGCCAAACACAAGACTACAATCCCCTTTAATACCTTGCTGATAGCATACATTATATCTCCATGAGACACCCACTTGAGTTATTCCCATAGCTGCTTCTATCATATCTTGTCACTCATGAGCACATATGGATGGATACTCTGCTTTGGATATGTGCTGTTCCCCACTGAAGCTGCAACTCAATAAACCAGACCAGAATTCAGCCATGTTACAAGGTCTTAATTTATGCTGCCAGGCTTGCAAACAAACAAACAAACAAACAAGACTCCAACAACACTGGAATTTGTTTTTTGTTTTTTTCTTCTAATTAGAATTGTGGCTAAAGAATGTAAGTATTTTCCAAGCTTAAGGCTCATTGTTACAAGCAGTGGTTGGCCTGAAATGTTGGCATGTAATAAAACAAAGACAAAGCATCAGTGCAAAAAGTACTGTATCATATTATCATCATCCCATGACCCTAGCAGAACTCAGGCCTAACTTATACCTCCTCTTATGCCTAACTTATACCACCTCTGCCCTGAATCAAGAAGTCAACAACCTACTGAATCAAATCCTTTGTTTCACTGGAATTTAAGATTTTAGATGCAAGAATTTCAGTAGACAGTACAGGCTGCTGATCTGCAGGGATCTAAACCCGCCACAATAGTGTCTTCTTTCTTAAGAGACAGTGTTCCCTGCTGCTCTTAGAAGAGCTCTTGCTGTGGGGAAACACAGGCTGGATTTACTCTTTTTAAAGCTCTCATGAAAGAATGGGAAAATTGACAAACTGACAGATGAAACACAGAGAGAGACAGACAGAAGTCTCTGGACTTAATATATCACTGTAAGGTTCTATCAGTGTGATCACAGATCAGCGGGGCATGCAGTATCATTTTGCTCCCAAGAACAGTTTCATGTAAGTATTTAAGTTTTAGTGTTTCTGATGTGGGTTTTTGTTTTTCTTCTGCCACCCTGTGATTTTTTATGCACATTTTGCTGACAATTTCTGAAGTGGCAGCGAGGGCTCTCACTTTTAACATCAGTGAATGAAAATACACACAGTCATGGCACCACTGTAGCTTCATGTGCCCCTTAGGAGTCCACTAAGATGCAATAACTATTTTATTATTTCTAACTTGAATGTTGATACTTAGAATTTATGAGGCCACACTGAGCAAGTCTGTTTCCAAATCCTGGCCATAGCAGATTTGGTGACAACAATAGAAATAACAGTTTTTATACAGAAGAAAAGTGTGTGCTTCTGGCCAATAGCTCCATGCCATATGAAAGAATAGTAATAGTGGGTAGAAGACTGTTCTTGTAGCTGCATGTCAAGATCACAGTGAGGGAGGGTACACAAATAAGAGCTGTAATTATGGGGGACATACATTTCTAGATGTGCAATACAGAAAAAATAAATGGATGTCTCATCTAGAAGGGAAGGTATGAAGACATTTCTGAAGACATTTCACCAATATAAGCCAGATTTCTCACATGGTAAGTGTTGCAAAATGCTCACAGGACATTACAATTGGGAATGTGCTTGATGGATTGCACATTACTAAATAAAGGAATGATTGAACAACAGAGAGAAGGCTAAAATAAAAACATAAATAATGTTGGAAGAGGAAAAACAGCAGAAAAGTTAAAATGCCCTCACCTTATTACCCACTGTCCTTAGGAAGTTAGAATAAGACATTCAAGAGCATTAGACAGAAAAGACATTGGATTAGTTGAAAACCAGAAAAGATATCAGAATTCATACATGCAATGAAAAGCAAGAAATACAGAATCATTTTTAAAATACAGTTTTCTGTGAGAAATATTTAATACTATTCAAGCTATAGGCGTTAGTAACCCTCTCACATAAATTTTATTAATGCCAAAACCATCTATGTTCAACATATCTCAATAATGGTGCACATTTACCTAGCTCAGGAAAAGAGGAATGGGTTTTCTTCCTTTGTCATCTAAGGTAGTTATCACCAAAGCTGGCAGAGGACCTCCTTTAAACTCCAACAGGAGTTAACTGTGTGCCCTTGGAATTTTCAGAATTCAGGATTAATACTGAACAGTTTGGACACAAGCCTTAGGCACAACATAGCAGTAACTCAGATTTCAATGACTAATCACTTTGAATTGCAGCATGATTAACAGTGTGAGCAGAATTTGGGCTCATATTTGTACTCCCCAAGGGTGGGATAGGCATGAATCGTAGATCCAGATGGAGAAGAGGATGGAGTGCCTGCCTCTGAGAGTATTAACCCTTGTGAAGAGGGCAGAAGGCACATGAAATGCAGGCAAGTGGAAAAACTTCAATATTTAAGATAGCACCTCAAGAAATGGACTACGGTCCTTTCAACAGTTTAATGCAATGCATTAAGGTAAACCAGAGAAAAGACCTGCAGACACTCTTAATTCAGCTTGATTTAGTTAAACTTGCATTAGGTTAACTTGGTAACCCCTTGGATTACCATAAGGGGTCACGTCACAACAGAGATCAAATGTCATCAAAAGATGCTTTCCTGCTGTTTAGGAAAGTCAATTTATCCTGTTTCAGTTTGATCCATGACCCAACAACCTCAAGCCCTATAAAATCTGATTACTTCCCCAGGTTCTCCAACAATTGTCATCAGCAATATCATCCTTTTAGTATTTTGGATTTTTTGGGGGTTGTTTGCTTCTTTTTTCTCATTCTGACTTTGAGCCTGCAAGATTCACATTTGCTTTCTTTCTTCTGTAAACAGAAGAGTGGAAAAATGGCCTTTTTTCTTTTAATGAAAAATGTGATTTTCTTGTACTACACTTATTCCAGAAGATGGAGCTTTATAAGAGAAACAATTATTGTGGGAGTTGCCAACACCGCACTTACTGCATATTGCACAGGCACAATGCAATCCTTTTATTTGCTATTTCTTAGGCTTTAAAAACATTCTACAACATAAACGAAAAAGAAAACCTCACAAAACCCAACCTTGTGAGCTAGAGCTTGCAGGCTCAAACGTTTCATAAAGGGGCTATTAGCTGGTTGCAAGAAGGAAAAGGACAAAGGGAGTGGCACAGTGTATTGCATACCATTGGTTTTTCTGCCTTGACCGCTTTCACTTGGAGGCATTCTTCACGCTTTGAGGTAGAGTTGCTGAGGTCCTTCTGCTCCCCAAGTGCACCCTGAGTCTGATGGCCTGGTGACCGGGTCTGGGAGTGGCTGCCTGGGTCTCTTGGTGGTGGGGGCCTTGGGTGGATGTCTCCCCGTTGCTTCTTGGTGACATGTGCCTCGGGGCCGTGCACGGTCTTCACGTGTTTCCGCAGAGAACTGGGGTCTGTGTAACGCTTGGTGCAGCCTGGTATCTTGCAAACATATGGTTTCTGACAAGACACAAACCACACTTCAGTTAAAACTTGATTCCACGTGAGGCTCCTGAGGAGCATCTTGGAGCGCAGCTGATGTTACAGTTAGGCACTTTCAGAGCAGATTTGTGACCTACTGTATGGTCTCTACAGTGACTGAATCATAGAATGGTTTGGGTTGGAAGGGACCTTAATGATCATCTCATTCCAACCTCCCTGCCGTGGGCAAGGACACCTTGCACTAGACCAGCTTGCTCTCAGCCACTTTCAAAGTCGCCTTGAACTCTTTGAGGGATGGGGCATCCACAGCTCCCCTGGGTAACCTGTTCCAGTGCTTCACCACTCTCACGGTAAATAATTTCTTCCTTATATCTAATCTGAATCTACCCTCTTCCAGTTTACAACCATTACCCCTTGTCCTATCAAATTGTGCACCTAGTCAAACCCATTCATTGCCCTTGGTTTAGAAGGTACCCATTAATGCTGCATAGCTGACAGAGGGCAGAGTCTCTCATGACATGAACTGGCACAGCTTTCACTGATCTTAGCAGAAGAATCAGTTAAGCTGTGGCAATTTATGAAGACTTGTGTAATTTTCTTATGCCGTCCATTGCCCTCTGCAGTTTGATAGCATTTCTAGCATGCCTTGTACCTATTATTGACATTCAGAGGCAAGCAACTCCCTCCAAAAGATGCTGGGGCATTTGTTCAGGCAGAATTAACTGAGGAAGCAATTTTTTTTCCTAGCTCCTTCAGATAAGCAATATGATGTCAAAGTATAAGACAAGCAACACGAGCATTTTCACATTGAAGCAATATATGCACTGGTACTATTACTGCTGCTAGCACAACTGATTACCCTTTTTTAAAATAAAAAACATCACATCCTTTCTCTGTGAATTTCTATGCTTCACTAAGCAGTATAGAATAAAGTAAATTTACTGTGTTATAATTTAACAAAGCCTTTGTTCTTGTATTATTGAGAGGATTAGAAAGAAGAGTTGAGCACTTCCTAAATCCTTTAATTGCCTCAGGAAGCAAAGTATGCTCGCTCACTTTTTTTACTGAATTGTTTCCAAGAAACTACTGTTTTAAAGGGGTTTTTATACTGGCCCTCAAGAAATAAAAGAGACCCTCATGCAGAGTTCCTCAAAGGGGGTGTCTGTCTGCCTACACTGTAGAGTCTTTGACAAATGTAGCTCCTTCATAGCTGTCTAAGGCCTGAGCCTGTTTCCACTGATAACAGTCAAAAAAAAAAGTCCCATTGACTCAAATAAAAGCAAAACTGAGCAATTTTGAGTTGATGTTTTGCTACCAAGGCAGGCTTTCTCAAGATGCTACAGAAGGACGAGTCACTTAGCACTCTTCTACGTGTTTAGGTCATATCTGCATCAACATCTGTCAGCTGTATTTAAAGCTCTCTGCATTACCTACTTACAACCAAAATGGCACTGCAAGGCAGTGCTGAATTTGGTCTGTGCTCTTCATGGTATTCATGGCACTCCACCTGTATATATTGCCCTAGAAAATTAGCGTGTTTTGGTGTGAAGTAATGGTAAGGAAATGTTTTCTTGTGGCTGCACCTACCAGAAATGATGCGCAGCATAAAACATTTCTTAGTGCCTTCTTGTTAGACATGACACTCTGATCTTAAAGCAGAAACAGTACAGCTCACATCATTAAGTTCGAGAGGATCTGACTCATAAACTAGACAACATACAGATTGATTTAGACAGTGAATGAAACAAAAAAAAAAACAAAACTCAGTCAGCCATTGGCAAGACTTGGTGAACTTCCTTCTACCTTAGTGACAATTCACAAAATTGCTGCAGGTCTTCAGTGCAGTTGCTGGTTGCGCTGCTGAGGGCACACACAGCAGAGACGGGGCAAACTTAGAGATGTGCAATGGTCTCTGCTCCCCTGGTGACTGAAGAGATCCTGCAGGGACCAGGGGACTGGAAGGAGGCAAATGCTCCCAGGAGATCTGCCAGCCCCAGTGCATGCCTGTGACAGACTTGGCAGACAGCTAGAGAAGGATTTCAAGCCTTGTGGAAATGGATATTGCTGCTATGGGATGTCCTGCCCTTCCAGTACTTCCAGGTTTAGGCTGGAGGTGAAGGAGTACAGGGACAGGTCAAGGAGGAGAGACTGAGTTCTGAGATGTGAGGTTGAGAGGATGTGACTCCTTCTGTATCCTGAAATGGGGCAATATAACAGAGACTATGCAAGGAGATGGTGCAATTCCTGAGAGGAGGCAGCAGCAGCAGCAGCAGCAAGCACACAGTAATAAAGAGGTGTTACACTGAGAGTCTGGGAAAGAGCTGTGACTCCCACAGCTGGCTTGCTTGAGAAAGACCAAATTCCCTCTGCTGCATCCCTAGTCCTTGAGGATGGAAAAAAAAAGAGTGAAAGAGCTCAGAGAAGAGGAAAATGTGTAAATCAGAAATTACAGGGCAACCCAGCTTTCCAAACATTGGAGACCATGGCTGCCTGCAGCAGCCCACAGGATGTTGTGAGATGCTGGAGAAGCTGCATCCCAGCTGATATCCAGTGTCACCACCCACACAGGCACTTAAAAAACGACCCCTGGCCTTTCCAGGTCTGTATGACACCTTTTGCTGGAGAGAGCCATCTACAACTTACATTCCTTTCAGGTCCATGAGGGTTTCTGTGCCTGTCCTCAGCAATACATTGCTATGACCATTGCTAAGTCTCCTCATTGATGAATTTCATTAACATTTTGGTGCTGTGCTTACTTACCTCGTTGGAATGAGTCCTGTTTTGGTGCTTGGCCCTGTCAGATGCGTTGGAGAAAGCTTTGTTGCAGCCCTCGTGTTCGCACACATACGGTTTCTCTCCGGTGTGAGATCTCAAGTGCGTTTTCAAGTTTTCTAGTCTGGAGTAGGCCTTTGTACAACCTTCAAACTGCATACAAGAAATAAATCCGGATTAGCTTTAAACTTTGGACTTGCAGGAAACAGGAAAAGATGACTTATACAAGTTTAGAAACTTTCCAAGCCTTCATAACCTTGTCCAACATAGTTTTGGTTTGGCAGATTTTAATTTTTCTCAGGTAAACTCCACCACAGCTCAAGTTAAAATGCCTTCAACATTATGTAAAACTTCTCTTGCAGGAGAGCATGGTATTTGTGTACTTCATCTAAGACTTTGCAAAGTCTTTAGGAGGCTAATGGGCAGCAGTAATATCCAGCTCTTTAAGAGAAAGTGTTTTTAAATAATTAAGAAAACTGAGCCCTGCTTCCTATTGCCTTTTGGGGCTTCTTTGTACTTTAAACTTGAGGAAGTGGGCCAAATTATCCAGTGAATCCCCACTCCTAAAGTTTTTGTCAGATAATGAAGCAGACGTGGTAGTCTCTTCTCCACAGATGTCTGAGAGACGAGAGTTCAGGGAACGCAGCACCTGCACTGCCCTGCTCTCTGCTCAGCCCCAGCTCTCCTCTCCAAGCCTGCAGCTCAGGCCCCTTTACTCACAGTGCATTTGTGTGGCTTTTCCCCTGTATGTCTCCTCATGTGGACCACCAGCATATACTGGGCTTTGAATGGTTTCTGCTCCCGGGAACAGTCCAGCCATCGGCACACGAACTCTTTCTTCTCCCCGTGTATGTGGTCATTGTTGATGTGCTGTTCAGGCAAAGAAGAGGTGTTACCGTTCAACAGAAGAGTAACAGCAGCTTTATCATCACTTCACAAGCACCAGACACCCAGGTGTGAACCAGGACCCTGGTTCAGGGGTCCTGAAGATCCAGGAGCTCAGGAGATCATCTGCACTCCCAAGTGATCACAGGGTTCAAATTACAGACCCCACTGAAGTCCACTAAGAGTCATGAATTTCTTTCTACTGACATCAACAGGTTCAGGGTCAGGTCTCAGGGATACAGGTTGATCAGTGGATCCTACATAATCTCATGCACAGTTCCACTTGATTGATTCATATTGAGTATTGCTTTCTCAGAGCAGGGAAGGTTTACTTAAGCACCTCTCAACATAAGCAAGGTTTTCAAAATCAGGCCTTTAAAAACACATTTTCCAACCTGAAAAATCAACAGAACTGCTAAACCGAGTTTCCACCCAAAGTTTTAACTCACTCTCCTTTATCCATATTTTCTCTCGGTAAATGTACTGGGTTAGTGCACAGTCTGTGGAGGGGAAAACAACCCCCTTCACGCTCTGAACAGAAACTCTGAGCACCAAAGCATCCCTCAAGCCACCCCTTGCCATTGCCAAGTCTGCCTCTCTCTGAATGTCTCTGGGAGTGACAGCCACTCCAGCCCTGCTGTCTCCCAGGCTCATGTCTTGCTGAGGTCAGTGTCATCCACAGGAGTGTATCCAGAGGCAGGACAGGGCTCTGAACTTGTACTCTTCCAGAAAAGTAGCTCACTCTGCTCCTTTCACTAAGATCCCATGCAGGAAAGCATTTAAATACGGATTTAGTTCTCCCTAGATTGTGTTTCTGAGTGGAAATGAGCAGATAAAGCAGGGTCAGCCTCAAAACTGTTTCAGTTTTTTTTAAGGCTTAACTCTTTTGATTTTTTTTTTTTTTTTTGCACAGCTTAAAAAAAAAAAAAAAAAGAAAAAAAAAGAAAACTACACTTGGACTTTTTGCATTTTTTTCCCCATAGGAGCTGCCTGACTCACCCAGCCTCCTGAAGAAACCCTTTGCCTCTACCACACTGCCTCGGTGTGCCACTAGATGGCCACATTTCTCAGCGAATGAGTTTATTCCCACTGAGGTATTGGATAAAAATCCTTCCAGTCTACATTTGATCACAGCACAGGGATGAAATCTGCATCTATTCCATAATGGGCTCAGAGAAAAGACGAGCCATAGAGAATCTCAGTAGTTCATACTGGAACACAAAGAAGGCAATCTCAATCTTTTCTGAAGTCTTGGAATTGATTAGAAAACCAAATAGAATCACTTATGCTCACAATTATGTGCCACAGCCCTGGCAAACAGACACACACTGCCTATAAAAGATGACAGCTCTTTTTCCCTTTCTGAAACTTCATTGTTGTTTCTTAAAAGTCGTGATGGGGCACAGAACACTTAAACAGAGGAGATGTGCTGGCCAACACACAACTTGTAATGTGCAGGAGTTCGTGTTTGCAATGCACATCTCTAGTCCAGTGATACTACACGTGCCTGCACCAGAAGAGTACGATGATGTTCGTGTTTCTTGAAAGACAAAGAAGTCACAGGACAAAACTCAATGCATTCAAGTAATTCTTGGCCAAATCTCTCTGTAAACATTACAGACTGTGGGTTTTTTTTGGTTAAACCTACACAGCCACGAGGGGGATGAAACTTGAGTATGCAACACGGGCTTTCTGTTTGCCACAAAACCCTCGAGGCTGGTTCAATCAGTTCCCAACAGCACCTCCTTTTCCCTCCTGCTGTGTGGACACTCAAGCACCATGGAGGCTGTTTCAGAGAAGTTCTCCATAGGATGGTTTTTCTCTTTGTCCTCACAAATGAGCTTGTTCCTTGCCCTCCAGACCTCTAACCTTTAGCAGCTGACCTTACTCATGGGCATGAAGCTCCTGTCCTTGCTCCTTCCCCAGTCCAGCCTCACTGCAGCATCTGACAAAGCTGGTCAATGGTGGTGACTTGATCATATTGCCTCTCTCCATCCCTTTGCTGTCTCACCTGTCAAGTATCTTGTGATTATCCTCTGGTCTTTCACAACTGTGTCAGTCCAAACTCATTTGCCCTGCTCTCTTGTCCTGTTAATCCTTTCCTACTCTCTCTACTCTTCCTCAAACCCTCCTTTGTGCTCTTTTCCCCCACTGCTTTGATGCTCCAAGAAGCCTCTGAGAACTCACCTGCAAATCCATCTCATTCTCATTCAACCCCTCTGAGGATACTCACCCTTAGGGGAAGCCTGGAAGAAATGAGCCTGTGATCTGCTAATCTGGGTAATTAATTTAACTCACAGGTAAAAAGCTCAACTGCTTTTAGCAGGTGGGTGATACTTTAGCAGACCTAGAAATGTGCCCAAATAGTGAAAGGCTGGTCTGGAGGACACTTGCTAGACTTAATATCAGCACAAGAGGCCAACTGCAGAAACCAGCAGTGCTCTCAGGTAAGGAGATTTACAGTATTTTTAATCCCGAGCACGTAGGGTCAGACTCAAACACCCTCACTTGCTCAAGTTCTGATGTGAAAACTCATCAGACATTGGCTCTGGACACGGAGGCAGAACTGCACAAACACAAACCAGGAACTAAATCCACGCTGGGCTTTTTTGCCATTATCGTTTGGCAGACAGAATGTGCAACATTTGTGACATGTTTAAAGGAAGAGGGAGGTCTTTCTGTGGAAACAGCAACAATCTGAGAAGTTGAGAAGTTTGTGAACTCGAGCATTCAGGTTCTTTGACTCAGATAATTACCTTTGGATTTTGCACGGTGTTTTTGGCTCCCTGGTCTCTATTATGAGAGGGAATGAGCAGTTTTGAGCTTGTAAAACAAAGAACAGTCAGGAATAAGAGTATTATGCAAAGCAGAAGCTTTGGTACAGTACAATAAGGATTTATAGGGTTTCAATTTATAATCTGTTTGTAACCTTATTACACCCATGAAATGTCACATTCCAGGGACTAGATCAGAAGGATTTTTTTTTTTCCTGGTGAAATTGAATTTTGATGCAGTTTGAGGGTGTGAAAAGGCTTTTCTTTTAATTTTGTGGGCCCAAACCTGCAAGTTTTACTTACGTTTGTAATCCTTATTACAGTAAATAGGCGCATGAAAGCCAATGATATTACTCCCTAGGGTCAGGTTTGCTAACATAAGGCTCTGAAGCACCAGCTCTGTCTTATTAAGAATTTCTGACCTGAAAAAAAGCTTCCATTAAAAGCTGGAATTCCACAAGCTATCTCCCATTGCACACAGCTCCAAAAAGCTGCTAAACAGGGGTCATTTGCAGAATAACAGTCACTTTCATGCTACTTCAATGCTCATTACCAAACCTCAGTTTGTCCTGGCTCATTTTCTTTTATTTAAAAACTGTTATTATCATCCAGCCCCAAAATACCCTAAAATGAACAGGGGGAGCTGACCTAAATACTGATTTTTGTCTCAGAATGACCCGGCTTTGAAGGAGGAAGCTCTGAGATGGATTTCAACTCCAGAGTGTAAAAGCCCACCAGATTAATTGAAGTCAAGGCTGAAGTTTGTCTGTCATCTCTACTAGGCAAGCTCAAAATCCAGAGGTAATGGGAAAAAATACTACTGGAAAAGGGAAAACATTAAATCATGGCTTTTTTCACATAATCCATAACCACTGTATGTGTTACTTCATATTGCAGCAGACGAGGTGAGGTGACACTAGAGGCAGGAGCTGCACCAGTGCTCCATTTCCCTCCTTCATGTGTGTTTTTAGAAGAAAGAAGAATCTAAGCACATCCGAGCTGACTGCTTGGTACCCATTAGCTATTCAGTACATAAACAAAGGCCAAATGTGCTCTCACAGTGGTCAAACAGCAGGAGGAAAACCTCTCCGTGGAAAAAAGTCAGGAACAACAGAAAAAGAATGTCGCTGCAACTATGTCTGAAAGCCAAGTGATTGGCCAAGATTTGATGGCTAGAGCAGAATACATTGGCAAAATCTCCTGATTCTGCTTTCTAAAACACTGCCCTGAGCTAACCTGGGAGAAAACTGGGAAGAGACCATGCTTTATTGGTATGATGTGGTAAGTTGGTGGCAGAGCAGAAGGCATATCCCCATTGCCAAAATTTAAGTTCAGTTATACAATGACAATTTGAGGCTTTTATCTTCTCAGAGTTCACGAAAAATGAAAAAAGGAAGTGCTAAATAACTTCTCACTAAAGCTCTTTACTAGCATCAAGCAGAAGCAGTGTTTAAGCCACCTTCTAGCACAACTCTCCCCCTGTCCTGTACTGCCACAGGACTTCCCTCCAGCCAGCAGAGCCACAGCATTCGATGCACAGGAGGCAAAGAGGCTGCAGAACACAGCTCGTCCTGGTCATCAGACCCATCCTCTAGCCATGGCAAGCCCCACTACACATAGCCCTAGTCACAAACTGAGCAAGCTTGATCTTCTAAGTACATTGGTGATCAGCTCCCTCTGCTCCCAGTGGAAGGCTCTTCTAGGAACTCCCTCCTCTGCTGGTTAGCAACTAATTTCTAGCTCCGATTTATTCATAGGCAATTTATATTCATTTGTTCTTGTGCCAGCACTATCCTTTAGCTTAAACAGCTCTGCTTCCCTACAGAGTGTTTAGTTCCCTCTCTTCCCCACCCTAACTAACTGGCAGACAGCACTCCTCTCTCTGTCTTTATTTCCTGAATTAAATAAACTAGTTTCTTCCAGTCTTCTCAATGACCAAGTCTTCATTCCCTTTCTCACCCTGCTTTGGTTTGAAGTGCAGAAGTCCCTGTGACCTGTCCATGAGTTTGTTTCCAGGTTCCCTGCTGCCACTTCAAGAACTGTATGAGCCCCTCTCTCCTTAGTGGTCCTCTCAGCCTGCTTTAGTACAACTTCAGCCTTCTTGTCCAAAACAGTGTGGGGCACACCAGAGCTCACCAGACTTGGCATAACAGAATTCAAACCTCCCTGTCACCACTCAGGTGCAAGTACAGATCTGTCACTCGCTTCAGACTTGAGACTATTCCCAAAGCCTCTGAGTACTTCATACCCTTCCTAACAACAAACCTCAGGAATTAGTATCTTCTACTATGGCCACAGCAGAGGCAGAGACTAAAGGCCCAGGAAAACGAAAGCCCACATGCACAGAAGTATTTAAATCCCTGATTCCCACTAAAAGTAGTCACTTGTTCATGAGTGGTGTGCATACTTTTGAGGTTCTTGACCTACACAGCCTCCTGAGATAACTGAGTGATTGTAAAAAGAGTATCAGCCTTCAGAAAAGTGACAGGACAGCACTTAAGCAAGTAGCCATGATTCCCAGCTCCCCAGGGATGCAATACACGACTCATCGATGCTCCTTGTTACCATTTTAGGTAGTCAGGCAACTGAGAGATGACATCAGGCAGGCATGCCTACCATCTCATTAACATCTCGATAAAGATTGACTCCATGATCCACAGCAAGATGAACAGACAAAAGCATTGTAAAGAAGTCAGGATATAAAGGAGGTCCTGGTGAGCCAGGAAATATCCTGTGACAAAAGAAATCTCATTGTGAGGAGGGGAAAAAATGCATCTCCATGGAGTGAAATCCCCAGCAGACTTTTCGGACACATTCCAATCACTGCAATCGAGTCTCCCTCTAACCTCTGCGACTCTCTGTTAGAACAATGCATGCATTTTAATTTCCTCTTATCTGATGGAAAATAGATATGGATCCTGACTGCTCTTTCCTTACTAAAGACCATTTGCAGGCACAACAAGGCCTAACATCCACAAGAGACCAAAGTCTCCTCCCTGCTGCACAAGTTGAGAATACACTTTTGACCTCATGTCCTTAGGGTGGCATAAGTACTTAAGCCATTTTTAGTTCCTGAGACGGAAGAAGCACTTAAGCTTCTATAAGCCTTTATGGTGGCATAAATGCTTAAGCTGGTTGCAGTTCCTAAAGCCAAGTCAAAGCTATAGCTATACATGAAGAATTGTGCACTTCTGTAGAGGCACATGCCCGAGGAGAAGCTCGGGTAACTATCTCCAGTCTTGCTTCCCCTTCCTTTGGACACACTTGTTGCTATTCTATTTGAGTTCTTATGGTTGTTTTTCATACTTTATGGAAGTCTTAAGAAATGCTCTTGTGACAGTTCTCTGCTAAAGCTGATTAGCAACATGACAATTTATACAATTCTTATGATCTGGCCCAAAGCAGGTCAGTGCCTCTGCAGTCTTGACACCTTTGCTGAGATGGAACACCCATGATTAAGATCAGCTGGATCTTAAAAGCACTGCATAGCAATTTCCTCTGTGTAGAGTGGACACACTAACTACTCTGCCTGCACACTGCACTCCTCCCCTCACAGTGTTTGATCTTGTCACTCAATCCCAATACTTGATTTTGGAAGTTTTCCACTATTAACAAATTAAGCCCTCTGCTCTCCCTGTACTTGGTCATGATTGTAAACCTAAATGAAGACCAGTGGCATACTACAATTCATAATCAGATATTTTGAGGTTACATGGGAGACAACAAGAATAGAGAGATGAATAATATCCAACAGAAACAAGTGAGGAACAATACCCTTGCTCACCACCTGTTCACTGATGCCCAACACACCCTGGACCAGCTGTCAGTGCATCCCACCCAAGTTCCTCCAGTTTATGTCCTGAGTTTGAGGTTCTGAGATATGGAATATCCCCCTGGCCAGTCCGGGTCAGATGCTTCTGTCTGTGTATCCTCCCAGCTTCTTGTGCACCTGCTCCCTGACAGGCCATGGGAAACTGAGTAGTCCTTGACTGAGGGTAAGCACTGCTCAGCAACAACTGAAACATCTGCGTGTTAACAACCTTATACTGAGTCCAAAATTCAGCATGTACCAGCTACTATGAAGAAAATTAACTCTATCCCAGCCAGAACCAGGACAAAAGCATGCAAATATATATATACTGCAAATGTTTGTAACTCCAGTGTGACTAAGATGTTGTATTTATTAAGAGACGTTAAATCACTACATAAAGTTTCAGTTTAAAAAGATGGTTATTTCAAAAAGGAGTGAAGCGTGTGGAAAATGGGAAATATGACTAACACTATTTTACAAATTTAACACACAAATTCTGTGTCCATGACTGTTAATGCTTAGTTATAAGAATAAAAAGAGACTTCACTCAGCACTCCAGCTGAATTCATGCTTGAAGTTCATTCATTACTATGCTGTTCTGGATACTCAGTTCCGTCCCTTGAGAACTGGCAATAGCAGTCAATGAAGAAAGGGAGGGATCAAATTTAGAAGTCTAAGTCAACTGAAAAATGACAATGATTTATAGCTTGGGACAACCCTTGTAAGTAAACAGACAGGGATGACAGGCAGAGGAGAAGGGCAGCACAGAAACCAACAGTTGGAAGAGAGGATGGAAACAGCAAGGAAGGACCCCAGTGTCTGAGGGAACATTCCTGTATGAAGGGTAGACTGAAGGGAACCTCAGAGATAATGCAACAAGCAGTTGGGGTCAACAGCTGTCTTGGGCCAGCACAGCTGCCACTGGGAGAAGTCTGGGTTTGCAATCATATTTAAAAATTTAGTAAAGATCTGGAGTCAGTGAAACACTTGGAAAGAGACTGTCCCAGTCTCGTGGGGCATACAAGTACAGAAGGAAGAAATTCACAAAGACCAAGAGGAGTCAAACTAATAATAATTAGTGAGTTTTTGCATTGTATGTTTACTATAAGCCTGAGCTGGAGTCATCTTTTTGCCTCAAACGCTGTTTAAACAAGCCATGGTGAATCACAGAGTTTTTTTTATGTATGGACTTAGAGAAGTCTTGTTCTCTAAATGTGAAACTGTACTAATAAACAGGAAGATGCTAATTCAAAGGACACAACTCAGCAGGACTTTTCACCTCCCTCTTTCAGCTGAAAATACAGGTCTGATTATTTTTTTTTCATCTCTGTGCCTCAAGAACAGCAACAAAAGTTCTCAATCCCCCAGTTAAAAAGGAGATATTTTCTGTCAGCCTTTCTTTTGTTCTCTTGCAATAAATTCTGTAGTTGTCTTCGTTGCCTATCAATAGGTTAAACATATCCAACTTGTATGTTTAAATGCTAAAGACGGAGAAGTCCCCAAGGATACGTCAATCATTGGCTCTCGTACAAAGAAAACACTGTATTTTGCTCAGAAGAGCTTTCTGTGGCAATTTAAACACAGTGAGACAGACACAATATCCTGGAGAGAGGAAAACCTGCCTTATTACATTCCTGACCCAAGAGAAAGGATCTGCCCTTAGGACATAAAGAGAACCTGTGGAGGGTGGGGGGAAGAGAAAAGTTATCTAATCCTAAAAATAAAGACAGAGGTTCATAATACAGCATGACCTTCTTTTAATCTCTGATAGAGTAGTTATACAGTATGGATGTGATATAATAGCAGCAGGGCAAACACAGCTTGCTTGTCAGGCTGGGAACAGACTCCCTCAGCCTGTATCTGTTTCCAGGTTTTGGACAGCTTTTTGGTAGGCTCTGGGATATTCTGTGGAGTGAATGGAACTTATGGGATATTGCAGGGATTCTTTCCCAATAAGATCACATCTTGTTCTTGTTTAATTTAATATACATACATTCACATATACAGTACAGTTAAGTCTGTTAGCAGCAAAATGCAGCTCCATCATGGGCAATGTTTTACAGCTCTGCCTTGATTTCCTGTGTCAGAGCATGCAGCTATAAAGCAACAGGCAGAAATTGCATCTTTATTTGCTAAACCTGAAAATTTAATATATGAGATTCTGCCAGAACATCAACATAAATGGTGTGGACATTAATCATTCCATTTTTACGGTGGTAGGAAAGATGCTTTGATGACTCTCAGCTTTGTTTCTTCTGTGATGTTTTCTTCCATGACTCTGTCTAAAATCAAGTGAATGTCTCTCTTGAAGCTTGCATTCTTGTATTACTAGCTGGGAGGTTAATAGGTGAAGTTGGTATGTTAGAGGAATTCCAGCTTTCTTTACTCATTTTTTTTTCCCCCAGCTGTATGGAATTAATTTTTCAGTATGTTCTGGTGGGATAAGTGGGTTTAACCAGCTCCTCCAGCACTGATGCTCTGAATTGCACTTGCCTTAGTTCAAACAAGGTATCCCAGTTTCCACATTTTTGCAAAGAAAAAAGCTCCACTTCCCTCTTCAGCCACCTGCCCAATCTGTGACTTGCTCAAGGACAGGCTAATTGAAATTTTTTGAGGGAGGTGCAACCAAAAGGCCACCTTACAGGTAGAACCCCTTTACAATTTTAAACTCCATCGAGACTTCAGCAATGTACAGAAGTCATTTTTAGAAAAACAATCATATGTATTCATGTTTGGGTCACTTTTAGTTTGGGGGTTTTATGCTCTTTACATTTAGGTTTCCAAATTACACCAAATTTACCTGCCTTCTATGTAGAGGTCACACGAGAAACAAATCAGGGCAATTTGGTATTTGCAGCATAAACCAGGAGACCCAAGGCAGACTAGCAAGGAGAAAAGCAGAGGGAGGAAGAAGACAGGTGAAGTGTGCACCAGGATGCAGAATTCAAACTTGGCTCAAAGGGCCAGAGCTGGAAGAAGAAACTGAACAAAGGCCATTTGCTGAAGGCTTTAAGACCCACTGCTGCCTAAGTGATGAAACTTCACTGGTCTTTACAATGAAGATGGTCTTCTCCTGAATCTTCTACCCCAGCCCTACAATGATGATCTTCAGTCTATTCTGTCTGCCTTGCTTCTGTTCTTCTCCATCACACATGCACACAAGCCCTTCCTACAGGCTTTGTGAGGCTACAGGAATTCTACAGCTTGAGCTGCAGGAAGGACTCCTGCCTTCAGGAAACAGCTCTACAGCAGCACTGCAAGGAGGTGCAAGGGCTGTTCAAGCCACAAGCTCACAAGAGAGGAAATCTGCCTTGCAAAGAGCTCCACACTCCCTGAAAATCCATTCTACATTCCTCTTTCAAGCTGGTCAAGGCAATAGTGCACAAATGAGGGAGGGTTTTCCTACAGCTGGATGGGGAAGAGGGTAAAGACTGGACTATATCCAAACATCTGCCCTTCACTGGTTCTGAGTTTGCCAATGAATGTTGCCCAGAAAATGTCCTGTCTGATACCTTCTAGGAGTGACTGAATATGGAAGGAAAGAAAACCACCTGAGGCTCAACTTCAAAATTTTCTGCTTCATGATCTTTGCATTTAAGGATAAAAATTGATTTTACGTGCAACTGCTAGAGAATTTCCAGGAAAAGCATGTTAAAACACTCCCTCACAGGCAGTACCCAACACAAGCAATGGATGACTTTCCTCTTTACAAATCTGGACTCACATACAGCTGTGTATGATCTTTAACAAAACCATACATGAAAAACAGAACTTACCTTAAAAAAAAAAAAAAAAAGAAAGAAATAGGAAAACTTGAACAGCCTGACACTTAGCACTGCTACAGATGTTAGTGTGACACACTTAAAAGCATATATTCTATTTCTGGATTTTTCTCACTGGCAAAGAAAGACCACAGAAGACTCCTGCCAGCACACATGAGAAGGAAGTAATCAAAAAGAGGCATTACAATAAAACATTTCGTCTTATTTGCAAATAGTATGAAGAATGAAAATACCATCCTGGCTTTGAAAGAAGCACACCAGCACACAAGAGGCAGAACTAAATACTTTGGATGTTTTCCCACATTGCTGCAGAAGACAAAAAAAACTATAGGCCTCCTTCCTGCCACCATAACTCATCTGACTTCAATGGAAATCAGACCTGCTGTATATATTAAACCTGAAATTAACTATTCTCCCCCCATATTGTTTGGCTTTGATAAATTCCAGCCCTTGCTCCTAGCCAAGAGCTTGGGTCTGTGAGCTGCTCTGCTCTTATGGCAACCTGCAGCCCATTAAACTCCACTGGGTCCAAACACACTGAGCTCTCTGCAGGAGTGGGGCTTTAGGAGCTCTTACAGTTAGTTATTGAGCTGTGGGTTCAAACCATGATAAAAGTAATAATATTCTCCTTTAACATGGGGCATGTTCACGAGAAAATAAAACTGGAAGAGATTTCTAGGCTTTGCATTCCACAGCACAGACCAGAGGGGCTGGAGCCAAGAAATAAAAGCTCAGGAGTAAAGATTCCTAGAGAACAAAAGGAAGTAAAAAAGTACCCAGCAAAATATCCCAACAACTGGTGCACCAAATGAATACATAAAGCCAGAACTGTTTTATAAAAATTGTAAGGCTTTAAGGACAAAAAAATCTGTTAACATTTACATTGCCTTTCAGTGCATTACCTTTGGAGATATACTGCAAGCAGTGTAAAATAAAGACACTCATTAAAATGTAACCATATATTACAGTAGCTTTATATGATTTTATATTAGCAGAGACAAACTGCTTAATCACATGAGCCAGCTTAGAAATCTATGAAAAGATATAGGAAGACAGAATAAGGAAAAGCTAAAAAGTACCCTTTTAACAAGATTTTGGAGCCCTCCAAACTCCCAGAGTGGTACAATGGGTCATCTATCTATGCAGAAGGATTAGTAAAATACTTGATCCCTTAAAAAAAAGTTGAACCACTGCCTCTTTTACTGAAAATCCTATGCTTCCAAAGGGGGAACACAGCAAGGTAAATGTCAGATATTTAAATGAGATCTGCTTTTCAAGGTGTATTAAGCATGTGGGCAGTAACACTAAGTGTGTAGACAGGACTGGCTGAACATGCACCTCCTGTAGTTTAACTTTGGGTCAGATTTTGCAAAACCATGCACTTTCCTCTATATTTCACTGATTAGAGCACAGCTAACAGTGATCCACTTTAAATGAAAGAAAATATATTCCTTAGCAGGACCTTCCTGTGTAAATCAATCAGTAAAACTTTCTGATATTTGTGTTTAAGATATCCCTGTGCTTACCACATGGACACATACAAATTGTCTATGTAATAAAAATGCCTATTCTTTATCTGCAGAAAGAGACTACTGAATAACAGGATTGCTTTTTTAATACACGCACTTAGTCTCTCCTTATCCATAAACTAAGAAAGCTGCAGTTCAGATTTAGGAGATAATGCCAGATCCACTTTTTGCACAAAATGCCCCTAAGGAAACCAGGAGGACAGTGACTTAAAAACACACAGCTCTTTCCACAGAAACTGCAAAGAGAAATTCAGGTGGTGATAAGCAAGACCAAAACCTTTACAAGGCAATATAATGTTTGAACATTTGGTCCATCACAGGGGAGATCCTGGTAGAATTAATCCAGCCTCAGTGGGTGACCTAAGTGTGTTAAAGCCCTGGCATCATGACTGAACCAAAGTATCCTCCTAACACCTCTAAGGGACATTTCTGACAAGCACGTGCAACATTTTATTGCTGCTCTGAGACCTCCTTTGGATTTTTTTCTACAGGACATTTCTCTTTTGCATGGTCATCCCTGTCACACCCAAGCAAATTCAGGACTAGCACACTGTCCTGTGTTAGAAGCAAATGGCCCTCGATGGCTCAGGCGGCAGCAGCAGAGATACCTTCCTTCGTCTCTTTTTGCCATGGGATGGCATTGTTACATTCTTCCATCCTCTCATATGTGCTATAAACAATCCTGTGTTGTAGTCAGACCAGAGACATATGCTTTGCACTGTTGGGATGAAAACTGTGCAGGATTTCTTAGTAGAACATGGGAAGATCACCTAACACACTTAGAAAAGAGCCAAGGCCATTTTCTTTTCTGCCCCTGCATTCCACACACTAACTTTAATTGACCTCCAGTGAACTTACAGGTGGTTTTGGTACCTAAAAATCAGCTCTAAATAGTCTGGCTTATCTCAAAGATTTATATCTTCTCGTATTGTGACACCATCTGAACAGCACAGACTTGTGCTGGCAGTGCAACAGAGGTCTGCAGCAGTAAACCAGAGGGCAGTTCTGTATCTCTGTAACTCTCACTCACCCAAAAACTTCCCAGAGTTGGAGCCTGGCGCCTTCAGAATGTGATATAAAACACACTTCTTTGTTCAGATTCCTTTTTTTTTTACTAACCATAAGTGTTGGAATCCCCTTGGCAATTAATTTCCTGGCTGGTAATCCCTTGGCTCTGATCCATGCAGAGAGAGTGGCTGCACTGAAGGGAGGTGTGCAAGGCTCTGGCTTTGCAAAATGAAGTGTTCTGATTTAAATGACAGTGGCCAAGCCTGAAAACTTCTTCCTTGCCCTGCATAATGAAGTAGGCTAAGCTCACTGTTAAAACACTCTTTGAGCCGAGTGTAGAAAGAAAGTTGGCACTTTACTGCAGGGCAGGGTTTTCTTGTTTGTCTGCAGCAATATTAGAAATAGTTTAGTCTCAGGAAAGATACACAAACACTCTCCCAGTGGCAGTGAGATACAGAAATACACATCATATGATAATTAGCACCGATAACAGTTTAAAGGATAAAGCCCTTATTTCACCCAATTCAAGAAAACTTACACTAACAACTACTAAGCTTCTCTACTCTCAGCTCTTGTTCAGAGGTACAGAACTCTTGTGGTAATCTTGCCTAGTGCTGGTAACTGGGAAAACAATCTGCAGTGCAAAGTCCAGAGCCACGGGGATGCCTCTCCCCAAGCAGCCAGGACAGGTGGGCTTGATCAGTTCTGACATACATATATTGTTTAAGGCATTCTGAAAAAAAGGGGCAGGGAAGCTCCTATAGGCAGCTGAGAAGCTCCTATAGGCAGCTAAACTCTCAAAACCATTTTTTACTAAGTTTCCTTAAGAAAAAAAAAGAAAGAAAGTTGGCACCCTGCTCAAATGTGCTGGGAAGAGTGAGATACTATCTTTTTAATTAATTCAGCCTAAAATGGTGTGCTCTAATCCTGGATTCCTCAAATTAGGAAACATTAGAGCTAAATATATACAAGGAAGACACTTGTCCATCACATTGCAGAGTCCTAAAATAATAAAAAGCCACAAAGCCATACTGGGCCTCCCTGCATGCATTCCAGGTGTGCTGCCCTTGTCTGGTGGGAATCACTGGTGAGGATGGACTGAGTTGTGCTGTGCTTCTCTGAAAATGTAGTCAGTGCCTACCTGTGCTGCTGTGCTGCTGCTGCTCTTGCTTTTAGTGCTTTCTTGGCACATGTGGGAGAGGAGAAAAGCCTAATGGGTGCGAGTGTCAGCACAATATAAATTGCTGCAAGGGAAAACTTGATGCATGGCTTGGGATCTGAAAGAAGAATGTCCACCATTGTTTGTGATTATGGATCACATCACAATCTAATAGCAATTTTTATTTAATCAATAATTTCCATGCTGAACAGACAGCCCTGTTACAGAGAATCGACAAGCAGGTACTGATAGCGACAAGGCTTGTTATTAATCTTTACCCTGACAACATTTCAACCAAACTACTGTAAAAAAGCACCACCAAGATGGATTTAGAAGTAGGTCTTCCTTTTTCTTTTCATCCCTCCCTTCCTTTCTCTTTCTTTCTTTCTCTTTCTTCCTTTCTTTCTTTCTTTCTTTCTTTCTCTCTTTCTCTCTTTCTTTCTTTCTCTCTCTCTCTCTCTTCCTCTCTCTTCCTCTCTCTTCCTCTCTCTTCCTCTCTCTTCCTCTCTCTTCCTCTCTCTTCCTCTCTCTTCCTCTCTCTTCCTCTCTCTTCCTCTCTCTTCCTCTCTCTTCCTCTCTCTTCCTCTCTCTTCCTCTCTCTTCCTCTCTCTTCCTCTCTCTTCCTCTCTCTTCCTCTCTTTCTTTCTCTCTCTTTCTCTCTCTCTCTTTTTCTCTCTCTTTTTCTCTCTTTCTCTCTTTCTCTCTCCCTTTTTCTTTTTTTCTTTACTCCTTAGCTACACAGCCCCATTACCCTTTTCCCTTTCCAGGTATGTAACGTTTCATACACTTTATATTCTAAGTTTATTTGAGAAAGCTGGGGCTTGAATTGCACAAAAAGGCAATTCATATTAAGCAATTTCACAAATCAGTGGGACCTAGCCCAGTGCTGAGTGTTAGCCATTATAGGCTAATAAATCATACTTTCTCTTTGAGATGTCAATCGCCAAAGTGCTTTGTAAAAATGTTGGCATCTGTAATTCAGCGAAGCCTTTTCATCTTGAAATAAGATGCTCCAGACTGATAACAAGAATAATCCTCTCCTGATCAAAAAAAAAATCTGCATTTTACCAATTAAAGCTGCTGCCAGAAGCCAAACGGAGCAGCACTGAGACTCCACTGTAGTTTATCTCTGCTAAACACAAGGAGGGATACAGTTAGAGCTTTGTTTCATTTTCAGCTTGACTACTTTATCTCCCCAAGAACTGCAGCATCTCAGCCCTGCGATACACATAAGAATGGTATATGCAGACCTCATACCTACAGTGCAAGCCACCAGAGGACCCGCTCCTGACAAAACCACCACCCATTCATTTTATAGATTAGGCACCCGACACCTGGAAGAAAAGTCATGCTCACACTAAACTTTCAGCATGGAAAACACTAAATTAGTTTTGCCACGATAAAAGGCCCATCTGTCTTTGTTTTTTTTTTTTTTTTTTTTTTTTGCTTTAAGAGGTTACACAAACAATAGAGACTGCAAAAATGAACCCCTGCAGCCCAGTCCTCTCAAAACCAAATGCAGAAGCTGCACTCTTGCCTGTATTTAGCTTGACTGCCCCTTCCTCCAATTCGTGCATGCTAATCTGACACCTTTGCCTCAGAGAAAGCACTTCCACCTGCAGCTGGGCCAGCACTCATATAATTTTATTCTTCCCAGCATTGGTTTTCTGCGGGTAGATCTTTTTGGTAGAGTAAGGGTGACAAAAGCAGTGCAGAGACACACCACACCAAACACATCAAGGTAGATCTTCCGCTTGTTCACCCTAATAACACAGGCTTCAGAATAGCAAATCACTCAACAGTAGCAAGGCATCCAAAAGGAGCACAGAAAGAACAATTCTGTCCAGGGGAATCAGCTTTGTCCTGGCCCATTGGTAAGGACTGAAAAGCACCTGAAATCCATGCACAAGCCTGACTCTCCTTGCAGCTTCAAGGCAGCAAAAAAACCAGGCAGGGACTTCCCTCTTCTCTCTTCTCTGTAATGTGCCAACAAGGGTCAGGAGCCAAAGCACCAGCTCAGTTTGCAGCTTCATTCTTGCCTTATTCAGTCATCATGGGTTGCCCTGGGACTTGGCTGGCAGCTCCTTACCCTACACTTTTGGCCCAAACTGGAAGTCACCTATGGAATATTAGTGAACCTGGAAGAGTGCTGTGGGACTAAAAGCACAGTCCAAGGTCAGCCCCTGCTTCCTGCTGTGCACAGCCCTTTCCATCTGAGTGCCACTTACTACAGTCAGAGAGGACAGAGTAACTTCTCGGGGCACAGGAGGAGCTCTGTTCATCCCTACCCACACCAGTGAAAAAGAAGTGCTATCTAAAAGACATGTCATACTTTAGCAACCTCTTTCAGGGACACCAGTTCAAAGACAGTGACTTTGGCAACTCACATGAACAGAAGCTGTGGCAGCAGCAGGCTAACAACAAGTTTTCCTAATGCTGTGAAAGAAATGCTAATTACAGAGGAATTAAATTTAAAAAAAAATGATTACATTTCTCTCTCTAAATCCCCTCTTAATACTTCTCAGATTAGGGTGGATTTATTTTTTTGTAAACCTTTCTCTATCAAAAAAGAAATCCCCACTTTATTTTTTCCCCCCTTCTCCTCTGTGATTCATCAAAAGCCAGACTCTAGCAGGGAAACTCCCGATGTGCTTGTGTAGTGGAGTGCTTAAGAGGACCTGAGCCAAAGCACAGCTGGCCTTTGGGTCAAGCCCAGAGTGAATCAGATCTCTCTTCACAAGGCAGCACCGCTGACTTTTAACACTGCTGGAAGGCAAAGGGCATCACGGTGACTGCCGCAGAACAACGATGTGCTGAGAAGGCAAACGGGGGCCGTGCCAGACCCCGAGGGCCCCTGAGGCTCCAGAACAGCAGTGAGGTCTGGCTGTGGTTACTTAACCTTAAAACCTACCAGACTTTACATGGTTACCTTTGATGGGGGGTTAAAGACCTGATTCATTGAAACAAGCCTGTGTTAGGTACCCAGACAGAAACCAAGGGAGAAGGAACATGTACCCCAGGGCATGGATGTGCTTACTAGTTTTCCTATGCCATGTATTAAATTGCTGGCCTATAAATGATTCAACCATTCTGGCACAGTTCAAAATGATGGGTTCAACAGCTTATAATCCAGCACAGTAAGGTGGTGTCTTAATTAGAACTCAGCCTTTAAATAGGCAGTGAGGGAGAGAATTCAAAATCTGAAAACTCCTGGACAGATGTTTCTCATGATTACTTGCTATAATCTCTTCTCCCTTTCTCTCCTCATTCTCTCACAGCTACAAAGATCAAATATATTGAAGGAATGCACGAACCGGAAAAAAAAAACTTCCTATGGCACTTGCTCGCCTCTGAAACAATTCCCTGCCTTCTCATGTTGCCACAACTTTCAGCCCAAGCCCTGGGCTTGTCTCATACGCAGAACTGATTTCTTTTGGTCATAGCGTTGCTTCTCCAAGTACGAGTTGGGGTCTGGACCCCAGTGAGTAAACAATAAAATAAGATGAAGAAGAATAAAACCACCAACAAAACCCCCTTTTCTGCTGTACGTAAAACATCCTCCTTTTGTCAGGAAAAGAAAAATTATTACTACAATGGATTTCATGTTCTTATCTATTCCTTACTCTTTTCAATTTAAAAGAAACATTTCTGAACCTTTCAGGGCAGCAGCTGTCACTGCCATGCACAATGAGACTGCGAATGGGCTGAAGCCTCCCTGTGTTACTCCATTAGAGCCAAATGACACCATAATGAAAATACACTGAAAACTGCCTCCACAAAAACAAAACAAAACAAAACAAAACAACAACAACAACAACAACAAAAGGCAAAAAAAAAAAAAAACCAAAACAAAAAAAAACCAACAAAAACAAAACCAAACCAAACCAAAACAAAAATAATAATTAAAAACTAAGTAAATCCCTTCCCTGCACTTAAATTTTGAGAAGCATGCAAAATGGGATGTGCAATTACACCCCGTTTGGGACTGCAAGGGACTTGCTTTGCAAAGCTGGGACCTCACCTGCATCACAACCAGCTGGCAAGCAAACCTCCAGCACGCAGAGGGGAGAAACCACCACGGCAGGAAAGGTAATCTGGCTGGTGGGGCAGATGCGTGCAATTGCCTCCTTTTAGGCACAGATGCCTCCTTGCACAGCTGCACACACCCCTGGCAGCTGGGGGCTGTTTCCTCACGGGGCAGTTTCACCTCTTGCAAGTGGTGGGCAATGCATGACTCTCAGGGTCACTGCCAGCTTTGCCACTGCAGCTGGTACTCAGGGGAACTGCTTCAGTCTGACTGCTGCAGTGGGATCCTTATTCAGAGAAAAACTGGCTTTCTCCAGTCCGTGCCTACCGCTCTCCTATAGGAGAGGAGCTGAGGAAGGGCCAAAGACACACTGGTGGCAGAGGAAGTGAGACTTTCAAGTCTCTTGACTTTGAGTGTCCTCATTTCTGGGCATCCAAAATGCCCCGCTGCAAAGAGGCAAGATCCTTCAGATAGTGCTGCGTTCCCCACCTCCTGAGCAGTGCCCTTTATAGGTGTTTTGAGGTGCAGAGCATTGCTTAAGTCACCTCACACCATCCAGGACAGATGCTCAGCACAGCAGCTGCCCCAGGGAGTGCTCTGCTCACCGCGGCTTTGCAAAGAGGCAGGGAGAACTCAGCAACTGGAATCCTGAACACAAGCCACTGCTGCCAGTTTAGGGCTTTTTGATCTCATCTAATCAAATGCAACAACAATGAGAGAATTTTATTGCTGTACAATTACGGAGAAAACACTAACAAAAAATAGCTCTACAGCTCTTCAAGCATGTTTTTTGAATGAAAAATAATTATCATCAAGGCTGCGCAGCAAGGGGGATGAGAAATAGGCAGCACTGCGTTTTTCTGATTGCCATTGTATTAATATTTAACAATAACTTCAGTCATTTCCTTGAAGGATAATTTTCTTAAACAAACTTTTATCTTCAGCGTCTAACCCTTTTTGCAATATTTTATTCTTAAACTGATTTCTGGGGGAAAAAAAGAGACAAACTGCAACAAAAAGCAGATTTATAAATATATACAGTATCTTATTAGCTTCTGGGTGCTCAAGCGCATTTATCACATATTTAAAACAAACTTGAGCTCAGCTAAGCCCAATTATAATATCTCACTGGGCAGAGAAATTAATTAAACAGCAGAACGATAAAGACCCCAGCAGCAAACTGAGGCTTTAAAATAAATAAGATCTTTTTTTTTTTTTTTTTAAATTTTTGAGGAGAATAAGAAGGGAAAGAAGGAAACCTATAATACATATTTTAAACAGCAATGCAACCAGCCTTTTCAGGACTGCAGTGCACTGCAAATAAGACTTCCTGGCAGGTGAAGGTGGTGGCAGCTCTAACGCAGCTCCCCAACTTTGTGCCTTGCTAACATGCAACACACACCCCTCCTTTTGCACCAACTTCAAATAACCCTGGGATCTCAGCAGTGCAGCTCAGCAACAACCAGAACAAGGGCAGAACTTGTCAGGATTTAAGAGCTTTCAGCAAAACCCTTCAATTGCAGCCAGTACCCTATTCCATAGAAGGATATCAATTATAGATAGTGACTTGCTTTAACAGTGCAGTCAGTACTGTCAGACGCCAGATAGACAACCATGAAGAATCATGAATCTTTCTATTAACTGTAAGAGAAGGGGAGGGGGAGAAGGATGGATAGGTGCTATAAATAAAGCACAGGGGTCTGAATGCTTTAACACCTTGCCTTTCAGTGTATTCATCATGAAAATTTGACCAGGCTGAATTCTAAGTGGCGCATATCGCTTGAAAGTATGAGCACCCATGCCAAAATCATTTCAGGGGCAGACCCTTCTGGGTGGGTCAATAATGATTCTTTTAGGTAGCTTTGCAGTTATTTATTCATAGCAGCCCAGGTTCTGTTCATAAATTCAGACGGAAAACATTGCGTCTTGGGTCCCAAGAACACTTTCATTGGCTTGCACACTTTACATTAACAACTGCAAGATTTTGCCACAGAAAGTAATGCAGAAAAATGACTATCAAATACTGACTATTGTGCCCAAAATTGCAGTTTCTGGTGTAAAACTATATCAGGTATTCAGACACAGATTTTGTTTGCATTTACCATTTCACACGTGTTATATCACACGTCATTCTGCGGTGCAGATATTACCAGAATCTGATTCACCTACAGTTGATTTCAAGGTAAATCAGGTCCCATCATTCCCCAAAAATATCCTCCTGTCACCAAAAGACCAGAATACACACAAATTCATACTTACCTTTTTCAAAACACATGCATGTCTGCTTGTGCATATGCCCTACACATAGTGAGGGTAATGACACCTCTAACAGGAGCTGTGTGCACAGTGTATTGTGAAAAAGCTCTTCTGAGCTCTGCTCAGCCTGGCATGACTAGAATTCAGACAGAGGTACCTCACCCTTTAGGAAACAAACCAAGCTGCTAGAAACACACTTCCATCTCTTCACCTTACACTGCACTTAACACTCTAAGATGTCAGTGTTTTTGGGATGCAAGGCTTGGATAACAGCCAAGCCTGTTCTGTGCCATTGGACATTCTGAGTCTGATCTCTTACTATGTGTGGTTACAACCAGCACAGAAGGATGGCAGATTTACTTGGATGAGTCTTGCTAGGGCAATTAAAGTCTTTATTGCCTTTATCTTGGTGATTATACCCCAGAGCAGAATCAACAAAACAGGATGGTTATCCATACTTCTGACATCCTCTCCAGCATCGTCCTTCAAGACCTTCAAGCTCTTCAAGCTCAGCTGGAGCAGCTGAGGCTCTTCTGAGTCCGGCAGTGGGTTGGGAATCACCAAGAGAGCCACAGCATGTGCAGCCAGGACATAGCAGAGCTCTGCAGCAAGATATGGAGGCTCAGGTGCCTCCAGACAGCACCAAACAGCCTGATGTACGTGGCCCCAGAGCTGCAGGGTGAAAGACCTCATGCCCATACCAGGTGCATTCCTTCTCTTGTGTTTCAGCAGGACTTGGCACCTTGAGACTCTGGGCTTGAGGAGGCTTCCAAGCTGCTACTGCAGAGTAAATACTCCTGAGTAAAGGGTGTACACAGGCCCTGGAGACACATATTGTGTCAGGCACACACATGTTGTGCCAGGCACACACATGCACAAGCCAGGGTTGGAACTCAGGACCTGTGCTGACACTCATTTAGGCACAATTACAGCAATTTGTACCCACTTGGGTTTACCCAGCAGCATTTGGGTAGGAGGCACACATGAGCCACACTAGTGGGGAGATTTTCCAGGACCTGACTGCTGCTCAGGGACTGAACCCCTTCTGCCAGAGCAGAACCAGGGCTGCCCTCCCATGTAGCCCTACTGAGAGCAGGCTGGGTTTGCCTCCTCGCTGCAGGTGTGCTTCAGAGAGAGGGCTGTGGCAATCAAGGGCAGACAAAACGTGCGAGAGATAGACTGGGGTGAGCAGCCAGACCTTCAGACGGAGTCAGATGACGAAAGCCCTTTGCAATTTCGGGCAGAAATAACTCTCTCAAGTCCCCTCAGCAGGGCTCTGCCGGAGCAGCAAAGGAAATCACAACCCAGGGCCCCGTGGCTGAGTCCTGCTGACTCTTCCAGTGTGATTTGTGCTGCTGAAATGTGATGGTTGGGATGATGAATTTATTGTCTTCGGGGTATCGAGTCGGGGCTTGCAACTCGTGGTCTCGAACGCCACTGTAACACACCTAAATCCTGAGCCCTACCAAAAAGATCTACTTGTATCACAGGAAAAAAAAATTATATTGTTTTCATGTCTAGAGAAACAAATTTCAGATATTCAAATTGTGCAGAAGCTAAAAAAATACACTCTTTTTCAGTATTGAGGCTGACAATTGTAATGCAGTCAGGTTTGCTATAAAAATCCCACAAAACCCAAAAAATTAATTTCAAAAAACTCCGAAACAACTAGACTATCAGACTGTCAATTTAATTCACTTAAAAACACAAAATATGAGGTATTAACTAACAAGCTCAGTGGAATTCCATTAAGTTTTATGTCAGAAACATATTAAAAAAAATATTTTATTTTTTTTTAATTACCAAGGGCACCTTTATTCTGAATTTGTCTTTTATTTCCTGTAGTTTGGTGTGTATTATTTATCATCATCCCTGGGATAATCTCTGAATACTGAGAAAGATTTGCCAGGCATCGTAAAGCTTCAGCCTTACAATTAGTAGCAGATTTAGATTGTGCCTATGCAGAGTTCCAGATGATGTCAACTGGTCTGTTTGCACAGAATCAGTTCAAAGAACAACATTCAATCTTTTAATTTAAATGTGTCTGACCCTTTGCAACAGCCATTTCTGTGGCATTTCTTCCCAAAAGGATACTGTGACATCAAAACTGTTTCTCCTCACATTTCATTTTGGCTTATTAAAATATTAGGGAATTATTTGTGCAAAACGACTCCAAAGGATTCTTTCAAAAATGTCACATTTTTTGCATCATTTTAGTTTTTCACTTATCATTATTGCTGTTACTGCTGCTACTATTTAATAACAAGAACCTGAAAATACATCTTGATGTAAACTGCAAAACCAAGACGCTCTCATACTCCAACAAGTGAAAGTTGGCATTGCTTTACTTAAATCAGCTTTGCAGGATCAGTTTGCCATTTTACATAGTGTTCAGAAATATATGGTGGGTGGGTATTTTTATTGGGTGCATTTTTCAACAAGCTATTTCAGTAGTACTGGCCACATTTTGCAAGAGATTTTGCACGATGTCCAGGCAAGTATTAAACAGTTTGCTAAAATGAATACAGTTCTGACATACTGATCATTTGCTGAAGATGTTCCTCTCTGTTCTGGACTAGGAATTCATTTTTTTGAGACTATTCAGTATGTTCTACGATGCTCATAATTAAGAGAGGTGCTGCTGGCTAAGGAGATTGGAAATGTGGGAGGATTGTACTTGCCATTTTATATTCCAGATTTTGTTTGCTTATTTTCTAGCTTGCTGTACTACAAAAGAGTTTATTTCAGAGAGTGGCAGAGAGGAAACAAGGCAGATACAACTCATATTTGGTGTAGCACCAAAAAAAAAAATCATACAGTCTTCTTTTGCTAAAAAGCCTGACATAATTCAGCCTCAATGTATTTAGCCAAATAATCCCCTTCAGTTTACAGACAACAGTAAATTGATAGCAAAACTCCCCTGAGGGAAGGTAAAGCATTCCCCTCGCCCATTTCTACTGTTACAACCCCTTTGGGGAGAAAAAAAGAAATCAAACTTGGCTAAAGGTTAATAATCATTCATGTCCAGCTTACTATTACTCAATAACTATCAAAGTCTCTAACTCAAAATAGCGTTTGCTGGCTTACAGGATCAGAGCCATTACAATCTCCGTTGAAGACTTTATTGAATTTTACACTAAGCTTTAGCTGACTGCACAGGTCAAGCACTGTGGCTCTGAGTTTGCTTTATTCTCAGAAACTCATAAACCCCTCTCCGGTTTGCAGCGAAGAAACTTGACTCTGCGCAGGGTCAGAGCACCCGACCCCGTGGAAAAGGTCACGGAGTTTTAAAACCTGGTTCCTGAATACCATTAACTTACATGCACGAGCTGCTCCTGCGTGTCAAACTCCCGGGAACAGCCTTCCCAGTGGCAGTTTGTCTCGTAGACCACTTCTGGCTCCTGTTTGCTTTCATCCTTGTCCCCTTCCTCTTTTACCAGGGTCATTCCTTCTGGTTGTTCCTGGAGAGAGGTGGAGGGGAGGAAAAAAAGTCAGGGCTGAGAAGAAGAGAGGGGGAATTCTGAAACTGAGGAGAAAGGTGAATTTCTTCAGCATTGAAACGATGATGGGGGGATGTGTGTGTGTGGGGGGGGGGGATTCTTTTACTCTCAGTTCACAATATTACTCTATTCTACAAAATACAGGCCTGATAAGCCAGAAGCCATTTGTAAACTATACATGTAAAATAATTTTTTCATTCCCAGGAGTACTCAATGAAGAGAATTTATTTTTTTTTGAAATCCCTTTGCATTTCAATTAAAAATGAATCACAAAGGCTTGGCCTCCCTCGCACTTTACTTAAGCAGCTTGTTATTTGTACACCTGCCTCTCTTGATTCAGTGGCACCACTAATGAAAGAGGGACTATTCAATACAGCTGTATTAATTGAAATTTGATTTTAGTACTAGGGTTAAAAACAAATCGGATCACCAGTAATCCAAAGTGTGTTTCCATTGTTAAACCAGTGACAGGTTTGCACACTAAAATAACCAGACTGGTAATTTCCAAGCTATTTGTTAGTCTGTTCTTGACCATAACATATGCATGAAAGGGGTGAGGAGGGGAAGAAAGTATTTAATTTGGCGGTTTGGCTTCTGCTCCTTAGGGTGCCTCATTCTCCCCAGCTTGTTATTTGCTAAGGTAAGAGTCAGATGTTAGTGTAAACATTTGGTTCAGACAATGCACTTCTGCTATTCTTCCCTTTCAAACCTGCTGAAGGATTTAGGCAGACCTCTGCTTTGTTTTCGTGCATTCACTCACAAGACTGAGGCTCTCATTCTCATCCCCTCTGAGTCACTGTACATCAAGAGTCACTCTGCTAAAACCACTGGCATTAACTGGTATAGAAAGCACAGCAAACGAGACTGGAGCCCAACACCGTGGCCTCAGTGCAGCACAATGCTAAGACCTGGTAAAAGTCAAGGTGGCCTTAAGTATTTTTGCTCAACAGAAAATACAAATAAAATAAAATAAAGACCCTGTTCACATTTCCAAGGCAAACACAGGGCTGAGCACGCTCCGGCTGATCAGAGGCGCCTCTCCATCCCGTGTATGCACTAGAGGAAGGGCAGGGAGCCTGAAAATGTGCTGCAGGAAGGTGCCTTTTCCCTCCAGCAGAGAGATGAGAGGCTCCTGACTGTATCCTGACTGCCATACCTGCATGCTTCCTGCTCCCGGGCTGGGGAGGTCCTCGTCAGGCTTTATCTTGGAGCGCTTGTTGTGCATGGGATCTCCTGTGCTGCTCACTGCAGATTCACTGGTGGGTTTATTCTGCTGCAGGCAGGGGTTGGGGGCATTTTTTTTCCCCAAAAAGAAGACACAATTAGACTGTGGTAAATACGTAGCTCCGAACAAAAACACGCAGCGTCTGCGCAGCAACTTTGTTGGGGGAAGCTACGCTGTTAATTATATTGGATGTGTAATTACAACTGTACTTCAACTACACAGCATTAACTTGGGGAAGAGCTGTATGGCTCAGCCTTGTAATGGAGCAGGGAGGGGGTCATTTGATGTAATCCCTTGTTACAAACTAATGCTGGTTTTGCCAGGCCAGGGAGGGGAAGGGAGAACTTGATTTCTGCACAATGACAGCTTTGGAAAGGCAGTTTCAAAAAGCAGAATCACTGAGTGCTCAAATAAACACAAGAGAAATGTTCCTTCTTTCACACTCGGAGGAAAGGTTTTGCACTTAACAACTGCACACAAGATCTCAGCTTTTTTACTGCATTTTCCATTATAAAGTGGATAGAAACTAAAACTGAACACTAGTGTGAGACTCGGCCAAAAAATCCGAGATGAAGTCCTGTGTTCTCCCAAGTCAATAGCAAAATAGCTGACATAAACAGGGTAGAATCTTGTTTTTCACTTGCTGTGCTAGACTGAACGCTATTATCTACACCTGCAAATGGAATCTTGTAGGAATCCAGAGATCTTTTAGAGATATCTGAACTTGCATGGACCCCACCAAAAAATCAATATGCTTCCTACAGCAGCATGTTCTGCTTGTACATTTGTAAAAGCTAGCCATGAGATAAACAGCTCCCAGACTGATAAATAACCTATCCCAGGTCACCTGGAAACAAACAGCACTAGTTAATAACAGGCAAACCACAAACTGTGATAAACTCTACATTATGGTCCTGATTCACTGCTGCTCATCTCCAGCTTTTGAGAATACACCTTTATTTATTGAAATTATTAATTTAAACACAGCAAATCAAATTTTGCACAAATCAGAGGAGAAAAAAAACCCCAAAACCTTCAAACCTCTTCACTGTCTTTAAGTTACTCACTTGGAGTTGCTCACACCTGTACCAGGAGGGCAGAGTATGACCCTGTGGATATTACAGTCAGCCTGATTTGAAGGTGAAGCTGCTAATCTTTAAAACGTTGGTGTTTTGATGTGTTTTTCCCCTTTTTCTTACTCCTCACCTCCCTTAAGATCCAGGAGAGACTCAGTTTGGATCTGAGAAGCTGCTGCAGCACACTGCAATATTCATGAGGACTAAAAAGCACACTACCAATCAGGAACTGTGCATACACTCCTGTGCTTTATAATAAAGTGACTGCAAACACTGTAGCTGCAAGAAAACTGTGATCGAAGGGTCTCGGTGACAGTGGTGATTAATTGCCATTGAGACAAAGCCATTTATGTAATTTTTAAATTAACGGGGTGTAAAGGTTTCTTTTGTTGCCTCTCACCTGTGTGGACTCAGAAGGTCCAGAGCTGACCTGGACAGGGTTCAGGACACTGGGGATGCCGGGGATAGGTCTCTGGGTAGGAAAGGTTGGAGCAGGATGGATGAGTGGAGGGCTGTGTCCAAAGGCTGAACCTAGGGTTTGCTGACGACTTATGATTTGCTGATGCATTTGCTGGAGGGATACTGGTGTAGGAGGGTATGTGAAACTCAGAGCTGGGCTGAATTTGGGAGAAAAAGGAGGGAAGAGGGAGGAAAAAGATGAGGATCATTACAGTAAGGAGCCATTACAGATCAAACCTTTAAAATAGATCTGATATCTTTAAACAACTTGAAGTCAGGTCCCTCCCTCCCCCTCATACCTTTTTTTCATGCCCCAAAGGATGATAAATTCTGGTTTTAAATCCAAAGTTGCCTTGGATTTACAAGTGAGTGCAAAAACAATACCATAACAAAACATCACATTTTTTCCTCACATCTACTGGGAAACCACGGAAAGCTGACCGAAATAAAATTCAGAAAAACTGAAATAAAAGGCAAGTAGTTCAATAACAGCTATTTATTGCAATAACAAACTTTATATAAAGAAAAAGAATGGGTGCCTACACGCTTTATAGTACTTTTATTGATAATGCAGTTCCCCTATGTTCTCGTGCACGAAGCAGTTCCTTTAATCTTGGCTCACGCTACACTCTTTCATATGTCTCTAGATCTTATTACAAGAGGAGAGAAAATCAATTGGTTAAATGTGTTCTGAACACCATGCTTGTCATATCACTCATTTGTTTGCAAAGATGGAAAGCTCAGTTCATCCAGAATGTCACCTAAAGAATTTCCATCGGTGCCGTTTGGTTACAGAAACTGATGGATTAACCTTTCCCCTCTGAAATTGGTGATCAATGAGTTTCAATGTAGAAATATTCCAATGGGAAAGCACTTCTCCTTCTTCCAGTTAAACAACATTAAATGTCTATTAAAGCCCATTATGCATGTTAATACCTGTCATCACTTCATTACTTCACTGTATTTCCCAGACCACAGTCACTTCGGAGGAAATTACACTGCCATCTAAGGACCTGTTCTGTGGGTAGTGCCAAAGCATTCCTTGTGTCACACTTGAGAAATACATGGTGTGCAACTAAACCTTCACACACAGGAATACGAGATCCCCCTGTAAACATTTGCCAGTAACTTCCAATCATAAGGTGAAAGAAAAGAAAAATATAAAGAATGTTCATTGATCAAAAACAATTACACTGAACTACCACAGTTCAAAAGAGCCATGTTAATTTAAAATATTAGGTCTTAGAACAGTGGTGCAAGCATTATACTTTTCAGGAATCAAGGCTTCTTCTAATGCCAAAAGGGTGAATTTAATCCAAATTTACAGTCTGGAGTGTTAATTGTTGTTGCTGTTAAGTGCATTAACTGGAAATACTGTGATACAAAATGCTAAAATAATTTCAAACACTTTAGGTAATAATTCTACAGAAATTCTGTGTTCATTAACATGACCATACATTTTGCCTGTTTAACTACAATCCACAAAAAGACAGCTTCAATGTGATTACATTACTATTATTCCTGGTGAGAACTCTGCATTACAATAGTTTTGCCCATTTAGGACAGAATATCATTAAGAATACCCTGGGAGAATTTTACTGGTCTTTGAGGAACTCCTTTTTCATTTTGCATTGTATTCTTTCTAATAAAGGAAGGCAGAAATGTAGTGAAAACAGTAATTGTTCACAGCAAGAGTTAGGGAGGAATCAGTAATAATATTCAGTTATTGCAGCTCTATAGTCCCCGCTAGTGTTCCTGTAAGCAACCATGAATGATTACAGCACGACTTAGCTAAGGTAGCCACTATGGATGATTAATAGGACATTAATCAAAAGATGCATATCAGGCTCAGAATTTGTTCACAAGCTTTCTTCTAATAGCTGATTTCATGTTCACTGAGCTCTATGCCAGTTTGTTCAATTTATTCCTCAGTGTACAAGCCATTCATCAAAGAGCATAATGATTTAACACCCCTTTTGCTTTATAGTGAACAAACATTACTAAGTGTAAGTACTCTGGTCTGTTCATTAAAAAACACACAATTACACTGCCATATATGAGGCTGAAACAAAGCCTCCTTGCTATACCCTGGTGCTTTTTGCTTCCCTACCAACACTGGGAGTTCACCTCATACACTTCAAACACTAGACGGCACCATCCTGGAGATGTTCTCAAATTCACCAAGATCAACAAACACAACACAGGAGCAGTCTGGATGAGGTGTTCTGTCTATCTGTGAGCAGTTAAAGCCTAGGATATTGTCAGCTTAAAAATAAAAAATAAGTGGACTGATCTCATTGGCAGTTCCAAGCATGTTGCAGCCCTGGAAATAAAGATTGGGTGGTTTTGGTTTAGTTTTGACTTTCTAGGCATTTGACTATGTAATAAGCAGCTTTGCAAGTCCAAAACTTTGGTGATGTTCTTCAGACCCTACATGGTAAAAAGACAAATGCACGACTCAACCAGCGCAGTGCTTAAATGTATTAAGTGTATTTGCTATGCCCCTCCCTCTGTAAATTAAAATGGCTTCCCAAAAAAAGGACAGAGTTTACCTCATAGAGATGTCCTTGTTTTCTACATCTGTCTAAACACTGTATGAGCCTCCAGAAGGAGGATGCTAAGCCAGGCATTCACAAACTTGTAGGGCTCAGAAGAGCAGACAGACATCATCTTATCTCGTGGCTATTACTGGAAAACAGTGCACCAGCAGCAGATGCATTAAGACACAGCTGGACAGATGTGCTAGGGAAAGCAGGAATCCTTATTTCTTCACTATCTTCCTTTTGCCCTCTGCTCATCAGCAAGGATTGAGTCTAAGGTACTAGGATTTTCCTACAGAGCCTGGCAAGCCTGCACTTCATTTCCCTCTACCTCCAAACTTCAAACATCTCAGACTGAAAAGAAAAGGTGATTGTGAGGGAGCAGACGAATAGCCAGCACAGCTAAGGGGAGTACTCAGAAATGGTGACAATGGTTCAGACATCAGGGTGATTTCTTAAATAGCTCAGATAGCTGCCTTCAGATAATAATTCTCTCCAGCTGTTTCTGGAGAGCTCCTCATAAGGCAAGTTGACCTGGCTGGGTTTAATGTCACTCTCATGCAAGACGCTGTCGCAGGGCAGCCTGGATGATTTTTCTGATTTGAACACATCAGAAGGTTCTGAAGAGAACAGAAGGTGGTAGGTCTTTCTCTACCTTACAGAAACCATACAATAAAGTTAATGCTGAGGGCCAAAAAGGAGAAAAAATAAATCAAAGCTCTCAACGCTGCTGGCGTGACACGCTCTATTGGGAAGGAAAGGCCTGGATTCCTGCCCTCCTTCCCAAAGTTTTTCGCTGCACTTTGTTCAGTAACTCTTGAATACGGGATGGACGGAGAATCTCCATAGCCCAGAGTGTCCCTGAGGCCCCGTGTGGTCCCTGATCCTTGGTCAGCAGCCCTATGTCCTCCTGATGGCCCCGTCAGGCTCACGCTGCTCTCCAGCCAGGAGGCAGCAGCAGGAAGGGGGGACAGTGGCATCAACAGCCTTGCCCAGCTGTTCCAGCCACAGCTGCTTAGAAATGTGCATCAGGATGGCAACAGTGTCCTTCAGCAACTGCCTCAAATTCATGCCCCGAGGCCGTAAAACGGGACCTGAAAGTGGCAATTCTGAGAGTCCAGAACTACAAAAACCAACAGCGAGGTTTTTCAACAGCCCTGAGTAGTTCCAGAGGCCTCAATTTGAGTCATGTTTCTTTTAACACACTTTAAAGAGGCTGCATTTCAGACAAGGAGTGCTCAAGACTTCCAAAATCCAGATGCCAGAAGAATGCAAGATGCCTGCCCCCACTGTTCAAGTTTTCCAAAACACCAGTCACTCCCAAAAAATCTTGGATTCACAGAAATGTAAGTGAACTATGAATCTTTCCCTTCCATCTACCTACTGAGACATGAAAATGTACACCACTGGAGGGAATCTGATTTGATTTTCTCTAACAGAGGTGATTTTTTTTAAACAAAGGAGAAAGGGAAAAGAAGATGAAAGCCTGTAAGGCCACTAATAAACTACATGCCAGTTTTCTTTTTAGTTGTTGAGTTTTATGGGGGATAAGGGTTAGAAAAAAGGTGTAATATTTCTGCTTAAGCATTCAGTAACTTATACACCCTGACAGAAAAGCCCATCAGTGGCATCATTTATTTTATCAGACTGTGAGCTTCTGTGTCTGTCTGTCAGTCTGTCCATCTCTCTCTCTTTCTCTTCTCCTCATCTGCAAAGTCTCAAACTCCCTTCAGTGGAGGTAAAGCAGGGCAGTGAACTACATTGCAATTACATGAGCACATCAAATTTGAAGGAACAGACTTCAAAAAGAAGCAGAACAGAAGTTATAATCAAAACCAAACTTTGTGGCTACTTTGTGGCTGTCCTACTAACAAGGTCATCCAGTTTCTGGTCACAGCTGTGGAATTTACCACAAAACATCTGTGCATCCAAGTCAAGAAAAAGGCCTTCTTTCCTATACGCTGCATAGGTGTGCCTAAGGAGCCAGGGGGATAGAAAATTCCTGAGGGGTTGCAATTTTGTGAATATGGTGAGGACTCGTTTTATTTCATCACAACAATTTTGTTTTCTAAATGAAAACTGTGAAGATACCCTCCTCAAAATGCACAATGCTGTAAGACCTTATGCATGTCAGTGTTGCAATAGTATCTGAGTGCTTTGAACCCTTTCTGAACCCTTTCTGGTTCTGCTTTGCATGGTTTTAGGGAAAGAACTTTTCAAGCGTGCAAACTAGGGAGCTTTTAATAAAAGATGCAGGTGAACAACTTAAAAGAGTGGGGGAAAAAAAAAAAAGGCATTTGAGGACTTCTGGAAGAGCTGCAGACATAGCCAGCAGGTTCATGTGGGACCAGACAAATCCAAAGACAACAGGTCCATGAAGAAATGCTAAAAGCAACAAGTGAGAATGCATTATTGATGTTGTGAGAATACAGAGAGAACAGAAGACAGAAGTTAGAAAGCAGGGAGGGTCATATGTTTGCACCATCAGAGACATACTATCTAGAGCAACTAACACCTCTAGTTTGACACAGTGGGATGTTTCTGATGGGGTTTTTTTTTCCTTAATTTTTAAATTTCAAAAGAATAAATTTGTTTCTTTGGATATCTTTATTTATATATAGAGAGAGATAGAACCCCATTATATTATTATATTACAAGTTTCTTTCCTATCCTCTATCCTAAATCTTTCCTGAGTCAATTCAAGACCCAACACTTTGTTATTCTACCTAGCACTCATTATGTAACCTTTCCCTTCCCAGGCTCTTCCTCTCTTTTTCTTTTGCATATTTGAAATTATTACTATATCCTCTTCCTGGAAGAAACAGGTCAAGTCTGTTTCAACTCATCGATATTATTTTTCAAACTTCTGATCCTTTTCTTACATGAAACAGCCCAAATGATACAAATCCCTCCAAAAAGGACCCAAGTTCAATAAAGGGAGAGGTAATTGTTAATGGACTGGCTTCATGTTCAATAAACCTGATCATCAGGTATCAGGATAACATCTACTTCATGTTCAAGTAGGTACAGATGTCACCACTTTGTTTTCACCCTCCCTTAAGAGTTTCATAAAGTCTGTGGGCAAGTGAAACTGAGAAAACAGGGTGCAAAATTACTAATAAGTGTTGGAAGAATATCTGAACTCATAAATTCAATTATATTTTTATCCTTTCCTTAGACCAGGCCAGAATTTTACCTTCAGATTTTTATTTTGATTTTCAAAGACCTTATTAATTGTTTGTGATTGTTGTTAAGGGGCAAACAAGCATCGTTCCTGTTTTACAAATGTACCCAGCTACTGTTCAGGAAAGCAACCATAATAGTTCTTAAATACTTCTGAGGAGGGACTGACTTCAGCCAACCTTTAAGCGCCGTCCTAAAACCTGGGTCCTACAGACATAGTAATCTTAACTGACTTAAGTCATAATACAAGACATAATTAAGTTAACAGTGATCAAATACTGCTTTTCACACGCTCAGATGCACTTTTTTTGATAAAGACTAATATAAGTAACAGTTTCATTCATCCCATGATAAGCTGAGATGTGGGAGCCACTGTTCAAAACAGGGGACACATGTAAGGGTGGCTGGGAGTTGAGCCGTGGTGGCTGAGGGGATCTGAACAAACTGACTTAATGCAGAGAATTTTACATTATCTTTTGATGGAACAATGCATATGTGCAAGATGCAGTCAGATATGGAAAGTCATTAGGACAGAACCAGACCTCAGTGGTGATGTAGAAGAAAACAAGCCAGTGAGTTCTTCTTAGGCAGCACCCAGAAAAGGAGCAACCAGTACCATCACCTAAGAAAACCATCTCCTGTTGCTTGAGTTGGCAGACACAGGAGTGGTGCACGTTCCCTGTAAACACTCCGGAGGGAATGAAAAGAAGTTTCCCCCTCTGTGTTCTGCTTCTGCTGATGGAAACAACCTGCAAGAGTGAATGTTGGCAAACTGCTCAAGTCACAGGAGTGACACAGGAGTGTCAATGCACTCAGCAAACTTGCAGCCACGAGGGGATTTGTGAAGCTCTTACTGCTTCATGTACCTTAGACACAAAATGAAAACCGAATGGCATTACAGGAAGGGAGGCCTTACAATGCACTTCTGCTTGGAGCATTTTACTCACAATGTATGTTACATTTTTAGTAATACAGAGTTCTGCTTTAAATTCTGATCCTCTCCCTCTCCCTTTCAACTGAAAACTCTGAGCTTTGAGTAGACAATGCAGGCAAGTCATCAGCAGTTTCTGAGGCTCGTTACTCAAGTACAGGGGAAAACAGTATCAAACTGCGACTGTGAAACCAGACACGTGGTGTGACCTTTAAAACAGGTATGAGATTTGAAATCCTTTGAAATAATCTCTCAGAAATTACAAGGTTTCACAAATATCCCTCTGCGTTTGTAATGTTGACATGTAGTGTTAAAAAAAAATCACTAACTTAGAGACGAGTCATCTGACTAAACTTGTAAAAAGACATATCCTGCATGTAATAAAACATAGCATATATTGTACTTTTTCTTTTTTTTTTTTTTACTTTTCTATTACCAGTTCAAAATTCACAGAGTCTGTGGTTTGCACTTCAGCATATTATCTATTCTGTTTCATCTGCTAGACTAGGTAGAGTTTTCTTCAGGAAGACACTGCAGTATGCCAGAGTCAAATGGAATAGTTTCCCTGAGAGCAACAGAAGCACACTGAATGTGCTCAGACAGCACTGTCAGCTTTGTCTTTCTTGCTGGGTTAGCCCTTGGTGTGCTAGCTGGATGTTGTATGAATGATACCTTGTATAAATCATCTGTGCACCTTCCATGCAAGCTCATGACACTCCTGGCAAACATAATAGTGAACTAAACTCATGGCTAAGCATTTTTGGCTTTCTAAAACTGGTATCATTTATTACACGGAAAGTGACAATTAATACTTGCTTTTAAGGGTCTGAAAATGAAGTAATGAGTGTTAAACTTCAGCACACTTTTCTTTGCTTGAGAACTTTCCTGGTATTATCATTGCTCCAGGTCCAACGACTTTAAGCTCTATGAGTAACACCAAACCAGTCTGGAGCAAGTTGCTTCAAATTCAACTTTAATTACAAGATCTGTGACATACACATCTGCAGGCACACATACATAATCACATTTGTATGCATATCTGTACATGTAAACGTGCATGCAATATGTGCCTGCATAGTTAGCATTCTTCATGTGGCTTAGCTTCTTAGACTTTACACTTTGCAAAGGCAGAAATCTTGCCATTTCTGTGTATTTTTGGTGAACAACCTTCATGGCTTTCTAATGCAAGATGTAGTTGACCTCCAAAACAATCTCCCTGAATGTCACCTTCCTACAATCTCTGGGAGCTTTCCACCTTTCTAGTTGCATTTCTACAGAGCCTGATATAGAAGCAACTTTCTGTACTACTGATGAATTTCACTTTTATTCATATTGTGGCACTTCTCTGTCATTCACACTTCTCGAAAGAGGGTACAAAATGAAGCCATTATGACATGATAGAGTATTATATTCCCTCCTTTAGATTAACCATACACAGTACAAGACCATGGAGAATACAGCCCTGTATTCCACATATGTGATGTGCCTAGTCACAGCAGGATCTGTTTCAGTGGGGTTGCACCTGGACTGAACTCAGTCTGAACTGCAGCTTAGACTTCATTTACAACATATTATGTGCAATTAATTAGAGAGCTTTTAATGTAAGAAAAGCTTTCACTCAAAGTCAGCTTTGCACCTCACTTAGGCAGATCCCAATAATAAAACAACAAAACACCTATAGTGCTGGCATAATTAACAAACTCTTTATCATGTACACTCTATCATAAGGAGCATCTTGCAAAATGTTCCTGTGAGTATACTTTCTTCTACCTGTTCTGCTCTAAACATTTCCATTTTCAGAATAATTTCATTACCCAATATTTGATTGTGTCCTTTTATGCAGATGTAATTACAGAAATATCCAAACTTAAAACTTACAGTCTGAAACAGAAATCAGAGGTAAGAATGAAGTAGTTAGGGTTAGTAAAAGTCAGATGAAATTCACAGATGGGGGCTTCCATTTCGTAGTGCAATTGTCAGCAATCTGGGCATGGAGCTGAGCAATGAAAAAATTCAATCTGCATATATGACAAAATGATTTTGAGCAGCATGGTGAAGAGCTAAGTGGTTATCTTTAGAGCCCAGATGAACAGAGCAATACTGATAGCAAGATGTATATCGATACTGAAAGGGAGTCAGAGCGACTCGTACACGGGTTCCAAATTAGCTGAGACAAATGATGAGAAGCACTTGCTTGTCTCAAGGAAGAATTCAATGAAGGAATGAAATTTCATCACCATGAGGCTACGGAAAAAAAGCATGTTAAAACAACTGGAATGAAAAACAGGACAGAAAATCACAGTGCATTTGAATTGCTGGTCCTCTTCTGGAATATTATTGCATGTGGTAGAGGGAGATTCTTTCAGACGATACCAGCAGAAAAGACAATACAAGAACTTTAAAACCATTGGCCTCAGAAAGGAGATGAATTAAAGGAGACATAATAAGAGTATATAAAATATAGAATAAAGAGGAAGACTGAGAACATGAGAGTTTCCTGTCTTATAACTATGAAACATTCTGTTACATTCAAAAACTGGATAATTTAAACCTGATAAAAGGATACTCTTTCCTTTTTTTCCTTATACAGTCCATAATTAGCCTGTTGGACTCTCTGCTGAAGATACCTTCAATTTTCTCTGTGATAACTCTATACTTCATTTGTATATCTGCACTTTGGTTTTATTTTTCTCTTGCTTTTCATGTTTGCAAAGGAAAACTGGAGAAATTAAGACCTAGTCACTTTTCTCTAGATACAGTGCAGCACAGAGAGGAGGACACTGACTCATTACACAACAAGAACTCTATGCAAGGACCTTATATGAGATGAGGAAATATTTGAGAATCCAATACCAGCTTGTAGAAACACAGTCTCATCTTCCTCACTGATATTAATCCTCTGCTGTCTAAGCTCCACCTACAAACCTGGCTATGCCTTTCTAGCGCTCTTTGTGAAAGTACCCTCACCACCATTCCCTGATGCATCAGATCAGCCCAGAGCAAAGTGGCAGGAGTCAGAACCAGACAGGGTTTGGCTGTAATTAACCACACTATGTTAATTGCTCCTTCCTGTTCTGATGCTATCAGGGAAGAAGGGCAGAGCATGAAAGAAAAGGAAAAAAAAAAAAGTGCTGCTGTGCTTTCTCAGTTTCTTTCAAACCTTTGAGGAGATCCCAAAGGACTCTTGTGCTCACATGAAACTGAATTTTCACATGTTATGAGATGGCTAAGCTGTATTCACAGATACATCTGCCTGGCCCCAAAGAAAGTCTCTTGTAGTAGGTGCACCTACTGATTTAAACGCTTTATATCTGACAGAGAATTCAGTTCATTTTCTGAAAACTAACTTTGTAAATTTGTATTGCAGCACTGCCAAGGGACTAGAGGTTCTGAATTTCAAATCATATAGAACATGAAGTCTCAACCTCCTGTGTTTATTAAACACCATCTAATCTTCTGTAAAGGTTTTGAATCGGTACTCTTAATATCATGGGGAGTGATTACCCCCTCTATACTCACTCTAGACCATGCTGTCTCTCAAAAAGAAGTGCTACTGAAGTGCAAAGTCTAATAATTGTCACAGGTAGCAGATATAACATTAAGTACATCTTGACAAAAGATTAATAGCAGGGGTGCTGCACTGCAGGACTGAGGCAGGTAACCAAATGAGTAAATGTCAAATGAAGGATTATCCTCATTTGATGCTATTTCATACATCTCCTTTCTGCATAATCTCTCCCAGCTGAGACCTAAACCAGGTGTTTTCAAATGCACAAAGTAGAAGCTCTACCTGGAGTGCTAAAGGAGATCCACTATTAGCTGTCAGCAGGAGCGACATCTTCTTTTCAAGTACTCAGCCAGCAGCCAGGATACAGCATTCCACTGCCAGCTGACAGTGACAGGTCGAGCTCTGGCTGCATTCTGCTCAACTACTATTATTTATTATTCCAACTGCAGTGCTACCCATGTCAAGGACCAGAGCCCTCCTGTGCTCGGCTCCATAAAAACACAGACCAAAATGTGGCTCCTTATCGTCTGATTTCATCCTCAATATCCCACAGAGGGTCCTAGACTGAAAAGCTGTGTGAAGCACAGGATGTTTTCTTTTAGACAAGGATATACTTCTCTTTTAGCCAAGGCAAATACCACTGAGGTCCTGGAGGCACTTTCCTTACCCAAGTAGTAAGTTTGCAAAAACTGGGTTAAAAGACCATTGAGCCCAGAAAATCAAGCATATCACAACTAAACGTGCCCATACCTTAATGTGCTGACCCATCAGCCTTCCCTTATGTGACAACACACCCCCTTTTCCCCCTGCACTACTCAAAACTCAATCAGTTATGAGCACAAGAAGCACAGCAGCGTTCAGTGAGAGGTCCTCTGCTACTTTTCTTCTCCTTACCCAGAGTAATGTCCATAGGCCTTCCTTCCATTGTATTTAAACCATCAGTGACTAAATAATTGCTGATTCCCTCCTGGGCTTCTCCACTGTGCTCATCACTGTGTAATCTAAGTGCTTCACAAATCATTAATGCTTTCAACCTCCCTCTGAGGTGAAGGAGGAGGATTCATTTTCCACAGGAACATGAATCAAAGGGGGCCAAAAAAGCATCATTGGTGGTTGCCCAATTTCAGGCACGAAGACCTGGGCTAGTTAACGTGACTCAGAACATGGAATGTTCAGAACAGCCGTGGGTATCTCCAAGCTGCGCCTGTGAGCAATTCGACCGCTCTGCAGAATTAAGGGTGCTGGGCTGTGACTCCAGAAGACAAACTGCATGATCCTGGTGGTCACTTCTGACCAGATCCATTTGCCCAGCACCAGGCTGGGATTGTGTTGCAAGAGCAAGATCTGCCCTCCAGATGGCAAACAACCAGGTATGAGGCTCCCTCCTCTTCGAGAGCTGCCTGGAAGAGGTGGGGCAGGGTCCTGCAGCTCTCACTGATCCAGAGAGGATGTGCAGGGTGTTCAGCCTGTGCACTCAAGCAGGCAGGGGCCCTGCAAATACTGTGCAGCCCTGAAATTAAAGATGGTATCAGAGCACAATCACAAGGGGGCAGTACCTTCATTCTCCTAATGACCACCTTCTGCGTGCTTTATTTTGCAGCTTTCTCTCTCTCCTGGTGCAATTCTGTTTGTGTTATACGAAGGCATTTCATGCCAACTGGATTAACCTGGCCGGTTCTGGGCTGACTCCTGTGTCCTCTGAAGAAGGACTTTCTGTTTCACAAGGCTTTTATGCCTGGACAGGCAGCTGAGCCTCCACAGGCTTCCCAGGGAGGCACCAGAGCTGCAGGGAAAGGTCTTCCTTCCTCTCTGTGGGCCCTGGACTGCCACATGCTGAATGTTTCGTGTATTTAACACATGCTGATAGAAACCTCTTAAGGTCTATCTCTTAAGGGCTTATCACTTGGCTGAATGGAACAATCTCTCAAGAACAGTAAAGATCATATCCACAGTGTCTAGGCAACATTCCTGGCAAATTTTAGCTTCTCAGTAAAAAGGTAAACAAGACTTCTTTTAGTTTGTACTGGGAAATCTATTTTTCCCTAACTTCATTCCAATAAATTAATAACTTTGCTGATGCTTTTTGGTAACACTCAGCATGAGGTAGGTATCTGCCATGAAACACGCTGCCAGCTGTAAACTATTTGGACTAAAACTGATTGGAAACAATATCTAAAAGTAGAAGGATTGTGTAGTGTTAAGTAGCTAATGCTACTGATGCTATCTAAAGTTGGCATCCCATGTTAATTGCAATTCCATCTAGGGGCCTGCTGAACTGTACCGTTCTCTTGCAGCAGCTCCTATGAGGTTAACCTGAAAGTTTCCAAAGGCTGGGGTTTACACCAGGAAAAGGGTTTTTTTTCCTACACTTTGATCACTGTTGCAGACAGGATATTAAGTGGGATGAGCCTACAATTTGATTCAGTACAGCAGTTCCTGTGCTGAATGCATTATTTACAAGACAGTGAGTTACAATAAATTGGGTTTTACTGATAGTCCTGTTGCTATTTAGTCTTGGAATTTATTAAAGCAATGCAATGTGGCTTGGGTTTAATACCTTACATCACTGTTTATTTTGGTATAACTCTTTTACAGACAGGTTCACATGGGAGAAGTCAAAGGGCACCAACAGAGGCAACTTGCAAAGCTGGAGAAAGAGCTCTCTCACTTTGTCTCCTTTCAGATGAGAGGAATGGAGATGTACATTTCCAACTTTGCATGCTGAATAGGCACACTCTTATAAAGAAGAAGAAAAAGAAAAATCTTAACTCAAAATTGTGTGAAATTTTGGATTATGCATTCCTGAAACACAAGACCAAGAAGGGCTGAAAGTTTTGGTCAACCACAGGCTCAGTGACAGCAGCTCACAAGACTCACTGTGCTGTTCCTTGCATCCTTACTCAGCCTTTGCCCACAGCTCCCTCCAGTTCCACAGCTGTCTTCACCTGACTCCAGCTTTGCTTTGGAAGCATGAAAGGAGAGATTTACTCCACTGTAGAGACTGTCAACTTTGCTGCACTATTTGCTTTACCAAAGTTCCAAGCTATGGAAAAGGAGTTTAGCTATTAATTGGCATCCCATGTTAATGACAGTGAAGGCAGCACAGTACATGCACTTAACAGATGTGTCCAACTGCTGCCAACCATTGACACCAATCATATTCCTCATTGCAGAGATTCATAATTGGGACCATGGTTCCAGACTGTGGAGTTGCATTGCAAAGCTGTGAAATACTATACAGTGCTCAAGGACATCACAGGTATGAAGCATGACTGTTTAAAAGAAGTGTTTAAAAAAGAAGAAACAGCACCTATACTAATGCCAATATTTAGAGTGCTGTCACTCTCACAGTTTGGCAGGCTCACAGTTTCTAACACACTAGTTGCATACCCCATTTTCTCCAAAAGTGAAAGTCCCCACAGCAGTTTTTGAAGTTGTAGGTGTGCCATTTTTGCTGGAGAGGCACTTCACAGATTTCACAGAATATTCTGAGTTGGAAGGACCCACACAGTATCAAGTCCAACTCAAGTGAATGGTCCATATGGGGATCCAACAGGGAAGGAACCCATGACCTTGGTGTTATCTTTGAGCCTTGCCAAAAATGGGTGTGAGGATTTGGTCCTTTCCCTCATTGTAAATTGCAAGTGGAGGCTGCTTTTAATCCAGGGTCCAGCAATACTCTTTGAGTGTCATAAATGCAAACCCAACATTTTCTGACAGTTTGGGGAGGTGGGGGATTTTGTTTGGAATAACAAAGGAGCTTTCCTCAGTTAACATATAGCCACGTCACACATACAAGGACGTTCTGCAATTGCATCTTCATTGTTTCCACTGCTTCTCTTAATTTTCTTCCACTCCTTTTTTTTTTTAAATACTCCTTTTGTTATCTCTCCCTCTGCCCTACAACTTTTCTTCCCTTTTCCCTACAACTTCTCTTCACCTCTTCTCTTGCTACTCTGCTCTTCTGCCTCTAGAACAACAATTTCTGACTATTTTCTTGCATGCACAAGTGAAGTGAAGCAATGAAGTGAAAATCACAAGATTTCTGATGATACTGGATGACAACAGTACATCCTTGGTACAGAAAGAAAATAAACAAAGAAAAAAGAAAAGAAACATTCTCCCAAACATTTCTGTTGAACAGTATCGCGTGTCTGTTCTTTACTATCTGATGACTGTAACGCAGGAGCATTTCACTGCCCATCACACCTATGGCCAGAAGAACCCAAGTGACCTCAGTCACAAACCTACCCTAGAGTTTCTCCTCTGAAAACAGATTCCATACACACACACACTGTGTCACTGCTGATCAGTTGGAATATTACCCACGTTGGACAATAATAGGTCAAAAAGTCCCTCGTGGTTACCTTTCTGAGCAAGAAAAGAAATGTTTTATACCTTAAAGTAAGCTCCAGTGAACAGACATTATAGAAACTGCAAAATTCACACATTCACAAAAAAAAACCAAAACAACCACGAGTTACTTAAAGAGGTGAACATACATTCACATTTTTATGAGGCATAAATAAGAATATACAATACAAGTAGAAGACACTATTCTTACCTTATTGCACTTGCAGATAAATGGCCATAGGAACCACTGGCTGATGAACTGCTACGGGAATTATTGAGAATGGTGACCAGGGAGTTGGGAGATGTCCTTATCATGGTCTGCAGGTCAAAGCTGTGGTCAGACAGGGGGGAGATGGACAACGTGCGCTTCCGGCTGGGTCTGGCTGACAGCCTTGGGCTTGGAAACCTGGCACCTGTGAGGTGAACACACACACAACCATCCAGCAGGGTCCCTCACCCCACTTGTTTGTTATCAGGGATGGGGAAGGGGACACGTCAACACACTGACAAGCCCACTCTCTTCACTTGTGATCTACTGGCTACGATTGAGGAAAAAATTAGGAAGAAAAATCTTTCTTCCTGTGGCTCACCTCAGGGGAGCTCTGTTTATTAATGTGCAAGCAAAATGATAAATTGCTAAACAAAAGGAAAAGACTTTTATGAGTTATCCCTCTCATTTCTGGTGATTTATGGATCTGGTGGCTTCTTAGACATTCACATCATTAATTCAACCATGAGCAATGAGGCAGTGGTTCAGATCTGGGATACCAGCAAACCTGAACCCACAATGTTTTAACACATACAGCCAAACCTAAACATGCAAAATATAGTAGAGAAGTGGCAGCTTTTCCTTTTTTGGCCATAATTCTGCCCAGTTGATAGTTAATGCAGAACTAAAAATCAGGCCTAAAAAAAATACTCAAAGGCCAGCACTATCAACAGAATTCAAATTGACATTCACAGCATCAGACTGAGAAACAGTAGGCTTTATTTGAATTTGCCCAAGATCCCATGATATTCTTTCAATGGGGTGTACAGGGATCTATGACTGCTAAATTTCTTTAAAACTGGAGATTAGGCTTTCCAAAGCAGCAGAGAGAAGGCAACAATACAGATAGCACTTATATAAATACATATTACATTTCTAAATTTTATGTCCTGCTCTGAAAATCTCTACCTCTTCTAGTCGATTTTACCATGTCATCCCAACTCTCTGCAGTCCTGACGGAAGATATATCACCTCAAATTTATTTGCTTTATTTAATTATTTTCTATCTTGGTTGAGAGTGAGAAGGAGAGAATTAGCTTCCCCACTGCGTACTGAACAATTTCCTTTAACAGCACTGCTGCTTCTACCTTTTAAATCCCTTTAACCTGAAGTAAAGGACTGAATCCTAATGATCCTGACAGCCAGGGTCATGCAGGTCTTGGGTTTGATGCCTACTTTACAACTACTTCTCCCAGAGTCCCTGACGTTCTCTGTAACTTGCTGATAATTCACAGTCTGCCACAAGCCTCCATTATAGGTCTGCCTTTCCTAATTCCTGTCCGTGTCTTTGTGTCCAGCACCACTTTTTAGCAGGGTATTTAAGTTTGCATGTCTAACATTAATCAGGAGAAGAGCCCAAATAACTGTAATTGGACTCATCTCAAGGTCAGAGCTGGATTAGAATGTGCTGTTATGTTTTCCTTACACACCTGAGTGTGTTTCCCTTCTTTCTGTTCATGCTAGCCAAGATTTTACTATGCTACTTGAGACTGCCATTTTACTGCCCTTGTGACTATGTGATCAGACCTCCAACTGTGGTCCTTCTCCTGATCCATGCTTAGATTTGTCTCAACTAGACTACATCAGCCTTGATTCTCTTTGGCATCTGGATAATACAGGGTTTTGTTCCTTCCTGCTCTGTCTCCAGAACAGGTCTTAGTCCATTCTGCTCCAATCTCTCAATGAATATTCATGTTCTTGATTCAACATTTCAAATTTAGGTGTGGTCATGTATTTATTTGTAAAAGCTACTACATGCTATTTTATGTTATCTGCTTTGTCTCCTTTTTAGGAGCTTGCTGTTGTGTCTGCTTGATCCTTTATTAGTGCCATGCTTCATGTCTTTCAAAGGCAGAGATCTTTTATTTGTGCTAAAATAAGAAACAACAATGATCAGCAGCTATTAGAAACTGCAACATATAACTAATAAGGAAACACAATATACATGTCATGGTAAAACAAAAATAGCAATAACTTGTACTTACATCTTTCCTGCACGACTCTCATCTGCTGACTGTTCAGCCAGAATGAACTAAAACAATGCCTCTGAAGTTAGTGCTTGTAATGTAATTTGCCCCAGATGAGGATTCCATTTAAGTGCTTTTTAGGTTATTATGGTTTTTACAAGGGGATAGTGAAGTACAGGCATTATACTCCCTGCAGTCCCCTGCAGAGTCTCAAACACTGCAACGACTTCCCTCCCTCCCCTCCTCGGACTGAACCCTCTCCTCTACCCCTTCCCTAAGTCATGCTGTGGCTCTTGCAGCTCTGCCCACTGCTCATTACAGCTCCCCTTGCCTGCCAGCTGCTGCCAGGGCATCCCTGTGCCCCCTCTGGGTGCCCCAGCACTGCAGCCAGTGATGGAGAGATGCTCCTTGCAGCTGGGCTTCAGCCACACCACACACAGCTCTCGGGCTTCCTCTTCTCCTCCAGGCAGCACCTGTTTCAGGCCCCCTCTAGATCTGGGAATTTGGCAGTTCCCTCCATCTGCCTGGGACAGGAACAGGCTCATAGGGCCAAAAGTATCCTGCAAAAAGGGAATATTTCTGCTTCACAGTGGGAGCCAACAGCTGAGACCGAGCAAGGGCTCTACTGAGCCTGACCACTGGTGAGAGGGATTCACTTCAAGGGAGGTCACGACTTCCAAAATTCAATTAAATGGAATTACAGATTTTTCAGATCTTCGTGGTTTAATTAGGTTTCACATGCCTAAAAAGTCTTAACCATGAGCTGACCACTCATGACAGGACATTTGCTAAGCCATTCATTTAGCATAACATCAGTTTTAGTTAGTATGCCACTATGAAAAGGAATAGGTCACAATTTGTCAGTGCCTCTGAATGCTAAAACAAACTTTCGAGCCTTGCCAAGCATCTATTTTAAAAACAAACACTTCAATATTTATTTAGCAATTTGAGACGTTCATCTGCCCCCAATGTTCTCTCACCAAAGTATTACATTCTCCACTCGACAATCCTTTAAAATCAAAAAATGCAGAAGCACTGATTCACTGTGCAAGTGCTGATAAAAGACAGTCAGCTTTGGCAAAGCATGTAAATGGAAGCTGACAGTGAAGATTTGTTTCAAAATGTCACCTTTTTGGAGTAGATCTTATAGAAATCAAAAGTCAGTAGTTGACAATAAATACTTGAGTGTGCCGACAAAAAACGCAGCAGGTGCCAGAAGAAAAGATCTTATTCTAAGGTGGAGATCAATTCTAAAATAACAGATATCTATCTCCATCATAAATTTCAAAAATGGAATATGCCATCCAGCAAATTTGCCCATGAATTTGATTTCTGAGTTGAAGTTTTTAGCATTGCTTAATCATTTATAAGGCAATCTTCAGACATGTATCATTTATTCTATCCCTTTAAATCAAACTTCATCAAAGCCTTTTTATTACATCCCTTTAAATCAAACTTCTTTGAACATGTCTCAGGCACTAGTTTTCAATGGAGGTTGTGAGCATGGGAAGTTCCATGGGGTTTTTAAAAGTTAAATCTTCTTTTCTTTCTTATCCTTCTGGTTTTTGCCCACAGACGTGTAAAACCCTTGTTTTCACTCCATGAAAGTTTATCATAAATTTTGTCTTAGTTTTCAAAATCATACATCTGTCATCAGTATGAGAGGAAAAAGAGTAGCTTTGAAACTCCACCCTCATTCTCCAACTGTGCCTGAAAAACAGAAATCAAGCCCAGCCCAAAGCTCCTCACACTGGTTTGACTCTTTGGGGTGGTCTGATGGGGCCAGCTGAGAGGGGGCTCATTTCCCCACAGCAGCCCCCACAGTGCTGTGCTTTGCATTGGCAGCTGGAAGGGTGTTGATAACACACAAGTGCTTTGGCTGGCACAGAACTGGCACAGAACTGGCACAGCACTGTCTCTCCATCATTCCACACCCCCATCAGTAGGAGAGAGAGGGGCAAGATCCTGGGAGGGGACACACCTAGGAGAGCTGACCAGAATTAACCAAAGGGACATTCCATACCATACAACATCAGCTCATGTATAAAAGCTAAGACCAGGAAGGGGCAAAGGGGGCAAATTTCCAGGGTTTGCCTTCCAGAGCAATTGCTATGTGTGCTGAAGCTCTGCTTCCTGGGAAATGGATGGACACTGCCTGTGGAAGGGAAGTTAAGAGTAGATTTTTCTGTTTCCACTTTGCTTTTGCAACACAGCCTTTCACTTTTGCTTCAGTCAACTGCCTTTTCCTGACCTGAGAGTTGTTTTCCATCATATTTTCTCTCTCTTGTCCAGCTGAGGAGAGTGATAGAGCAGCTTGGTGGGAATCTGGCATCCAGCCAAGGTCAACCCACCACAGCTGGCCAAACTCTTTGGCTCAATTGGGTTACTACCAGTGTCTGTAACACCAAAGGGGGTAGGTCAACGCTGGATGCTTTGAAAAGGAGAAACCTCCCATTCTGAGTGAGCACAGGCCAAAGTTAATCAGAGTGAGGATATTAATACTCTCAGAGGGAATCTTGAAACCTCAGGGAACATGCTTGTCTTCCACTAAACGCCATTCAAAAAAAATAGAACATACCCCAGAAGCGGAAAATGCAAACCCACTCAGGACTGGAGGAAGGCAATTACAACTAAGCATACATAATCTTGGCCTTATTCTTCCACAAGGTATTAGACAGCTCATGGATAGTGAAGTTCAGAGCTTCAAGAAGTCTACTGCTCTTTAGGCAAGATTTAATGTCTGATTAACACTTCTTCCACTCTTATTATCCCCATTTTGAAATCAGTTTTTCAGCACCAGAGAGCAAAACAAAAGTCCCCAAACTGCACGAACTGCACGTGTTGGAACCCAGTGCATGCTGGTGTTGGAATTATTATTTGCACTACGGAAGAGGGTAGAGAGTCCAAATTTCTGTGCTAGATTCTGTATAAACACACAATTAGGAGACAGAGTTGCTTCACAAAAGAACAATGTCTTGGTTGTATCTATTTGGTTGCTGTGTGAGCAACATAAATGAGCAGCAGCCTTTCAGTCAGTTGAGTCAACTTGCTCAGAATTTGATAGCAGATAATGAGGGAAACTGCTCTCTTTCCTTTGACAAGCCTGGGCAAAGGCGAAAGCCTACTTTTAAGATCACCACACAAATCCTTGAGAAGAAGGATCCAAACAAATGGCATTGCTTTGCATTGATCCCTGTTCTTTGCTATTAAATGCATACATGGGCATTCTTATTGTTTTTTTAAAAGTCTTGATATCAGTTTCCCGCTAATTGTTTTGTTCTCGTTTCTAATCTAAAAATCTGACAAAGAAGAAAGGGGTTTTCTTTAGCATGATGAATGATAGGACATTCAGATTCCTACTTAATGACAATTAATTTACTGTATACCCATGCAAGTTAAGATAGCTTTAATTAGTTTTTACAAAGTAAAAGGGTAACTTCATTCTCTATTTAGATAAAAGCAGCTATTGCCTGACTAAACACATTCTCATCAAATACAGAAGGTGAGCTGAGTGACCTTACTAGGATTCACTCTTATTTTAATTCTCTATTTACTGTTTAAAAATAACCCATTTGCATAATAGTGCTACACTTTTTTTGTTTTTAACTCTGAAATAAAGCCTAATTGAAAAGTTGCTGCTGTAATGAATCTCAAATCTGTGATCTTAATTTCAAAAAACAAACACAAACCAAATTAAAGTGTGCATTTCAAATATATCAGAGCTAAAGTTCTTGACTGCAAATACCCTTATTAGACATGGTATTTAGGTACCTTTTATGAATGGGCTGTAACCATTGGCAAAGGTCAAAACATTTCCTCTTTAACTAAGAAGTGGTAACACTTTTGGGATGCAAAAGCTGCAGTTCTATGTAGACTGTAGCATACATAGTCTCTACTAACACATGAAAATCCTTGTGCAAATGCCATCACTTGTAGGAGTGCTGCAATGTCTTCTGTTTTTCTTAAGTTTTCTGGCATACACCTGGGTATCCACTTTTCCAAAGGCTGAATAAATCCATTTGATGAAGTCTACATCCAAGCATATGGTTTGGTACAGCTACTTACACGCATTCAGGCACTCTCTCACAATAGGAACCAAACCCATTGAAAATATAAAATATTCCTGCTCATTGCAAGGAGGGGTTGGACTAGATGACCTTCAAAGTTCCCTCCCAACCCAAACTGCTCTAGGATTCTATGATCCTTTTACTTTAATGAGATCATGCTCATTCATCCAAGCTGGGGATCTGTCCTTGTAACTGGAACACAGCAGCAAATTTACATCACCTGAACCATGCACAGCACAGCTTCCATTCTACAAGATATTACTAATACGCATCCAATGATTTAGCAGCATGCCTCATCTCTCCCTATTCCTCTCAAAATCCAAATCAGGAAGAATCATATTCTTAAGCTTTCGAGTATTGAAGCCTGCACATTATTTTCTGGTTTAAGTCCAGACTACCCAGACTACCTGTGTGAGTTTGTGTTTCTGAAGTGGGCTCAAAGGTATGTTACCTTACTGTAAATTCTTTATGGATCCTTCCAATGCACTGAGACTGATAACAGAAACTGAATTAAAAAACTCCTTCACTATCAAGGCAACAGAATGCCAACAGCTTTCCTACCCAGTTTCACAACTATCTGTCTTGCCTGATTCCTGTAAAAATTGTTGGTCAGTCAACTACTTCACACTCCAGGGCATGTGTTCTGCAGGGCTATCTACCTATACCCTCCATGTGTTCCAGAGGTGAGCCTCCCAACTCCCACACTCCTCGAGGTCAGCAACTACGGCGTGCAGGCAAAAAGCAGCAAGAAGAAGCTGCATGCAAGAAAAAGTTTAAAAATCTGCAGGAAAACAAGGTGGTCTATTGCTATTGTATTGGTCTGTACTATCAAGCACTGCCTTTTCTTGTCACTATCTTTTATTTCCCTCATTGGAAGGAAGAGAGTACATCCTGAAATGCATGTAAAGCATCGGTGACTAGAGGGGAGTGCTCTGCATAATCCCTTCCGGCTGAGCAACAGCAGCAGTAGCAAGCAGTTTGGAGCAGGGTCCTCTCTTTTCCTCCATCAACAGTGAAATGGAAGCAGATTAGAGGACCAAAAGATGCTGAGCGGCTTGAGAAGGCTCTTAATATCACGGAAAACTAAGTCAGGATCCTTGAGAATTCAGCAAACTGCTTCATCTTACAAGTGGTCTCAAAGTGTATTGGTCTATGATATGACTTGTCTATGACTTGTAAGCACAGCCAGAACTCTAAAAAGGTGGGGGGCATGCTCTCCTAACAGAAAAACAGATGTAAACTTTCTATTAACAGAGAGCTCATCAGGGAAATACTCAGCCTAACTACGAAAATGAGTTACTGATTGTGAATAGAAAAGGACATTTTCAAAAGCACTCAAGCCCTGCTGGAAACAAAATTTATAACCTGTTTTCAGGAGCAGTCCTGAACTACTCTCCCTGCTTCCTTCCAAAGTTTACATTTAGGCTTGACATAACCCTTATACATTCAGCAATCAATTCTCTGGCCCTCCAGCCTCACGAGGAGTTGACTCCCACTTCTCCACCAGTGAGGAGACCTTTGGGGTCGCACCATGTGGCTCCCTTGGGGGAACTGCCTCGATTCCATGGGACTATCACTTACTATCCATGGCGTGGAGATATTCCATGTGAAGGGCACCGGCCCCCGCGGTGGCAGCCGAAGGGATGATGTCTGCGTACGGGCTGCGCTGGCCTGCCAACAGAGCCATCTGATGATAATACTCAGCTGGACTGACGCCAGCATGTGGAGCTAAAAGAAAAAAAAAAACAGAAAAAAACCAACATAAAATTACCATTAATGACATAAGATAAAGAAGAAGGAAAGTTTTATCACACTGCCGGTTTCTCTGGCTCTTAAATTCTCTTGTTTATTTTTTAAGGCGATGCCACGGCTGTGCTGTGCCACCTCTGGCCAAGATATTTCAGCCAGTGATACTGTAAAGACATCATTCCAAAAACAGCAAGGCATAAAGTATTAATGAGCTGGGTGATCTCATATTTTCATATTTATTACTAAGTGACTCAAAAAGTGACAGGCTGACAGCAGTGGAAACTAGCATGATTTATTTAGTTATATAAAAAAGCATGAAAACTTTCCTAGGGTTTTATTCCCATTTACCTCATCCCCAGCCCAAAGGAATCTGTCTCTAAGGTAACAATGTGGCTGAACTTCCATAAGCATTCAAGTTTCTGGAGTCTTTACTTAGGGGACTTGAAGATACTCATTCACAGTGGCCCTTTGTGTCTATGCTAACGAGCAAACAGGAGCAAAGACTGTTATCAGGACAAACAATAGTTGTCCATGAACAAGAAAGGGTCAGGTTTTTAGGAGGAACGTCAATGAATGCAGCCATCCCATCCTTCAAAGTTCATGTATAAATATATTTGACACACAAGCCTGTTTGCAGAGCCAAAGCCACAGACTGGACAGGCTCTACATCCCACCAGTGAGGTTAAGAGTGATCCAGCCCTCTGATAATGATTTATATTGGCCATTCTCTCCTGTAAAAATAACATGCAAGCTTTCTGTTCCCCTGCAGTTTGCAAGCATGTCTTCAACTAACGGGCAACCCTACACAAATACAAAACCTGACATCATTTTAATATCATCTCCTCTCAGCAGGCTTCAGGTGCTACTGTAAGGAAAGGGTCTTTTCATGGGCTTGTGCAAGAAGTACTCAGAAAATAAGATGAGCTCCCTCTCCTTGACCCTGATGATCCTGATTCTGACTTGCTATCCAGCCTGAGGGAAACAGCCTTCCTCTCTCTGCTCTCTACTTGTCCCACTTGCAAAATAGTTAAAATTTCCTTACATTCTGGTCACCAGAAGATGGTATGTAAGTTTGCCTAAAACACTTCAGGTTCCTTACTTTAATAGGCTATATCCAAAGAGATTATTTTTATATTCTTTCATAGCATTTAATGAAGTTTCCCTTTAATCTCAGCAATCTGAATCTTGAATGACAACAAAACTCCAGGATGAAATTCTTCAAATTACCAGCTTAATCTGAATATTGTTATTTACACAGCAGTAGTAAAAGAATAATTTATGTTTTCCTTAGAGAATCAGATCCTAAATGCAAGATTTAGAAGCAAAGAATCAACATTTATATTAAAAGGAGGTAAAAATGGCATTGGAGTTTGGAGAAAAGTTTATTCAGAAGCAGATTCCTGAACTGTATAATATGTCTTTACTTTTACCAAATAAAATGAAAGAATGTGTTTTTGCTGTTAAAATGTTAAATACTACTTATATCAGGAAAGGTTCTGAAATGCAGAAGTGCATCAGACAGGAACAGGAATGGGATAAAAAACAAGTTGTGATAAATTAAGGGTTGTTGGTGTTTTTTCCAAATTACAAACTGATTTCACAATTAAATACAACCTTTCCACTTTCTGTGAAATAGCAAGGAAATTATTCAGGTCAAATTTTAAAAGATTAATAACTCACACTGAATCACTGATTTTAAAGTTTTACAGTAGTGGGCAACCATGGTATCTTTCCAGACACACTGAAAACACTTCCTGAGCTTTCTGACATAAGTGTCTGGGTTAACTAACAATAACATTGGCTGCAAACTTTAAAATGAACTGCTGCAGAAAACATAGGGAGCCCATAATTGCATTACTAAATGTTCCATATGCCAAGAAATGCTCTGGTGCTCTTTAAAGATCATTTCTCACTACCTTCCTGAAACATAAAAAATTATCCTACTTAGCGATGTATGGCATGAAGGGTAAAAGAAGGGTAAACAGGAATGTCCACATCCCTGAATTTGCTCCTGTTTATTCCCAGGTAGTTTCAGCTTTGTTCCTGCCTTTTTTTTTTTTTTACAGGGGAAGACATTTGCTTCTGCACTGTAGGCACTGCTGAGCTTTGTTTGAATACTCTCTCCTCTACACACACCACCAGCTCCATCCTGACTCCTGCTCCAAATCCTCAGAGGAGTCCTCAGCCACCCCTGACCCACCGAATCTGCTGGGTCAGGTGAAGTGCCAGGACAGAGAGACACCGTGCCCTTCCTGCTGCTGTGGCAGTTGTTAACTATGGCTGGCAAGACCTGTAATGAAACTTCTCTTCGTTATGTTCCACATTGTTTTGGCTCCTGGCCATCCCCAGATCTGTGAGTCAACTGACTGAGCCCAACAGTACACTGACCTAATTATCTAACTGGCCTAAAGCAATTAGGGTGGCAAGAGAAAGCTCCCTATGACTTTCAGAAGAGCAACAACAACTTCCAAGTCTACACAGTTCAAATGATATATGCCTAAAGCCATGGTGTCCATTATGTTGTTAGCACATTGTGTTCTTGCACCCCTTTAAACCACAGGAGTTTTTTATTTGTATTCTAGCCGTGCTCAGGCCATGACTCCAACTATCTGATTCAAGGAACCCACATCTGAAAGAAGCATTTCATTGCATACCTGATTGATCATACAACAAACTCTGGATTGCAGGGAACAAACTTGCAGCTTTTCAACAGCATGTGGTTTGACTGAGATATCTTCAATGCCTTAATCAAGTTACTGTATTTTCACTGGATGCTGCACAGCACCTGGGCTATGGTAACTGATCAAAGATGATCTCTGAGACTACAGGAAAAGTGAAGTAATATGTGTTTGTTTAAAACCAGAAGAAAGACTCTTAAGCTAGTAAGTTTAGCTTGTGCTTATGACAGACTCGTGTTGTGCATATAGTCAGTGATCAAAGCTCAGGGGATGAGTGTTGAGACAGAGAGTACTCAACTACCTGAGTGTTTTGTGTCATCTGAAAGCCTGTGAGCATCCAAGCTACCTACAGGGGGCTGGCAGGTGTGAGACAGGAGAAAACTGCCTTTCTGAGGTGGCAGCTGGGGTTGAGGCAGCTGATCTGACACCCAACACCTACACTGCAGACAGACATTTGTGAGCACTGCTGCAGTTATGAGGGAGCTCCAGATACACCTGTTAACACTGCACTGGGGGAACCGAATGGTTCTCTAAGGCTTCGCCAGCTGCACTCCCCAGGACTCACTGGACTGCAGTGGCAAAGCAGCACACTGAGACCACAGACAGATTGCTGCACTCTAGACACCCACATTTAAGTGCCAGCATCTGGAGCCAAATTCTACCCTGAGACACCTCTGGGAGATCTCTGCCTCGCTGGAGTGTCAGTTGGGTGCGGGTTCAGACACCCCAAAGTATCTCAGACAGCACTATGTGCCTACATCTTTGCAAGTGAGTTCAGCATGATGTACCTGAGACCAAGAACATCCACAGTTTAATGCCATAAGGTTCTGTGACAGGTGATTTCCCTCACACCTTCCTTTGTGTGTGCAGCTGGGACATACCTTAAGCATAAATGAAATTCTGCAGGAATACAACCTGAAGAGTATTGAAGGAAAGGCAACAAAGTGTTCTGCATATTAGCTCCTGGGAAAAAGCTCAAATATACTTTGCAAGAGTTTTCCCAATTTATGCCATGACATTATAGCTCTATCATGTTTATCCTATACTAAAAGCTCCAAAGCTTCCAAGGTCAAAACATACATTTCTGGGCATTCAAATTGTTCCTTCAAAATATTTTTAAAATGCTTTGGCTAAAACAAAAAGGGTAGAATTAGCAAGGATTCATGCAACATCCAAAGTGCTGCTAGGAAAGCCCTATGTGCATGCCATATACCTTGACTGACAATAGGTCATTAAAATTTATTCTCATAAGACTATGTGCCCATAACTAATGGATTAACTGTAAAGGTATATATTCTGATAAGTGAGGATTAATTAGTTATCCGTTTGGAAGGGTGCACCACTCATTTTTCAAATTCAGCTAAAGGCAGTTTAACTCTGTTTGGTAAGTTTCTGAATAGACAAGGAAGATCTTTCCAATACTTAAAGTAAGTTTTATTATCTTCACTACATAGTTGTTTCTGAAGAGACAATATTTTAGCTCTTTTCTGCAAATGCTACAATTTTGAAATGTCAAAGTACTTACTCCATTATTGAAAAACCTACTACTAACAAGACAGCCTTTTTGCAACTCTGTTCATTGCTCACTCTGAAAAAATTCCCACTGAAATCAACAGGAAATGTGCCAGAGTAACAACAGGAGTGATCACAGAAGTTCATTTCAACCCAAATAACCTGGAAAGCAATAGCCATGATCACACCAAGACCTAAAGCATTAATATTTAGACTAAAAGGGACAGTCCTGTTCATCAGCCACATCTACATGAGCACCATTTCATTTGGCCATATTGTTGATTAGGATAAACTGAAATAATTCTACATAACTTTAGCAGAACTATTGAGTAAACATAACGAACCAATGCATGTTTTATATGATTGAAAAACACTGTTTTAATTAACAAGCCTTTTATGCCCGAAGAACTCCATAGTTATGGGATGTACACTCATGAAGCATCTGGTTCAATTCAGTGCAGACACAGTGGATTTTTTTGGGAGATCAGAGACACATCCCAGGTCAGCTCCACAAACAAAAGACATCACAAGGCATACACCATCCTTCCAGCATAAATGTTGAATGAGGCAGGGCTTTTTTTTCCTTTTTTCCTCCTCCCTGAAGTTTCAACGTTTGTGAGATGTACAAATGAGCCATGATCGGCTGATGAAGTATTGAAACATTTATGACATAATGAATATGTCTGACAAATCTGCTGAAGCTGCTTTGAACGAGGGGGGGAAAAAATGTTGGCAAGATTAATATAACTTAAGTTGCTGCAACGACAGAAAACAGGAAGCCTGTCTTAACCCACCGTCTGTTGGGCTGAGTCCACGGGCGGCCGAGATCATGGAGAGGGATGGGCTGCTGTGCAGGGACCTGATGTAGTCCATGTAGGGGTTGATGTACGGGTGAGGGGTGCTGAAGGGAGATTCTGAGGCTGCAGCAGGATTGCGGTGCGGGGAAATTCGAAGGAATGGAAGTTCGGAGTATGTTGGGCTACTGGATAAGGCAGAAGGCCTGGAAGACAGAAAAAAAAAAAAAAGGAAGAAAAATAAACAAAAAGCAGCCAGGTTATCTATACAATAAAGAAAAGTACTGCAAAGGCAAAGGCAACACATTTATTTCTTGAGGAATAACAACGGGGTTGCACATGTACTGAAGTCAACTGCCTGGAAAGAAAAAGGATAGGAAATTAATTGTTCTCTGTACCCATTGTTAGCAACATTTCTCTGACCCATTTTAACATGATTTTCCATTTGGTTCAATCTTTACATCCCTCAGTACCTTTTCCCCAAGGAGTTTAGGAGAAAGTCACTTTAATTAGTAGGAAATATGCACCCTGTATACTACATGGCAATTCTTACTGAAATATGGAAGGCCTACTGAGAGTCCAAATCATTTACATCTTCAAAACCACGTGGCTATTGTACAAGGAGCTTGGAGAGCCACACTGCAGCCACTCCCTTCATCTGCCAGCTTACTCTTCCTGAAAGTGCAAGATGCATGTTTATATATACATAACTTCAGAAGACCCACACTTCATGGCCAATTAAGACAGATGTGTCCTTTGGAGCATTTTTGTTGCTGACCCTTCCCATGGCAAATGCTCAAAACTTGGTGACAGAGGAAGAAAGATTGCTGCATATGTTTGTTTTTAGGACGGCACCAGAGACCAACTCCTTTTAACAAGACCTCACTAATTAACTACCTCGTTTTTGTGAAGGGAAAGCTGTGGTGCCCTCTCATGCTATGCTGAGATGAACCAAGGCTGAAAGCTGAGTTCACAGCTGACAAAAGACAAATAACCTGCTGTAACCCCCCCCCCCATCATGCCACCCTGTCGATATGACAGCGCCTGGGCTCTGCGTGGAGACCTTTCTCTCACAGCATCCCATCTCCAAAGGCACTGGAAAAAGTCCAGTTTTCATCAGAAGGGCTTGGAGTGCCTGCCCTTGCCAACCTGCTCTTTGGCAAAAGACAATGATTAAGCCTGTCATGCATTTGCTGTAGTCCAACTGGTTGACCTGAACTAAATGCCTTTTTGTCCCTGTTTTTCCAATTAATTTAGCATATATACAGCACAGACACTGGCAGCAGCTGTGAGAGCAGCGAGGGCAGCCTGTTCCTTTGATGCTGTTGGCTTCCAAAGAGTAATCAAACAAGAAATGTATTTTTTTCCCTTTAACATACATACAACATGATCAATGGAGGTGGTTGTCATCACCTAAAAGGCCAATAGAACACAATCTTACGTAGAAGCCAGTTCTGCCCTGCCATCACCTCAGAAATGCTGGCATACGAGTGGGACACTGATCAAAGTCATGAATCTGTAACATGATGTCAGCTTCCCTGCTACTAAATCCATGAGGGTTCATAAAACCTGAAGAATGAAAATTTCTCCTGATGTGTTTCTCTCCCTCTTTTCCTTTCCCTATTTGACTTTTTTGTTTCTTGCCCTCCTACACCTTTCTGCAAGGTAAGCCCATTTAGCCTTCCCATATGAAATCACCTCCTAGCTCTGAAGTTGGTGAGATCTGTATTTGTTGTGTTCCAGCACTGCAATCACTCCCCTGGCACCCAAGTAAGTGATCCACCACTCCCTAGCACTCCTTCACCATACAAGATGCACCAAGAACCTGAAACCAGAAGCCATTTTCCACCACTGTGCAAACCAGATGTCTCCTTTCCTCACACAACTTTTTCTCTGCATGGTTTTGAAGCACCTTTGTTTTACAGTGGGAGTGCATCTTTAATCATGCTGATGTGAAACCCCATCAGCCATGAAGCATTTGCTGTCTCACGGTTCCCTACAAGGCCAAGTGTGGTAGGCAGGAGCCTTAAAACTCATGGTGATGTAGGAAGCAAAAATACTACAGCTGGATATCACATTACAGAGTGAATTTCCCATCCTGGCAGTGAGGAAAATACAGTAGTATAGCAAATTTAACACAACAGTCACAAAGAAACCAAGTTTGGATGTCATTTTACAAGTCTTATTTTTTTTTTTTCTTTTTTAATGTGATCTCAGCTCAGTTAGGAACACGAAGAACACGCAGCAAGCGGGAGCCCTGGCCTCATCTGGTGCATATTGAACAGAAAACTGCTCAAATGCTTATGCAAGAAGGCTGAAAGTCTGTATCAGCCTCAGCAGTTCCCTCTCCAGCTGGCCAACAGCCAGCTGCTGCCGCAGGAGCAAGATTAAGAGCCAGGCTGTCAGCTTCTCCCTCCACATCCAACTGGAGGCATTCAAGGACACCGGGACTCAACTACTTCTCCTCAGCCCTGCCTCTTCCTCCCTCTGCTCCTCCGAGCTCCTCAGCTTTCCAAGGATGCCAGGGAGAGGACACCAGTCTGGGTAATATCAATCAACAGCAGGCACGTAAACAGCATTATCTGAGGCAGAAGCAGTCTTCAGATTCCAAACAGAATTCCAAGCTCTGACTGATATTTCCTAATTTCTCTTCAGCACCAGATTTTCGCATGCCGCTAATTTCTCTGCTCACTTTCAGGCTGGACTTTTCTTGCTCCTCTGTGTTTCCATATCCTCCTTTCCTCACAGATCCATTTTCTCTCATGCCTTCATCTCTCTCCCATAATTTGAGTCATCCTGATTTATTCCAATAAATATCACATATTCTTCCTTTCCTTTTTCCTTTCCTTTCTCCTTTTCCTCTTTCCTTTTCCTCTTTCCTTTTCCCCTTTCCTTTCCTTTCCTTTCCTTTCCTTTCCTTTCCTTTCCTTTCCTTTCCTTTCCTTTCCTTTCCTTTCCTTTCCTTTCCTTTCCTTTCCTTTCCTTTCCCTCTGTGATTAAACTTCACTGTGAACTTCTTCCACAAGTATTACTTTCCTCCTTCAAACTAACATGTGACTTTTAGAAAGGCTGCAGCCAAACACCCTTCCTGTTGCTTTGCAACTTCATTGTGTACCAATAAAAAAGGACTTTTGTCATGTAACCAGCAAACAGTACAGCCCAGAAGTGGCTCTGCAGACATTCATTCAGTGAGGAGCAAATCAAATCTCCAGATCTGGGTAGCTGGCTGTCCCCACAGGTTTTATTTCACATGTATAGAACAATAGAACTGTTTGGGTTGGAAGGTACCTTTACAGGTCATCTAGTCCAACTCTGCTGTCATGAGCAGGATAAGAAGCTGGGCCCCCTCCTCCAAACTCAGGACCCTTTGCCCCAGCATCCTGAGACCCAGCTGTGCATCCTGGCAAACAGTGTTCTGCCTTGGGTCTGAGGCTGCTTACCGGGATGCAGTGAGGCTTCAGCATGAGAAAAGGCAGGGGGATTTTCAGTGATACTGCTTGAAAATTGATGCCTCACGTGTAAAGCATGGGAAGGCAGAACTTGCTCTGCATTCTCTCCTGTGTAGGGCTTTTCCTGTTAAACGACATTCTCAGACCACTAAAGAGAGGGAGCAAAGCAGATGCACCCTCTTTTCTGAATCAGGACCTCTGTGTCTGCTCCTAGAAACCCTGCAAACTACACTCAGATTTAATATGAAGCCTATCATACTTTCAATAATACTTACTTGGAGATCTCCAGGTTTGTGTGTAAAAGAGCTCCTATGGCTGTGTTTCATCATTAATGACCCTGTCACTTTAGGATTATTTTATTATTTTCTCAGTAACCTTGATTATAACCATGAACCTGACATAAACTGGGCTGGCTGTGAAGGTGTCTCCTTCTTTCTGTCCAGAAGACCTTCCTACTCACCGCTACAGTGCCAAAATCTCGTGTGTGCCATACAACTTCCACATCCAACACAAGATTTCCCACTCCCTACCCGTATCCAGCTTCTTCTTGTCCCCACTGTGATGCCCTGGGCGACCTCAGCTACCCAGCAGGGGGATGGCACACATGTGCCAAGGCAGTGAGATCAGTGTAAGGGCAAACAGGTGTATGTTTTCCTGTCAGTCATGACACCTTTTCTGGATGAATGTTACAGAGGTGTCTGCACTTCTGTGGTCACACCAGTTGAGAGGCTGTGAGCAGAGTATGGCAAATCACAAAGCATGTGAAGCCAGGATTTTTTTAAGGTGTTTCTTCTGACCACTGCTGTACCACAGGTGAGCTATACGTAAGATTTCAGTCATTAGTCATGAAAATGGTGTGTCATTTTTGCTTTGTTGCTTACAGCTGCCACAGATGACCTCGACACAAGAAGACTGCCCAGCAGCAGGCTTGGATTTTAACCACCACAAAAGCTGAACCCAGTGCCATTTCCTTTTCAGCTCGTTCAGCCCTTTTTTTAACTGAGGAAGGAAGATCTTGGGAATCTGAGAGATGATGTGGCAAGCATGAGCGAGTTACACATATTTCAAAATGACCTGCATGCACAGATCTTCACCTAGGATTACCTTGAAAGTGTCATACATTCTTCCCATAAGCAGAGAGAACTGGGACAGGGGGGCTCCCACCACATACTTTAGGCTGTGTTTTTGTACTTAAGAGTTAGCCAGTTTTACAGTGAAGAAGATCAGACTGTCCAAACTCAAATCCTATCCCTTTCTTTGGTTCTAAGGGAGCACTCAACTTGTGCAGGAGAACTACTGCTGCCTGGCTATGACTAGAGGTGAAAGTGCTCAGGTAGGTAAGCCAACATACACCTTGTTGACTACATGACCTTTCTTCCAACTATCAGTGCCACACTGACAGCATTCAGGAGCACTTTGTCCAGTCACACAGCTATATAATTCATGCAGACCTAGTGAAGAGCCAGGCAGAGGACCAGCCCCAAGTACATGAAATTATCCTATGTGGATGCAACTGAGTCGGGGTGGTTAGCCCAGGAACTGAAGGAGGGGATGGGAAGGAAAGAGACCCAGTTCAGGGTGCTGGTAAGCAGCAAGGGCCCCCCTAAGGGAAGGCAAGCCAGAAGCCACACACAAGCAATGCACCCCATGCCATCAGATCTGAGCTGAGTGACCAGAGCCAGGTGCCAGTAACACAGTCTAAGACAAGGCAATGTGACAAACCAGGTGTGGGCTGGACTAGTAAAGTGCAGAGGAGACAGGGACAAAGACAGGAGAGGAGACAAGCTACACCATGGCTCTGAGGGCTCCATCTAGAACAGCCACCTACAGTGCAGGTCCTGAGCTCAACCAAGGACAATTATGGCCAATTAGTGGCCTCAGGGCACTTAGATTGCTTCAGAGTCCTTGAACTGTTATAAGACATGCCAAAATATCAATACAGTCCCTGTTCCTGTATCTCTTGCAACTCAGAAAACTACAGCAGGCTCCAGGGCATACCACGACCCCTGCTCTTGTCAGATCACATTCTTCAATTGCAATGTTTTCTGAAAGTATATATTTTCTGGAAGCAGATGAAAAGCCACTCAGGACAGACACAAAGGTCTGTGTCACAGGAAAATCTGAATGAAAATTTTGAGGTTGATTTGGTGGTAGGGAAGTGATCTGTCATAAATGGTTTCCAAATAACTTCAAGCTGTGCTTGGGCAAAAACCTCTTCTGAGCACAATGTATCTTGGGGGGGGGGGGGGGGCAAATGGGGG